>VXBW01003915.1:969681-1030642 GCA_013400375.1 Thinocorus orbignyianus | reverse complement strand
CTTCATGCAATTTGCATTAGCCCACCTCTTAAGCTTGCCCGGGTCCCTCTGGATGGCATCCCTTCCCTCCAGCATGTCGACTGTGCCACCGAGCTTGGTGTTGTCAGCAAACTTGCTGAGGGTGCACCCTATCCCACTGTCCATGTCTCTGACAAAGATGTTAAATAGTACTGGACCTATTGGACATTGACCCATTGACCATAACGCTTTGAGTGCGGCCATCCAGCCAGTGCCTTATCCACCAAGTGGTCCATCCATCAAACCCATGACTTTCCAATCTGGAGACTAGGATGTCATGTAGGACAGTGTCAAATGCTTTGCTGAAGTCCAGGTAGATGATGTCTGTTGCTCTGCCTTTGTCCACCAAGTCAAGTCCTAAAGAGTGACAATGACATAGACTTGGATAGCTATGAATTGCTACACTGTGACAACTCATCCATGCATTTGAGCACAACCTGATGTGCTAGTGCCCTATCTCATGGCCATCTGTGCAAGAGAGGGGCTGGCTGTCTCTTGCAGCCATGGCTTCCAACCCTCAATATGTCTTTTCTTAAGAGGAGATGAAGACCAAGGAAAACCCACCTGGCTGAGGCTGTCAGCTGGGGGAATGCTGTTGACAGATAGGGGCCAACCTCCCTGCTGAGACTCCCAACAGAGGAGGAAGCAAGAAGCTTAGGTGGTTTCATATGCCTTTGGCTTTTCTTGGACTAACTTGGTCCGTAAAGTCAACAAGAAAGCAGAGTTGAGGAGGCAAACTGCTCCAAAAGTAAATGCCGCCTGGGGACTTGGCTGGGAATTAGACAGACACGTTACCACGCCAAACTGTAAATCTAAAATTTTGAAGTGAGGTTTGGAATTTTCCTCAGAAAAGCTCAGCCACCAGGAGGTCTGGCTGCAATGGCAGTGCTAGAAGAGGCAGAAAAGACTGGACTGAACTTCAAGAAGCCAGATATTCCCTGATTACCAGTGATTGACAAGCTTGGCTTCAGCCCCACTCCTTGGATACGCTGGAGCAGCTATCAGAAAAAGGCACCTACTGGAAAAAACACGGGGAGTTCAGCGGGTAGCAAGAGAATGCTTTTTAACTCAGGAACCCCTCATGAGTCAGTTGGGAGCAGCACACTGCTCTCAGTAGCAGCAGAGGCTTATACAGTCAAGAAAACAAAGTTGAAAACAAACAGCTGCATAATGTATTGCAGTAAGGCTTTCACGGCACAGAGATAGTGGGTCATAAACAAGTCCCCCAGTAACTGGAGGACATCCAACAAGGCACAAGGCCTAAACAAGAACTATTTGTTTTTTCACTCTTCATGAGATGAAATGCACACTGCAGGAAAATCCCGTGCAAATCAACATAGCGTCATGGAAACCACGAGACCATCAATAAAAGAAGTAAATGGAAAGGGTTATAATAATATATACTTAGCACTTTACATTTTCAAAGTGCTGACAGGACATTAATCCTCAAAATACCCCTGCAAAGGCAGTTTTAACATTTTGAGGTGAGCTTGTGAAACGGTTTTGGTCTCAAACTGATCCGACTTGACTTTTGTTCACTAGGATCATACTATTCAAAGTTAAATTGGATTACAGAATTTTCACACCAGATAATGTGGTGCTTCATTGTTTCCCCTCCTTTGAACGTGAGCAGCAGAGCCCTGTCAGCGTTTGCTAGACCACGCTTTCATGCCAGCTCTGTAAAACTGCTTGCTAAGATCAATTTTTCTTCTTAGCTCAGGCCTGTGGGCCACTGTGTTTGCTATCACTGGAGAATTTTATTACATTAAATTACTTGATTAACCTTTTTCTCTATTTAAATAGCTATGCAAGACACGATTGCCAGTAACTCATATACCAAAATATGCAGACTAGCCATTTCCAATGAACGGAGAGGAGAAGTGCCTCCAAGACAGCCAAAAAAGGGAAACAAGGGAACATAAATTATCTTTTATAACTTCAAAGGGTTGCTTTTTATCTTCCACAGATTATTTTTTCATCTGCAGTTTTGAATTAGCTCTGCCTCTCCTGATGCTCAGGTCAGGGGCAGAGAATGGGGAGGAGGGGGAGGGACGACAGTCAGTTGTTCAGTTTGTTGCACATTCTCGCTCCTATTTCCAGTTGGTTTTGCCTGGGCTGTGATTCTTCTACTACCTTGGTTACTGTTCATCATCTCAGTAAGTCAAAATGTCAAAAATGCTGGACACTCCTGGGTAGCTGTGCAAGATGGGTTTCATTAAAACAATATGACATGAAGTAGATGGCTATAAATAGAATATCTGTGTCAAGGGCACAAAAGCTAGGATTCAAAAGGATTCAAAAAGGAGCTCAAACTTAGGTCTTCAAGAGAAATGACTAATCAAAAACAAAACCGGGGGGAGGGGGCAAGTTAGTGACTGTAGAAAAAGGGAAGAGGGAGAAAGAGCAGAGATTTGAGACCACAAAGACAAGTACTTCCTAAACACTTAGAATAACCAGCAGTTTACTGGGTACGATATTCAGCCCAACTGCATGATACTTCATATTCTGTGCAAGTAATGTTAAAACTAGATGAGCAAAGTACTTGTGAAGCAGGTTTTTATAAATATTCACTGTTGTAAACCGTACTGTGTGTGATAACAGAACAAAAATGCCGACCATAAGTAAACTAAAAACCTACGAAAAATACCCCCAAAAGAATCCCAAGCCCGAACAAAACAACACTCATGCCAGCACAATGTGAGATTTCCTGAGTAAGGACAGAATTGCTAGTGAAGGTCCTAACCACAATTTGTTAGGCATGTTCTTCTGAGAAAGATAAACCCAAAATGAACAAGCATAGAATCACAGAATATCTTGAGCTGAAAGGAACCCATAAGGGACCATCAAATTCAACTCCCTGCTCCTTGTAGGACTAGGTAACCCTAAATCATGTGTCCTTCTTTAGAATTACAGACATACAGCGACTTGCATAAAAATGCCATACGCCACCCGTCAAAGAATGTTTGAACAGTATGTTGCAAGCAGAAACTGCGGAATGAATATGCGCTGCCAAACGGTGGCAACAAGCAGGTATGTGGTGGAGACAGACAGGGGGTACATCCATGGGCACCTAGGGGAGGGAGGGGGGCTCTGCAGTTAAATTCTGCCAGATCTTGCTATGCTGGGGATTCTGTAACATCCAGCAGATGATTTCTAGCAGAAGTTTGGGATGGGTCCCTCTATACTGCTTGACGAAAGGGATAAAAATAGAACTGAGAAATTGCTTCCAAACATGCAAAATCTTTTGAAGATGAAGTCCTCAAAATGACTGAACTACCTCTTCATTATTAGTGGTAGTGAGAGGAGATGAGAAAGGATTTGAAATGACCAACCACTTCACAAGACATATTGGGAAATTGCTGCAGTGAATATAAGCAAGCAAGCTAAATTATGGCAGCCTAAATTTCCATTCTGCTGTCTATTAGATGAAAAGAAATGACCATTCTGTCTGTGTACAGAGAGCGGGTACAAGATTTCAGTGACCCAGGGAGATCGCAGACAGATAACTATTGCTCTCAGTCCTCCAAATTACGAGTTCAGAAGTTTAAGCTGATACAAATAGTGTGTTTTGCCATTGCTCTCTCTTCTGCTTATCTTCAGATTTTAAGCTGTGCTTATTACAGTGGTATTCCTTCTAGGCTACTCTTCCCACAAAACACTCTTGCCAAACTCCTAATGATCCATTCGCCCTGTGTCTTGATAGAAAAAACCTCATGCAAGACATGATAAACACTAAGGCAACACCTGCCCCATTCCACCTACTTGCCTGACGCTGCAGGAGACACCACCGCATCAACAGTAACTACAAATCTGGATCCAGACCCAGACCAATAAGATGTCCTTCCCCAAACTTCTAACTATGTTTATTTTTGGTTACTGAATAAGACATACTTCCTTCTTGCATCCCATTAGTTTATCCCAGGAAGTACTTAAAATTAGAGATTAGAAAAGCGTCCCTACAAACTATCAAAGAAAGAAGAAAAAAAACACAACAAACCACGTAAATTACAGGAAATCATGTGCCCTTTAACTGGATCGGTGTTGCAGAAATGCAGACATTCCTTGGGAAGAAAGGACTTTTATTTTGTGGCAAAACTGAATATATAGCTCATGCTTTCTACTAAGTAAACCCTAATCACTATACATCATATATATGCATATTTGAGGTTGCATGTTGGCCGGGGGACAGAAAAAAATAACAACCAAACCCAGACATTCCTTGCTCCAAGATGGAAGTACCTATTTACTGCTCCAAGAAGGAACAATTAAAGAAGATCTCTTTCCTTGAAACAGTTCCCACCAAAAAAAAAAAATAAAAAAATAAAAAAAAAATTAAAACCCAACTCTTTTGCAAAAGGAGTTGATACAATGATAAAAAAATAAAAATAGGCAGGCTCAGTTCCCATACACACGGTTGAGACAAATATGGGTCCCCTATGTATCACTGATGGGAAGAACACAGTCATTCTTGTACCTTGTGTTCCCTCCAGTTCCTGCTAGTGTCAGTGGAAATACTTCCACTGCTTTAAGGTACAGAAGTCTGGCTCAGAAAAATATTACCAAGTACAGAACTTTAAGCATTTACATGCTTTTACTGATTTTGATGAGAAATAATGACAAGAATTAGTTATCTGCATAAGAATCCCGTTAACCAGGAGTCACAGTGATTTGTTTTATTAGATTGAGTAGAGTAAAATTCAGTGACTATTCTACTGTGAGGTAGCTAACGTAATCCTCTTTACTGTATTTTCAATACTTTCTGAACGACCTGTGGGCGTAGTGCTATTTAGATCCATGCCAGAAGCAAAGTTAAAATACTTATGAGGATGATAAATGTATTATTTAACATAGTACTGATAATTACCAGAACTACAGACATGTAACCTGTGTTTCCATTATCATGGCACTGAAATAATGGAGCAAATTAAAAAACTCTTGTGACAAATCCTTAGAAAAAAAATCTCCCTCAGGTAAAAAAAAGAAAGTTCTCCTATTTCTAGCACTTTAGGAGGAGGTATGGGCTCAGTACTCAGCACTGTTGATCCGAAAACTTTGATCAGCAGCCAGATATTGGTTATTTTCATTAAAAGACAGTTGGAAACAATACTTTTATAAATAATCTTACTTCTGTTTCCTAAGAATCGGAGGGAATTACATGATACATGCACTCAAATTTTCAGATTTTTCCAAAGTCTTCTTAAATTATTAGTTGCTAAAACACAGTCACTGAAAAATTTGTGAATATGGCGTTATTTTTAATGGACACAGTATAAACCCACTGAAAGAAGATGAATTCCAAATTCACTCTCCAGGACATTTTGATTGTTACATGATGATTTCTTATTTCCACCTAATTAAAGTTCTTCTCTTAATATGAAATGAAGGTCATTTCTATCAACATTATTAGAAAATGACTGAACTTAAACTGCGGCCAAGGCACCTGGGCAGCCCAAGGGAGGACAACTGTGCCCAGTTCTGGGTCATGTGGTTTTCCCTTTTGACACAGTATCTTGGCAGAAATAAATTGTAAAAACTCTAATTTTCATGGAATCACAGAATGGTTTGGGTTGGAAGGGACTTTTAAAAATCATCTAGACCAACCCTCCTGCCATGCAGAGGTAAATCTATCACCAGGCCAGGTTGCTCAAAGCCCCACCCAACCTGACCTTGAACACTTCCAGGGATGGGGCATCCACAGCTTCTGGGCAACCTGTTCCAGTGCCTCACCACCCTCACTTCAAAAAAATATTATTTCTTTATGTCCAGTCTAAATCTCCCCTCTTTCAGTTTAAAGCCTTTGCTCCTTGTGCTGTCACTACAGGCCTTCATAAAAATTATCTCTCCACCTTTGTTATAGGTCCCTTTATACGTTGAAAATGCCTCACTAAAGTCTCCCTGGAGCTTTCTCTTCTCTAGGCTGGACAACCCCAACTCTCTCAGCCTTCCTCCTTAGGAAAGGTGTTCCATCCCTCTAATCATTTTCATGGTTCTCCTCTGGACCTACGCTAACAGATCCATGCCTTTCTTGTGTTGAGGACTGTAGAACTGAGTGCAGTGCTGCAGGTGGGGTCTCAGAAGAGAAGAGGTATGTTTTATCCAAATAACTGCACTGTATGTATAAGAGGCTGAAACAAAGACACCATTCCTTGTGCAATTATTAGCCAGATCGAAAAATAACAAAAAAAAAAACCAAAAAAAAAAATGTTTTTAATCTTTGTGGTTAAGCTGTGTGCTCCATTTCACTTTGGCGAGCCATTTGTTGCACAATTTATGCTAAACAAAGTGTTCTCCAATTCACAATGTATTGTTTCATAAAAGCAGGGAAAGAAATGCAGAAGGTATGCATCTGCCTCTGTGACCAGTTCGCTCCACACAGGACAACCTTCACATGCCATTAGCAGCAGTGCCCCAGCTTAGCAACGTTTGCTTCTAAATGTCTAACCTGAATGCAAACACCAGGCAAGCTGCACCAAGAGATTTTGCTCCTTTATAAATATGAATGGCTGAAAGGAAAATGTCAACAACAACAAAAAAATCAAATTCTATGCACTTTCTACAAACTGGCATACTTTTGCAGATGACGTAAATCTTTTGTTCTACAGTGGACTGCAATTAACTAAACAAAAGGATTGCAGCAGCCAACTGATTTTTGGTAGTAATATTGAAAACTAAAGCAGAAGTTTCAGTTGGCACAACAAAGAAGGGAAACCCCTCCAACAGGCAACACATGATAGAACTCCTCCCTCCTAAACACACAGAAGCTGCAAACACTTATTTTATGACTTTCTTCTTTCCTCATCCTTACAGTGAGGCAGTCCCCAAGGTTTATATGCAGATTCTCAAACTCTGCTGTTGTTCCAGCGCTGTAAACACAAAATAATTATGTTTGTATGAGTGGGCGTCAAGCAGAGAACCTGGCAGAGAGCGTGAACTGAAAATAGCTTGTTTTCCTGATTCATGAACTCATAACTTATCTTAAACCAGATATTCAGAGCAAAACACCCCTTGTGTTCCCCATGCACCTCCAGTATGATGGCTCCCGCTACGATGCAGCCTCACAGCCAGCCCCAGGAAATTCTCAGGAAGCATTTGGAGCTACATTAGTAGAGCAAATAGTGGCATGGGTCTGCTTAATTTCAGCAAATGGCAGTGTTGGAATTACAATGTGGTGACAGAACTCATCAGAAGAATTTATTTCCATGCTTTGGGCCTGTGGCCTAATGAATTGGAAAATATTTGCCTATGTCCTCTGCTTAAGCTCTAAACTGAACTGACATCTTTTATTAGAAATGCCAGTTTTGCAAACTGAAATACATGACATGCTATTGCCTGTTTGATAATACAAGCTTCCTTGTAATCCTCTGTATAATACCAACGTGGTTTTTTTCTTGGCACGTGCTGGGGCTGTAGGTTCTCCACAGGTGAAACTCTAAGGCCTGAATATTGCATTCGGTGTGTTGTCTCTACTGTTTCTATGTAAATCAACCTGAACACTGAATAGTGCTAGCAGGGTTACAGTCCTGAGATTACATCCTAAATTACAGATCACTGAATTTCTATTTACCTGTCTACAGTGCCTGGAAATACCCAACAGCGTGTTGTTTGCTGCCTATTCTTTTAGCTTCCCGCTAACGGGGTAGGGGTTTAACAAGCGGCTTGATTGAGCTAGGGCTTTTATACTCAGGTGTCTTAGAGGATCAAGGACTCCTTCTCAAGAAGATTAAAGTCTTTTGCACAGAGGCAAACCAAATTTTGCCTATGCACAGTCCCCTCTTCTGACTCCATGCCACTAAGAGGAAAGCAGCAAGAGATGCAGAGAGTCAACCCCAAAGGGCTTATTTCAGCATCTGCTGGAGATCTTCCAAAGAGTGATGCTGCTCTGCAGCATAAAGAAATGGTCTGATAATGCTCCCTCTGTAGCTTGGAGACCCAGATAAAGGCAGCAAGGAGAGATTTAATTTCTGCTTCAGAGGCTTGCTGTTGTGTTCTGCTGATGAAGTGGTCTGACTCTTGGAGCTTTTCTTGCTGAAAATATAGACTGATAAGTCACGTTAACAATGTTACTGTCAGTGGTTTCAGGGATGGTACACATATTCTGTGCCTGAGATTTTGCCTAGAGCTGTATGAATCTAAAGAGTGAAGTGGTACAATCCAGCCAATTCTGTGCTGGAGTGGGCTAAAGGAAAAGCGAAGCCAGCAACATTACAATTCATGAAACATTCATTCCTTGAATTTCCATTTCCTTAAACAGATTCCATGACAACTGTCACACAAATCAATTCACATCAAGAGATGACAGGGTGGAGTGTTGTTCTGACAGAGAACAAAATGAATCCCTACCCGTTAAACCTCCGAGCTTCTGCCAAAACCTCTGCAACTCCCTGAAAGAACATTATTACTGATGGTGTGCATGTTCAGCGCTCATGCAGTTTAAACCTGGGCATAACACGGTACAGGAATGATAAATCACCAGTCACACACACTGACAGCATTTTTCTGTGTTTGCTGCATACTTACAGGCGTGACAGTACAAAACACACACCCGGCACAGAGGGCTCTCAACATGGGAGCTCCTTCCCCTTCGGGAGCTGCCTTCCTCCTCCCCTGTGAAACTGCTTGCTTTCGTTTTTTTTGACTACCTTATATTTTGCGTTTCCTCTCCCTTCCCCCGCCCACAACAGTTCCTACTGATCACTTTAAAGAAGAAGTTTTCTTTTCCCTCTGCACATGACATGAGTAGTGCAGAGCTACTTGCCTCTTGCTTAATGGTGTTTAAGTTGGTGATGTTATACCAGCGCAAAGGTGGTGTGAAAGGGCAATTTGGCTCGGTGTAATCTTCATCTGTTCAAGCTCATACTAGCACACTGAGTTCCAAATAATTAGGAGCTCCTCTCCAGCTGGTGTTTTGGTAGAAAAGGTGGTTGAGCAACCCAGTCTGGATTTTCCTACATCTGAAAGAGCCTGAAGATGCCTTGAACATTACATACACTTTCCTAATATGTTTTCAGTGTCAGCTATAGCACGGCAGTGGGTGGAATGACAAATAGGTATTTCTTTAGGAATGAATTGCCACTGTCAGGGTTCAGAGGAGTTCAGGTCATTACATTTGTATTTATTTACTGGTGCTTTCCACTGTTTACCAGGATTTTCCCCCTACCCAATCCATGTAACTATACTCCGAAGAGAACTCCCTCAGCTTTGTTGCCAGAGGTCATCTGCATCTTACCACCCTCAAAGTTTGCACACCAATGTTAGAGTACAGGGGCTTTGAGTGATGTTTTGCATGTTCAGGTAACACTCCAAGTCTTGCTAGTGATGTGCTGTGCCACATTTCTGTGCAGGTCTTTTTGAGACAGTGTGAAGCACAAGATTAATGGGGTGTGTATCACACGACTTAATGTTACTGATTAATTATTATTTTTTTAAAACTAAGTGATACATTTCTCTTTAGTAGGCTATGAAGCAACAAATGGGTAATATGTTGAATTTGCCCAACCCTCAACCTCTTCCTAGTACTATATTTTAAAAATGTAAAGGCACTGTGAAGGTTGAAACCAATCAATGGAAAACTTCGGATGCCATTATAGAGATTTCTGGATATTATAACTCTCTTTCCACTGGACTTCCATCCAGAAATTCAGGTGGTTTCTGTTAATAGCTTGAGCACAATGAAGACTCCTAACTGAATCACTGAAATACTATTTTAAAGAATGACTACATTAGCAAGTATTACCAGCTTCCTGCTCAGACTAAAAAGAATTTATTCTTTAATGCAAGTAACTCCAGGGTGGGGTTTTTTTATGCCTGTCTTTTGCCTCCTCTTGTCTTCATTCCCTTGGGTTTCACAAATATACAGTAACAATTAATTATGACTCAAGTCAAAGTGGTTAACACTGTACTATTAATAAAATCTTTCTGGGGAATTATAAACTGCTTTTGCATTCACAGAGTATATAGGTAGCAATATTTATTCATGCATTATTCATCAGGAGATGATGAGCTGAATAGGGAAGGTTGTGTTAGTGTGTATAAATTAAGAACAGATTAATATCTCACCTTAAAAATCAAACTGAATGTGGATTTTTTTTCTCCCTTTGGAACTTCAATGTGTTCTTTCCCTTTTCTCTCCTCACCTCTTAACTTATTTATATAATTTTTGTAATGGTCCCTCTGCATTTCCAAGCCTCATTCAACTACAGCATTATGTGAGGAAAAACTGAAACAAAAAGTGTCACCAAAATCACATTAACAAGAGATTTGCAGAGGAGAAAGAATACTGTAAATGCTTGATTAAAATAATTCCCAACATTGTTATTTGCACTCCCATCCTTTATCTTGAGGGAGAAGTGACTGTAGTTCATTGTATGCTACTTAGGCCTAAAGAAACATCAAGCAACTCTCTCCACAAACACATTAAAATATTAGACTTGTCCTAAATTATTATCAAAAACTGTAGCTCGCATAGATCTTGCACATCACATCTTTGAACATACAGGAGGCAAAACTGCCAAGGAATTAATATATAAATACTGAAATGGCACACCTTTGGCGGTAAAGAACCAATAATACTACAGTATCACATAAACAACACCTTAGAAACAGTGGAATTTGGTTGTGGAAGAATTTATTTAGGCATGCTGTCTCATCCACAGCTATGACAGAATGTGTATTAATTTAAATGATGCTCAGTTCTCATCTCCAAAACAGCACTTGCTGTATTAAAGCATGGCCTATGCAGGGATTTAAAATCATGATACTGACAACACACACACAAGCAAGATTACACCCCAAAACTTCAAAATCCCAACCAGCTGAGACAACCTATTAAATAATGTTTAATAATCCATCAAGCTGTCATGAGTTTGCTGTTTCACTTCATTTTAAATAAAATGGCAATAGGTCTTACAAAAAAAGTGGCAATGTTTTTCATCAGCAGTAAAATTTCAGTGGGAAAAAGACCCACATTTTCAATAAATATTTCATCACAGTTGCAACTCTCTGATACAAACACTTGAAATATTGAAGAGGCTTTGCTATTTAAATTATGAATTTCAGAAACCAACCAAGAAATATCTGAATGAAAGGTTTTCCCTGTTTTCCAAACAAGTCTAACACTGTTACACCAGAAAGAGAAGTTTGCTCCTTTGTTGGATTACACATATCTAAACCCCTTCCTATCTGTGTTACTGCTGGGGTGGGGGGCATTTCTGTACAGGGAGGAAGGGAAGATTGGAGTATTAAGATGAAATTTGTTCTGGTGATTAGACATCATGAATTACTGCAAAAAAAAAANNNAAAAAAAAAAAAAAGGGAGATACTTCCCCATTTGCAGTCCTTGTTTATTTTCCTATTCTTCTCATAAATTAATTCAGTTCAAGAAGGAGTGCATTCCCTTATGACATCCACTTCAGATTTCCTCAGCAGACTGTGCAACTTTGCATGATGCCTTCTTTTTTCATTTTTAATTTTTAGTGAAAAGCTAAAGAATATTCTGTATCAAAGCTATGACTTATTCCAAAATGAGATGTTTCCAGGGCAATTTAATGGGAAAAGTATAGGCTTGATTATCAAATAGGCTTGATTATTAAGCTGTATGTACAGTTATATCCACACACACAAGTACATGCACACACCCCTTTCTGTGGCCTGGAACAACTGCAAAGTACAGATGGACTTGGGAGGGGTTTCACAAGTATTGCAAAAGGTCTCATGAACTGCATTTGTTTACACCAGCTATTTAAAAATACATAAATTGGCCACTTCAGGGCAAGCAAAGCAAATAAGGAGGTGCAAGTAAAACATATTTATTTGTTACTAATGGTGGAAAGCTAAATATCTGCAGTAACGTACAATGAACGTGGAGAATATAATCTGCTGTAGCTTGTGCTGCTCTTTATGTCAGACCTATTTAATACAACTGCTTACAGCAACATCTAGTATAATACTGGAAAAGAGACAATAACAAATGTTAAGAGTATGAAACTAGTTTGCAGTCAGAAAGGGCCATAGATGAGTAGCTCCTGCACCCAGACTACAGCTTGTGTAGAGTCTGGGATCCAACACATGGGAAAAGGTTCCTAAAATAGGTTTGGTCCACTGCAGTACACAAAGCTTGATAAGGGCTCAGTTCTGTCTAGTAAGGGGCAGAGCCACACTGAAGAGAGGTTAAACACATCATGTGAGCAGTAGCGTCTCAAAGCAACGAATCTCTTGAGGGATACTTTCAGGTAGGGTCTCTGAAATGCGAGTGCCTTTTGGGGATGCACGACGACAGCTTTTTCCTCCTCCCCAGAAGCCTTTTTAGCACTGTCCAGTGTAGGAAGAGACATCTGTAATTCCTGGAGAAGCAGGAGAGCCTGCAGTTCAATGAACAGCTCTCATTCCAGAACTATGTTTACTGGCCAGTTCCCAAACTCCTTCCTTCCACTTAGCTCCTAGCAGCAAGGATCTTGGTCTCTGACCACCCAGTAAGCCCCCAACAGTACTTAGCACTCCTTGAAGAAATCAGTGGATAGCACAAGGATGGGTACCTCTTCACAGCTATGGTTTCTTAGGAACAGAAATCTCCTTCTGTGCTTCTCTCCATCCCTTACAGTAGTCTTACATCTGTGAATGTGTAATTGAGCTCTTACTGTGCTATCTGAGAAGAAACCAGAAAATGATGAATTTGCAAATCAACTACCTACCTATTTTGCACAGAAGTGCAAAACCAAGCATCCTTCCCTTCAGAAAACAGTACAATTGCACAATCCCCACCTTCTTGCTCCCTTTTTTCTTATTCCCTCCCCAAATGATTTTTTCCCCCCTGTATTCCTCCTAGTTGCCAAGCTCTCAACTCAGCTAAGAGGGCATCAGCATTCTCAGCATCATACAAAGATGACATACTCAACAAGTCTGTCTGCCTGTCTTTGAAACTGCTGCATGCTTGGATTTGGGTGGCAGGACGCTGCACACCCCACATAATAGTTGCTCCGTGCAAGACCCTCAGAGAACTTTGTGATGTCCCACATATGAGAAAGTATATGCTGCTTTTAGCTTGAAGTCAGCACAGTTTAGCTAAACATCAAATTCACAGGCAAAGCAATTTCTTCATATTTGGAAAAACTTATTTATGTGGTCAGTCAAAAAAAAAAAAATAGTGTGGGGAAGGATCTAATTAGCCCAGTTATCGACTGAATCCATTCTTCTCACTTTCTACTGAGCATGAGTTCTCACATTGTGTATAGGATAGAAGCAACCTGAAAATTTTGCACTTTCACAGTATACTTACTACTGACATTCCTCAGTGCTTTCAAATTACAGCCCTCATCTGCAGGTCTTTCGGAGACGGGCTTTTTTTCTTTCTATTCATTTCTGGATAGATAATTTGAAATTCTGCAAAATCTTATTTCCCCAGGCAACACAGGTAAATCAATATGCTCTCCACTCCCAATATTTTAGTCCAATTCAACAACCCTCCACATTGCTATTGGGTGTTTTCACTTTGAGTATATAAAAACTCTTTCCAGTAACCAGTAAGCATCACAGCAGAAGTTTTGCAGAAGTATCAGCTGAGGCACAGCAAAATTCATGGCATGTTCAGATTCACAGGGTGCATTAGGAGCTGAAGTGACTTTGTGCGCTGATTGCAAACACAACATTAATGTTTTTAAACAACAAAAAGCAGGCCAAACTTGCATGCCATGCTGATTGGACTGAATATAGAAAACCTGAGAAAAAGTCACACAACTTCTGTACATGCTCTTAGTGGCAAAGCTGTGACAAAAAACCTGCAACCCTGGACAACCCTCTTCCCTCTTCTCCAAATTCAACGTTCCCTATTTCAGCACAGGCCAGATGTAACAAGAGGGAATAGCAAAGTTTGTACTACTGCTGTGCGTGATGAATTTGCATAATGTTACAGTATGCTAGACAAAATGATCCATTATTCATTGCAAAGGAATTATCCAGTCATTCAACATATGCCAACAGTCAGAGCAAAAATATCGGTATCAAAATTTCCTTAATCCAAATCACTATTAACTTCATTATGTTCTGTCACATCTTGAAGAAGCTGCATTTAATTTAATGAGCTGTTTCTATCCCCTAAGCAAAGAATTTTATCAGCAGAATAACTGTAAGACAAATCAGAAGACCCTAAACAGGTTTTTGAAAGCTCTTATAACCACCCATACTGTACTGTACCATACAACTGCTGCCATTCATAGAATGGTTTGGGTTGGAAGGGACCATAAAGATCATCCAGTTCCAACCCCCTTGCCCTGGGCAGGGACACCTTCCACCACACCAGGTTGCTCAAAGCCCCATCCAGCCTGGCCTTGAACCCCTCCAGGGGTGGGGCAAACGCAGCTTCTCTGGACAGCCTGGGCCAGGGTCTCACCACCCTCACAGTCAAGAATTTATCCCTAATATCTAATCTAAATCTCCCCTCCTCCAATTTAAAATCATTACCCCTTGTCCTGTCACTACACTTCGGGACAAAGAGTCCCTCCCCATCTCTTCGGTAGGCCCTTGTCAAGTACTGGAAGGCTGCAATAAGGTCTCCCCAGAGCCTTCTCTTCTCCAGGCTGAACAGCCCCAGCTCTCTCAGCCTGACTGCACAGCCCTCAGGTTATCTTCATGACCCTCCCCTAGACTTGCTCCAAGAAGTCCACATCCTTCTTAACCACAATTCTTGTGGACTCATTGAGCATTTTTTGTGATGAGGGCTTTAAATGGCTGCTTTTTTGGGTTAATGTAGAAGACATTATAGTGTTGTTTAGTATTTAAATGGGCAACAATTACTTTAAAAGGAACAGAGGTGCAATCTTATCTTTCACCTACTAATTTGTTCCCCAGATTTCTTAACAGCTGCATAGATTTGCTGGACTGACTTCCTAAGAAACTGCAAAGCATTGGTCTTTGTCCAGAACTGCGTCTGCTCCATTGACTTTCTACTCTCCATTTTCCTCCAGGATTGTTTAGGCTTTCCTGTTTTGTGCTTTCTCTCACTTGGTTTCCCCATAATGTATAAGTTTGGTTTACCTGCAACTAAAAATCAGTCCATACACTTACCCGCTGCTGCTGAGGAGACCTCAAAGCAAGCCATAGAGAGAGAATCCATGAAGGTGCTATTTAGACAACAACTGCGTGATATCTGGTAGGCTAATTACTCTTGTGGAAGTCCCCTGGCAATAACTACACCTTACACAAGTGAGAGAAAGGCCTTAAAATCCTGTCTTTACAGGATTTTGCACAGAGCACTGCTCATGGCTGAGTGTCAGCTGCAGTTCTGGACTCTGACATGCACCAAACAGAATTTAGCAACCAACAGGCAGTAGCCAATCCCTGTGGGCAGAAGGGTTTATGTTCTAATTACACCAATTAATTCTGATAACAATGGAAATAATACTGGCTAGTCACAGATGTTTTCATAATCCAAAACACTTGTGAGCCAGTGAAATGTATGCTGTAGAAAGGGTATTATCCCCAGTGGAAATGGAAACCTTGTACCAGAGGTAGCTCCATACTACAAGTAATTTGAAGATGCAATGAAGAAGCCCTACGTTTACCTAATTTATAAAGTGCTTTGTGAGGGAAGCTTTATGTTGGCTAAAAATAAGGGGTGTGCTTCACGTGCATCCATTGTCATTTTAGATGCACTTTGTTTTCTGAGACATTCGCAAAATACTTGTAGATATCACTCAGGGCTTAGAGGAGACATCGAAGCAGACACTACCCGCCTGTCCTGAGACACCTAGAAACTTATCTCAAGATGTGTCAAGCACACAATGACTAAAGGCAGTCAGAAATGATAAAAACATTTTCTTTAAGAAAGATAAACAGATACATGCTTAGTTAAGGAATCTTCTCCTGCTTCACTGGCTGGGGGCACTGTAGGGCCTGGCAGATCAAGGCATTTCTGCCTAGCAGGTTATTGGCTTGAAATCTTTCAAATTACATAAGGGGTACAAAGAAATGAGAACCCCCTCAGTCTGTGCTGGAAGACCTCAAATTATCTCTCAGGTTTATGAACAAAACACAAGTCACTTGTAATAATTTTGTTCCTGTCATGAACAAATAGGTCATCCCATCGCTTTAAAGACATCTATTGATCACCATCGTACTCACCAAGACCTTATTTCCAGATGTCAGAATACTTAATTATAAAACAAGTTAACACGTGCCATTGCCAGCATTATCTATTTCTGTTCATACTGAACAAAGATAGACAGCTAATCCTTTTTAGTGTGAACTGAGCAGCAGGTAAGTCTGCTCAGAGGGCTCCAGATGGTTATACGCAAGAATATCTCGCAGGAATAACGAAGATGCTGAAAGCTAGAATTATGACTCCTAGGAATGTTGGAGTATAGCTTTGGAGCCTGTTAAGGAGCAAGTATGAAATGGAGTAGCTGGAACATTTCACAAAGTAACTGGTATTGTGTGGTGGCAAAGAGGAGGAGGATGGACATTAAATGAAACAGATTAAAAAGCACTGCATTCAAATGTATGAGTATTATGCCCACACTGCAGGAGACAGCAGGAGGCAGTGAATCATCCAACATTTAAATCAACACCCCCTTAAAACAAAATGTATTCAACTCAACGTGGGTATCTCCAGCGGGCTCCAAAAGTTCTGACAATGCGTGGCATGGGTTACTCACAACTCGCTCTGCCCATAACGCAGCCACCATTTAGTAAGTAACTTGATTCAGAGGCATAGAGAGTTTCTGATGAATCATAAAATGCTCAGTGTCTCATTTAAGGGCTTTCTGTCACCACTGTAGATTTGCTAGTGCTAATTTTATTTAGAAAAGGGCTTTCAGGGACAGAATGATGATGGGGTGAGGGATGATGGGGAGGGAAATAAAAAAAAAAAACAGAGAGAAGGGAGAAATTAATTTCAAGGGTCCTGGAAATGGGTGGTGAAAGTGCCATAGAAACAGCATGTATGTTTTCTGCATTTTTGTTTTCATTTTTTCAGAAGAAGTGAATATTGAGGAGACATTAATCAGATTGTTAAAAACCTGGCAGAATAAACGTGTCAACAAAACTCCTTTTTTACTCACTCTCTATTAAAACACTTTGAAGGATTTCTATGGAAACAGTAGGCTGTTACAATGGGAAATACCCAGCATAGCTGAAAATGTCAATCTTCCTTTCAGCAGTGGACAGGCCATAAACAGAGATTCAGTGCAGCAAAATTGGTATTGCTTGGAAGAAAAGTCTCAAGTTGGGGAAATACAGCAATACAGGAATACTTAAAATCCGAGACAAAGCGGACAGTTGCCTCTCTGAGTAGCAGTAGGAGCATGATAACAATAAAATATGTAATGATGCTACTTTTTCATTTTGGAAGAGTGCATGTGGATGTATCAGGATACAGCATCTATTGGGATATACTGGAATAGTTCCTGCTCCTAATATTTTTGCTTTTGGAGGTAAGTCCTAATGACAGAAGAAGCGTGACAGCTCACAGAAAGCCCGTTTTATTTATTTATCTTGTAACTGATGACACTTCACATCACACAAAATCAGCAGCAATGACTCTGCCTTATCTACAACCCACTCAGGCCCTTCTCTTTCACGACACCGTGTTCAATGTCATATTTAACTCTTCTATGCACCTTTCCCAGGGCCCAGAGTAGGAGTTCTTACGCGGATTTCACCAAACCTTAAAACCTCACTGCATTCTTTAAAAATGTCTAAACCAAGAAGGAGCAATTCTTGCTCTTTTCAGAAGGCTCCCAGTTATGCACACACCCCTTCCCACACACACGGGTCCTATGACTAGAATAGCTGCTTCCTAAAGCATGAAATACTGTGAAGGCTCATTTATCTCTTTAGGCCAGTAATCTCGTCAAAAATCTTTAAATCTCCAAAGCATATAATAATGCCACCATCACAGGTTGTAATATACATTTTTGCTGGTTTTTGACACACAAAGAAAATGTGCCCTTTATCAGTACTCCACTCATGCAGCAACGTATTTGAAGAGCACATTCATCCTTATTACAGACATGTGCTTCCAGTAACTTCCAATGAACAAAGCAGGTTCCAAAATACTTACACAAGATTGTTTTCTATACCTTACAAAAGGATGCTGAGAAAGAGAGAGACACCATAAACATACTTTTTTTTATGAGTGATTCTTAATTCCTGCTTCTGAAATTCTGGATGGCTACCTCTGGCTGGTTTTGCCCACAAATTGAGGTCAAAGGATTCTCTTAGTGGCAAGTGGCAATTTGGATAAGATCAGGCAGTGACTCACCAGTGATGTATGGGCTAGAAGCTACTGGTCTAGGCTACCTTAATGCTGCTGTGTTAGATTGGTATCGCTGCCTCCTTTAATCATCAAACACATGAATTGCTGTCAAATACTAATAAAAATGCACTATTTTTTCCCCATGTTTCTTATTTCCCAAGACTGGAATGCTTTTCATATATGGACGATGAAATCTGGAGGGCAATGACATAATTTGAATGAAACTTTGCCGGTTGCTTCTGATTGTTATTTGTTGACAAGTCCACTTACTGAAATGTGCTGAAGTAATAACAAGATGGAATTTAAGATAAGCATTCCAGAATATACTATTTAGGAATGCTGTGGGCAACATGGTGTTTCATGCAATGTGTTGCCTGTTGTATCAGTAATGAGTTCATGACTAAATACGTTTTGGGCATTTGCCAAACCAATGGGATTGTGAAAGACTGAGGACCGCAAGAATGATGGCCTGAAACTACAGAGACCAGCAATGCAGAAGGTCTTTGCTAGACTGGTAGAGGATTTCTCAGTAATCATCTGCAAATTATGCAATTACAGCTGATTAGCATCAAATTCATGTGGACACACAGGGCCTGAATAAACACCATACAATCATGCTGCACAGAATAAACCAGCATTAAAATAGGACTTCAGCAATGAGGATGACATACCTACTCTGAAATTAACTATCTTATTATACCTTATATGTTTTGGGTTTTTTTGGGGTTTTTTTTGTTTTGTTTTGGTTTGGGGTTTTTTTGTTGTTGTTGTTGGTTTGGTTTGGTTTTTTTCCATAAAATGCAATATAGTCTCTCAATCACCTCACACAAAGATTAACAAACAAACAAACAAACAAAAAGTCAAACCTTGGAATTCATAACTTTGAAAAAAAGTCCCTAAAATTCAGATGCTTATGAGGAGAGAGAACATCCTGACTCTGCAGCATCCAGCAAAACAAATCTCTTAAGTAGCATCTCTTTGTGAACTTTTGGTGAATTCTGCTTCTGGCTACAACTGGAAACATTGGTTTAATTTTCAAAAGCAGCCAGTGTCTTACGGTTGATTTGAAGAGGACAGAAAATTTCTAAGGGATATTACCTTCCAAAAATCCTGCTTCTTTGAGGATACTTTGAACAGCTCACCCCAAGTACGGCTCATCTTCATATAGCTAGTCTCTTTAAAAGGCTGCTTTCTGGTAGCCATTCGGAGCACTGAGATTTTGAAGTATATTCAGAACTGAATCTTAAAATTACTACAATAACTCAGTTAAAAAAAAAGGTCACTTGCAGGTAGGGAGCTTTTTTTTTTTAAATAAGTTAAGTGAAAATTAGGAAATAGAGCAAAGATACTGAGGCATTTGAAAAAAAAAAAATCACTGCACACAATACTTCATACCATATAAGCACGGAAAATCATTAAGACTTCTGCCAAAAAGGAAAGAAGAAAAAAAATGGCCATTTTATTATCACTAGAAATGACAGGTTTAGGTAGAGAAACAAATTTCTGCAGCAAAGGGAACACCAGATTCTTGACTTTTTACACGACTGCATCAGGTCCAGCCGTTCTGGCAAACTACCACTGGGTGAGTATCTGTTCATCAGTATCAGAGACAGGTTCACAATTGACAATAACTTTCTCATGTCCAGAATGTAAAATCATTAAATTAAGTACAGTAGCAGCATGAAAATTCGTCCTGGATGAAAACCTCTTCATCTTATTGCAAGTTTGAAGAATCACTTGTAAAGAGTTCTGTCTGTGGGGAATGAATTTGAATTGGTTTTTAGTGACCAAAAATAATAGCCAAGGGGTAATTGCTGACTGGCTGCTATAAAGACAGGTGATCAAATTGTTCCTGAGATGACATATGACAACACTCCTGACATCACAAAAGTGCATGATTTTGTTTTGTTTCTTCTTGGCAATATTACCAGGAAGGGAAGGGTTTGAATGAATTACACTGGATGTGATACCTCTTGGATTTCCACTCATTGAGAAACACTGACATATCAACTTGGTAAAAACTGTCTGCTTACAGCTTACATTATTTTCCCAAACTGTCAACCCGACCTGCTTCCCAAACCTTACACTCGCTGCTTTTAAAATGTCATTTTGGCATGTGTGCTCCGTTCTTAAAATTAAAAGCATGTTGTATTTTTAAAACTGTGATCCTGGAGAAATTTATTTGTTTTGAATTCTACTATTTTTCTTGTTGACAGCAAAATACATTCCTCTGACTACCGAGCAAAAGCACCGGATTATGATAATAACCTTCATACAGGTAAAGGAAAAGTTAATTAAAGGAAAGGTATCTGTTGCACAAAGACAAAACCAGCAATTGAATATCTTGGAATATAAAGAGTTCTTTGAAGTAGGACCTATATCAATCGGAGAAATATTTTGAAGTTATTCTCACACAGCTGAACTAATACAACCTGTCTCCTACAGATGTGTCCCTTTTACCCCCTGAAGATTTTCCCCTTGCAGTAACCCACTTCCCTCCCATTTCACTGCCAGCCCCCTAAATGATGTCTTATCCATCAGAGATGACACATCATGCCACTTGTCCAGAGCAGTGTCAGGGTCTGAAAGCACTGAAAGACAGAGGCCACAACACCTCCTCCTCCTGCTTCATCCTCACTGGGAGTTCTGTGAGGACTCGCCACCCAGCTCAGACTATCACGCTCAGAAATCTGCACAGACAGACCCATTTTTGAGATGTCTATTTCCCTACCAAGCCTGGTTGGACACAACCAGGAGTTAAAAGACCAAAAGGGTGGCAGGACATGTGAAGAAACAGGAAGCAGAGAGATCTGAATACTGACAGGTGCAGACCGACCAGTTACTTAATTTTTGTCTCCCTACAAGGACAAGCAAATTAAAATTAAAAATGAGAAATGCAAATGTATAAAAGTGAGGAGGTAAAACAGAAGATGCTGTAATACATGTTACATGTATCACAGTCTTACATGTACTTACCTATAACTCAGCAGAGGCGGAACATTAATTAAGCCTTTGTCTTTCATCTGTGTGACTAAAAGGTAATTCCTTTTTTATCCAGTTCAGTAAGAAGGTATCCACTGCAACCCTAAGAGTTAGCTTTCCATAAATTCGTTTTAATCCACTTAATAAAGGATTTCACTATTACGTGAGAATGAAACTGGACTTTCTCCCTGCATTACTCAAAACCTGTTTCAGATACAGTTTGAAGTAAGGAGTATTAATCAGGGCATAGTTGACATGTCATGATTGTCATCAGAGATGGGATATGGTAGAACAGTTAATTGGAGTTCAGCATAGAACTGGGGCAGGATCTGAAGTCTCACTGCAATCGTTCCAAGGCTGTTTGTGCATACATATGTGAAACTTTTGATGACTGCTTTTCTTTGGGAAGCGTCCCTTTCATCAGTCAAAGACACTGTGCAGGAATCAATTAAAGCTCAGAGCATTGTTCACCAGAGATGAAATTCTGGCACATAAACCCCTCTAGATTCTCTTAAAAAACCTGGGGCCAGTTCTCTATTCGTCTATCAGGTTCATGTCAGGCTGTCCTTCCTTGGTAAACATCCTCCGTGGGATGCTTGGTAACCCAATAAAAAAGAATAATTCCAGTCTGCTGGGATGAGCATTGGAGAGCATTGAGTAGGGGAATGCTGGAATGAAAAAAACTGAGTCTGAAGTGAGAACATGAGAGGAGTGGCTACACAAAAAATACCAAAATCCAATTTACCAGATGGTGTCAAATGTAGAAAAAGGAGGGAAGAGCAGGGAAAAATATTCCCTGGTGAGGCTTTCCTGAAGATGTCATGCTGCTGCTAACAAGAAAACTGCAAAATTCCAGAAGGTCAGTGCAGAACTCATACTGTTTCTGCCAATAGAAATATGAATGTGTGTCCATGGGCAAGGCACGTACATATATACAGAGCGGGTGTTATGCCAGTATTTTCAATATCATCTTCCTCATCATCACAGAGGTTAAAGTGTGAAAGAAAAAGAAGAAAGACAAAAAAAAGGAAAAAGAAAAAAGAGAAAAAAGTGCCACATTTAGAAGCCTCCTCTACATCTTCTTAAAATCTTTGTGTTTGTTCACAGCTAATGGCTTACATGTTATCACATAGGAGCTACTGCTACTGTAAGGGCCATTTATAATTTTACAACAATTTTAATAAAAATAAATAAATAGTAAATCCTCCAAACCTTTCAGATTGTAATCCAAGGAGGGAGACATTTCTCTTAGTGGCATTCAGGAGGCTTAGCCAACATTGGCTTTTTGTAACACTGGCCCCATTGTTGATGATAATAAGACTAGGGGAGAGACCTGGGGAGGCAAACCACACATTTATTTGGTCTTTAAGATTTACTGTGGTGTTGGCCTTTGTGAAACTAAGGGATGCAAAGTGCAGTCTTTACAAAGACTACTGCCAGTGGCTTGGACGTGGATTTCCCACTGCTGTTTCTGGGACGCTTCCTGCCGTTTGTCCCCTGGTTCTGCAGTCTTGACAATTTGTTTGGTGCCCAGCTTCCCAGATTTTTTTTTTTTTTTTACTTGGATTCAGCAGCATTGCAGATGTGGTATTGAAGAGATTGCTAAGTGTATTCAGGGCAGCCTGTCGAGTCCTGATTCTACAGTAGCCTTGAGCTGGTTTACCTGTGTGTCGGACACAGGAGAACATGGTAAGAGAGACTACCATTGCTTCAGGGACAGAACAGGAGAGTTCTTGAGAGTCTCCGATGCCTATTTCCCTGTCAAAATTAAATGATGCTTTGGGGTTAAAGGAATGAGGCTGCTGAACTCCAAAGGGACCACCCCAGGTTTTTGTACCACTTTGCCTGCTCCTCCCTCGCTGCAGGGAATGTAGGGCTTGAAGCTGCATGGGACAGGAGAAACAAAGGGGAATCTCAGCTTCCTGACAATCACCTATTTACTTGCAAAGGAATTATTAAGAGGTTATGGGACATCACATGTGTTTGAAGTAAAAATATTGCAAACCATTAATATTTACTTGTTCTCTCTGTTCACCCTCATGCAAGCTATTTTGGTTTTTTGAGTGACCATTAAGTGGGCTGTTGAATTTTCTGCTTTACAGGCTTCTTATTTTACTTCTCCTGAATTTTTTCTTATGGGGAGAAATTGTCAAGCTTTTACAAAATTTATGATTCTGAATGTATAAACCCTATAGAAAAGGGAACTGCTTCAAGAATGATAACAGTAATCAATAGCAGAGCTCTTGGTTTCAGTCAGTGATAGATTTTGCAGACAGCTATCACTTAGGATTATATTTTCTGAGCCTCTGGCTGCAGGTGGTTAATTTTACATTAATTTTTTTTTTTTTTTTGCCTGAACAGTTCAGCCGTTGCAAAAATAAAGGGAGGGGGATTAGAGGGGAAAGAGGAAAATTTCACCCCAGCAAAAAAGAAAAAGACTAAGAAAAAAGCTCTTTTCCAATTTAGAAGGGGAAGATTTTCTGCAAGCAGCTAGAGTGTAGAAACCTGGGGTGGAAACTGTCCCCAGCACAGCACTCTCATTGGTGCCATTTTATTTTGATTTTGCCTCATTACAATGCTTTGAAAATCTGACACTGTGCTCATGCAGTAAAATAGGTGTGACAGACCTCAGGAAAATACCAAGTCCACATAAATGCTGACTGTACACACACAGAGACATTTCTAACTTAGCAGCTTTGTGAAGAATTTAGTATGGATACACAGTAAAGGAGGCAGGAATTAGATATTACTTACGTACAGATATGAGGCCTTGGGAAGACCTCTTCTGTACTCCATGATGGCTTGAGTCCAGTTCCTTACCTTGGTATTTCCCTGTTCCTTAGGAACAAGTGGTTTGGGATAATTTCCAACTAAAATTGATTTCTTCAAGGCTTGAATAACACATGTCAAACTTAGAAACAGCAGGTTTTTAGGTATTTTTCAAATATCTGTGGGTACTGTGTACAGAGCTAAAAAACCAAGCCTGTCTGAATCCCAGTCTGCGTCTCAAAGTTTATCAGGAGGTTGTTAACAGTCTTAAAATTTCTCAGGCAGTCTCATGGAAAATCTTTTCTAAGCTTCATGAAATGCATTTCTTTTCTATATGGGAACATGCTTATGGATTTTACATTAAGGCAAACCAGAAAGTTCTCAACTCCACAGGGATTAATAACTATACAAAATAATAGACTGTCACGTCTATATTATTTACATGACATAGTACTTTCCTCTGAGACTCCTATCCCAGGAAGAAAACAGAACAAGTGCAAGTGAAATACTGTAGGAAAGAACAAGCGGCAGCTGAAGAGCAGTAATTTCTAAAGCAAGAAAGATGAAAATTATTATCAAAATTGCTAATTAGACTCTTCTTCCTTCTCCACCCACTCCAAAATACACTAGTTGATAAACTAGGAGCATGTCAGACTAGGAAAGAGGCTTTCAAAATTATCATCTAATAGGATATAGAAATGGATTTAGAGGAAAGTTTTAAAGGGCTTAAGTGAATGTAAGTTTCTCCAATTTACAACTTCGTCCAGCCTTGCCACATGTGGAAATTCACTTGGAAAGTTCCAGAGATATAATTTTCACCCTTCTACATGTCACCTCTGATACAGCTCACAGTTCGCAAGATGCAAGGGACTAATCCTTACCTGACATCAGTAATTGCAGACAGCCCGAAAGCAAGCAAATCTACTTACCTCTGGGATTGCAGAAATGTGTACCCACTCACCCAGCCCCGTGAGACAGAGTGGTTCAGAAGTAAATGCATTATGCAAAAGGACTTTGCAACCTCAGCTGGGCTTGCCATTTGCAGCAGTGGAAAAGCTCTAGGGTTGAATTATGGCACTATGATTTGTTCACTACTGTGCTACGAACTCTTAAAGCAGCCCAAGGAGGAGAAAAGGGGAGATGCTCTTTGCTTAGTTTTCCTAGGGCAGTAATAACAGGAACAATGAAAGCCCACAGATAAATTTTGCTTTTTCTTCATGGAAGGTTTTTGTTCTTGTAATGCTAATTTTTCCACTTCATACTCAGTCATACCAGCCTGTCATCTGTTCACTACCATTCATATACCAGTGTACCTCCGACTCAAGAAATGCTAGTTTCAGCTATCTCTTTTTTTGGAAGATGGTCTGACTATACTTCTTTTTGATTACTGGTCTTTGAACTTACTTTACTTAGGTGCAGTCATCTTTTAAATATATCACCCCATAAATATGTCACAGTAGGGTTTTGTGTTTATTGTTTCTCAACAACTTCCAGATCAAATTTATTTGGTTCAAAACCAAAAAAAGATGGTACATGTGCTTAGTTTTGGGCTGAATTTGTTTTGTTTTGTTTTATTTGTCTCCTTTTGGGCATGGGGAGGGGAAATGGAGATGGAAGTAAGGTTAACCAGATTGCGCTGTCAGCCACGTCTCAGGAAGTTAGGTTGGCTCATGCATCCCCTCCATTGCCAGTAACAAAGATTTTGTAACTGAGATTTCACTAGTGACTCTGTGAGAGGCAGGATAGAATATTGTTTGCTCCCCACAGCCCTGCTGGTGCTCCCCTTGCAAAAGGGTTGAAAAGTAATGACAGACACTGTTGGAAGTGACACACGCGTATCAAAGTGGTAACACACACAGGGAACGGATCTGTTGACTAAGAACATGCCATTTTCACATAGTCACTTTTCTGACCATAACTGCGCTTTACACTCCAGGCATGGTTCTGTTTTCCTCTGCTGTGGCACAGCAGATGTGAAGCATTTTTAAAACCTTTTAACAGGGCCCAACCTAAGGCTAAATGACAAACCCCTGACAACATAATCTTTAAATTTACATCCCTGGCATTTCAAATCTGCTGTCACAGGGTCAAAAATCCTGATAGATCAAAATTCTCACACTGGGAAAAAAAACCCAAACAACACAGAGCCATGACTCATCTAATGGTAGGAGAGACAGATGTCTCCATGAAGTCCTGTTTTGAACAACAGAAGTTTTAAAGTTACAATTTAAAAAATACCTCAGCTTCCCAGATGAATTTACCCACTACAATATACTGGAGGAGGAGACAATATACAGAATTTTGCTTCTGGGAAATCTCAGCTCCCTCCCTGCTGGTGTCCATGTATTTGGTTCAGGGTAAAGACTACCTCCCCTTAAAAGTGTCACGTATTATGTTTTACTTATAAAATGAGGTGGTGAAACATGGGACACCTCAGAAGCTGGCTGAGGTTTGCTATAGCGAATAATACAAAAAGGAACTTCCTCAGGAGAAGGAAATTGACAAATGAGAAGAAAGTCCTTCTATTTGCCAAAATAAAATAGAAGAAACCGTTTTAAGGGCCCACCAGACATTTTTCTTGGCGCAGGAGAATACCACCAGCTCTGCAAGCATCCTGGGTTAGTCTCTCTCTGACAGTTGCTCTATTTTAAAGGTAATAATCCCAGAACTCCATTTTACAACACACCCTGGAGACACGGAACAAATCACACTATCCATATTTTGCAATAGTTTCTTGGTGTGCTCCCCGTGGTAATTAAAAAACCTTTAATGGAAATTGCTGCCACAATTTACAGGCTTCCTTAATCCAGCTTTGGTATCTGCAGCACCTCCAGGCACCTGTCTTGTTCTCGTAATACAAAATCAACAATGCCATGGCAGGGCTTGAGAGGACGCCTGAAGATGATGAGAACTGAGAAAGGAATGCCAGTATGAAAACTTGGCTAGTGTCTGGGGGTTTTGTTTTGTTTAGTTTATTTATTTAACTGTTTTATTACCAGGAAATATCACATGGGGAAATGAAGCTTTGTTTTGCAAAGTTATCCAGGCCAAGTAGCACTAAATGATTTTAACACAAATTTAATTAAACAGAAAAACATTTAAACACTATAATTCTCAACATGGTCTTCAGCTAAATACGTGTCAAGCTACAGCAATTGTAATGCAATAAATCAGTAAGAGATATATACTAACGAAGTAAAAACCTGTTTTTTGCCAGGACAAGGGCAAAGCTCTCTTAAATATTTTGAAATTGCAGTCTTGAAATGATCAATTATCAACAGACAGCTGCCCGGGTTTTTGTGGATTTTTTTTTTGTTTACTTTGTTTTTAATGAAATTCAGCCCTTCATTGCTGTATTTGGAGTTGGTAACTACCATTTGTTTGGTTCTGACTTGAATAACCCAACATGTTACTTTCTAGTTTTCAAATACTTATGCTGTCCCATGGCACAATTTTCTCTTCCCTCTGGAACTCACGTCAAACATTTCAATGAGAAAAGTGCACAAAAACCTCCGGAACTAATTCTACTTATCAGATCTATGAAGATGGAAAAATCCAAACAAT
Source organism: Thinocorus orbignyianus (assembly GCA_013400375.1). Lineage (NCBI taxonomy): Eukaryota > Metazoa > Chordata > Aves > Ciconiiformes > Thinocoridae > Thinocorus > Thinocorus orbignyianus. The sequence goes on along the minus strand of VXBW01003915.1, from coordinate 1,003,065 downwards.
GGTATATGCTGTGCTATGAATACAAAATTCAATGTTTGTCTTTTTTACTGGACAAAGATTCTGTAGCCCATTCCAAGGAGTAACATCACCACACCATAATACCTGGACTTGCAGTATTCCACAAACCTTCTTTTTCCATGTAATATCATTCTGGGGAGGTGCTTTAGTAGAAAGGTGGGGGGGAGCACATCCAGTTAAAATTGCCTACCTCTGGTTTTTTGTGTTTTTTTTTCCCCCCAGTTATTGCATTTTTGCTTGTTAGCCACACAGTTCTCCACGTTGCCTGCCGAAGTGCACTGAAGTATGAAATAACACATCTACTTCCGCTTGGCACTTTCCCTTCTGGAGGGCTGCAGTTTCATAGAGTTTATATCTCTAATGAGAAACATACTCCAGCTGTGTAGTTGTTGTTTAATATTAATGCTTATCCATCTGGTGGCACACACTACCTCTGCCATTCTACCCTGCTATGGAATACAAACACAACCAAATGCACCTGGGACGTGGCAACCCCAAGCACAAATACAGGTTTGGTGGAGAATGGCTGGAGAGCAGCCCTGAGGAGAAGGACTTGAGAGTGCTCCTGGATGAGAAGCTCAACATGAGCTGGCAGTGTGTGCTGGCAGCCCAGAAACCAACCCCATCCTGGGCTGCATCAAAAGAAGTGCGGCCAGCAGGTCACGGGAGGTGATTCTACGCCCCTCTTCTGTGCTCATGAGACCCCACCTGGAGGACCGTGTCCAGCTCTGGAGTCCTCAAATGAGAAAGGACATAGAACTGTTGGAACAGGTCCAGCAGAGGGCCAGGAAAATTATTAGTGAGATGGAGCACCTCTGCTATGAAGACAGGCTGAGAGACCTGGGGCTGTTCAGCCTGGAGAAGAGAAGGCTTCAGGGAAACCTTTAGAGCAGCTTTCCAGTATCTGAGGGGAGCTCCAGAATAGCTGGGGAGGGACTCTTTGTCAGGAAGTGTAGTGACAGGACAAGGGGTAATGTTTTAAAATTGAAAGACGGAAGATTTAGATTAGATATTAGAAAGAAATTCTTTGCTGTGAGGGTGGTGAGACACTGGAACAGGTTGTCCAGAAAAGCTGTGGCTGCTCTGTCCCTGGAAATGTTTAAGGGCAGGCTGGATGGGGCTTTGAGCAACCTGGTGTGGTGGGAGGTGTCCCTGCCCAGGGCAGAGGGGTTGAAACTCAATGTTCTTTAAGGTCCCTTCCAACTCTAACTGTTCTATGATTCTATGAAACTCACCAAATATCAACCTGACTGACACCAGCCTCAGCCCATCTTTCGCTCTCAGAGGTTTGCTCTGGTTGCGGCATGGTTCTCTCTCTCTCCAACTTGCTCTGGTGACACCGGGGCTGCCTGGACCCTGTTACCTGTAAGCAAGATGGTGGCTGCTCACTGTGAGCCCTGGAGGAATGGGACAAGTTGGAGCAGGTCTGGGAAGCACCAGCTGCTGACCTCCTGCCTCTGCAGGTGGGGTGGCTGCAAATCCCCCAGCGAGCCTGGCCCCATGGTACCAGCTTGTTTATGCCTGGGCTGCCTTTGGTGTCTACAACCAAGTTACGGAAGAGATCACCTTTCCCCCAATATTTCCCAGGGCTGCCTCTCATCTGTTGCTGTTTCCCTGAGTTTCAACACCCAAGGTGGGCAAGGGCACTCCCCAGGAAGCCCAATGCCTGTCATACGCGCTCCACCTTACGGTGCACTGGAGACCTGGCTCAGCACAAGAGATCTTTGTGAAAAGGAGAGCAGAAGTCAGAGAATTAAATGGCTAAAATCAACAGTCTTCACTCAAGACTATTTAATATTTGTTTGTTTTAAAATTCCAGCAATATGCATTCCACAAAACTAAATTTCTGATATAATTCATCTGCTGAATCTGCCTCTATCTTACTTGAAGCAACAGATAAGACATAAAGCAAGTGGCAGGCAATTTAACCTTCCTCAGCAGACAAATATTGTTTATCTTATCATGTAAACTATGAAAATAGGCCTAGAGGATTTGGCACAGGAAACCTAACACACGATAGATTAAATAAAGTTTTAGGAGACAACACCAAGTAGTCTATCTTTAAGACAAAGCGGTGAAGGGTTGGACAATTTGTATTTGAACTACCAGGGTCCATTCTGAGACTGACTAACAGAAGCTTTATAGTCATTTATCTCTGCCTTACTCTGATGTTAACTGGTAAAATACAGAAATCTGAAATCCTGTTTGTTTTTTAAATTTGGGCATTTGACATCTTTTTCTTTGAATAAGGGATGTATGAATTAGTTCACCGTGCACATTTTTCAACCTCTCTGACACCACTAGTTTGAACAAAGTGTTACTGCTTTCTAATTACAATCAAAAGAACATATGAAAAATGGGATGATCAAGATGTCATAGGAGGAAAAAAAAAGTATTTAATATACAATCAGAGCACAGTGGATAGCATGTAAAAGGAATACGGGGTAAAATAGGGGGAAAGAAGGAGTGAGAACAATTTCTGTGAGAGCAGAACTGAAAAGACATCCATATCATCCACTTGCGACTGAGTCAGCACACGGTCCTTGATTAAATTCCTAAAATAACACTGACAACACTGTACTTGTTCCTTGCACTGCTATTATGACAAACAGTCCTGGCATGAACCGTGACTATGAGGCCCACCCTGAACCCTAACCTGTCTTAAACAAAGTTACACCTTGCAGGCACTTGACACACATTCTCCACCTTATTTTCAAAATCTGCTGCCTGAACATGTGCAGCCTTACAAAAGGACAGCTGCAAGCTTCTCAGCCATGTAGGCAACATCAAATTTTGCCATCCTGTGGGTGAAGAAAGAACCAAGGCAGAAATATCTCAAGGCACCAACTAGGACTGGATGCACCAGCAATTGGGATGCATGGGTACCCAAGACCAAGGCCAGGCAGCTCACCCTCTTGCATGGACCAACGCCATTCAATGAGAACAGGAAAAAACTCATCACCACTGATTTTGCTGCCTTCATGGGATCAGGGAATTGTCAGAATTGGAAGGGGCCTCTAGAGATCATCCAGCCCAACTCCCCTCCTAAAGCAGGATTGTCCAGAGCACATCACTCAGGACTGCATCCAGGTAGGCCTTGAAGGTCTCCACAGAAGGGGACTCTACGCCCTCCCTGGGCAGACTCTGCCAGGGCTCTGACACCCTAAATAAGTTTTTCCTTATATTCAAACAGAACTTCCCGTGTTCCAGCTTGTGCCCATTGCCCCTTGTCCTGTCACTGGGAACCACTGAGAAGAGTCCAGCTCCATACTCCTTCAACCCACCCTTCAGATACTGGTCAGCATGAAGAAGGTCTCCCCTCAGCCTTCTCTTCTCCAGGCTCAAGAGTCCCAGCTCTCTCAGCCTTTTCTCATCAGGGAGAGGCTCCAATCCTTCCATCCTCTTTGTTGCCCTACGCTGGACTCTCTCCAGTAGTTCCCTGTCTCTCTTGAACTGGGGAGCCCAGAACTGGAGGCAGGATTCCAGTTGTGGCCTCCCCAGTGCAGAGCAGAGAGGGAGAATGACCTCCCTCCACCTACTAGCCACACTCTTCCCTATGAAGTTCAGGATTCCATTGGCCCTCTTGGCCACCAGGGCACATTGCTGGCTCATGGAGAGTTTACTCTCTACCAGGACCCCCAGATCCATCTCTGCAGAAGTGTTTTCCAGCAGGTCCGCCCCTAACCTATACTGGTGTCTGGTATTCTTCCTCCTCAGGTGTAGGACCCTACACTTGCTCTTGTTGAACCTCATGAGGTTCTTCTCTGCCCGGCTCTCCAGCCTGTCCAGGTCACGCTGGATGGTGGCACAGCCATCTGGAGCGTCAGCCAGCCCTCCCAGTCTGGTATCATCAAACTTGCTGTCCCCTTCATCCAGGTCATTGATGAATATGTAAGCTTACTTCATAAGCTTACTTTCCTAAACTAGTGTCTACCTTGCTTGAGCCTAAAGAAAGTCCTGCCATACAATTGCTCTTTCTAAAAAGTGAGGCATAAAGTACTGGGAGTCAAATGTGTTCTGTATTGTCTTTAGCAAATACCATCTCAGAGCAAAAAGCCTCCAAGGCTATTCTGAGACCTTCAGATGTAAGAAAATCCCCTGTAGCCAAAGCCAAAAGGGAAAAAGGGAAAAGGGCAAATGCATGCCTTCCAGGCAGGACCTATGCTCACCAAGTGAAGGATAACCCTAAGCTTCAGTAAATGCAATTCTGTACCCTGCAACTGCTGTGAGACTCCCACAGGACAGTGGTTCTGTCTTGCAGGGTTGCGGCAGCAGCATGACTCCAGTTGTGAAAAAGCAGCCCTTGATGAGGAGGTGGGCCAACAGGTAAAACACTGCCTCCTGTAGAGGTTAGAGCACACTGAACAGTTGAGGTGGCCAAGAAGCTGTCATAATATTATTGGCCAGTGTACCACACTGGGCATGTAGAGATTTGAAACCACAGACAGGTAACTATGTTTCCTGCCAGACATTTATTTTGCAACACAACAAATAAAAATAGGCTTTTGCATTGCAAATTTGTATTGCCATATTTCATGCATCTGAGCACATGAAAGCAATTTGTTGACATGTTTTGTGGGTGTTTTTTTTTTGTTGTTGTTGATGTTGTTGTTATTTTTTAGAACCGTTTTGTATAGCAGTTGCATGTCAGCAGAAGGCTTGATGGTGAAATCACATTACCTTGAGGTAGCGGTAGGACGGCAAAGTTCAGAGCAGTGAGGATACTGCAAAGGGGGCTTTCAGTCATCTCGAGGTGATCCATGCCAAGTTCCAGAGGTGGGCAAGCGCATGATAGACTCTTCCCAAGGTTTCATACTAGTCTGCAACAAAATAAATGCAAGCTGATGAATGGAAAGCTGCAAAGCTTCTCCTGGTGTCCCTATACCTGTATAAATATTCTTTACAAAATGCAAGATGGGAAATCGAATTGCCTGGAGTTAACATAGTCTCACTACTCCCATACACACTAGGATTTTGATGTGGTACTAACTTAGAGGAAACCAATGCCATCAACTCATTTCACAGATGACTAAACAAAGAGGAGATTATCATCGTTTCATTTGATGTTGGTAATTAAAGGTCTTGAAAAATAAAATTAAAGACAATCCTCTTGCAGTTTGGAAACTAAGTAAAAGCATACATAGTTTTACAACATATATACTTAAAATCACAAGACTTCCTCTCCTAAGCCTTTATTTTACGTATAATTTATGTAGATATGCTGTACTGTGGGTTTTTTGGTATAGCTAATGTTTGGGCAGAGAGGTCTTTAAATGTAGGAAAACAAAAGGAAACACAAGGGACACCACGTGCAAAATCCACAGTCCACAACCCTTTGGTCCTGTACCCTCTCACCCCTCCAATTTAATTGGGCGCTATCAATTTTTATCTGAAAGGGACAGTAAACAGCTATTTTTTTTTAATAGCAGTTGACACAAGTGTATCCAATAGAGTAGATGTCTGGAGCCACACAAAAACGATTCTACATGCTCAGAAGCAGGGGCGGCACGTGAAATGAAAATGTGGTATTGTCTACTTTTCCATGGCTTGTAAATGTTCTAAGTAATTATTATATGTGTTTATTTTATTAAAAGGAGAGGCATTTTTGTTTTGATTTCTCTGCACTGATCCCACTTATTGCTGCTGTCTTTGAAACTCCACAGACACTGCGTTTCTTTTACTGACTGGACATTTCTGAAATAGCACCACTATCAGGTAGATCAGACTGTTGGCAAAAACTTTGGCACCGAAAAGACTCAACAAATAAATTTCATCATGCTGACCCTGCACTAAACAGCAACTTTATGTGGATAACCTCATGGGAATGGAAGTTGAGAAAGAGCTATTTCAAGGCTGCCAATAACTTAATCTCTGTTCAGTTCATAATGCAAAGCCATTTCTGTTTCTTTTGCTCCGAGTGCTAAAGAGTTTTTGGGATACTGTAATCCTCATAAGGTGTGGGGGGGGCAATGTGGGGGGTAGGGGTTTGCAGGAGGGAGAGGAGATCCCACTCATATTATGCCCCTTAAAAAGAAAAATTAGAAAAGAAAAATAAATAATAAGCCACGTTTTTCATCTTGGAAATTTTTAGCCTCAGTTACGTGAGTGCGAGAAGTAACTTTTATTTGAAGAACTAACACTCACTTCTTTGTTAAGAAAACTTAGGGCACCACCCAGCAGACATGAAGGCTCCTATGTTATCAGCAAACTATTTCCTGGGTATATGGTCACCCTTTCCATGCAGCTCGCTTATTTTTTNGGGGTAGGAGAAAAAAAGAAAAAGAAAAAAGGTAGTGAAAACAAATTCTGTAACACTGCTGAATGATCTGTGTTTTGCTGCAATGACTACTATATTGATGTAATGGAAATTTCATAGGTGTCCAGCTTTGCAGAAACAAGATTGGAAAGGCGCCGAGGGGAACCCTAGTGCAGCCCTGCATGTTCTTTCCAAGGGGAAGGGGCTCTGCACAGCACTGCTGCCTGCCCTCATGTGAGAAATGGGTCATAAGAGGCAGAGACAATGTACACAGCTGAGCTGGAAAGAACATGAGCCCCCATTCACCCGTTAATGGTTAACCTAACCTCTTACCCACAAACCTAACATCAGTTCGTCTGCAAATTTGGCATTGCAAGCTTGAGTTCTGAGGAGAAGTAAGCTTGAATGATTATGCCTATCTGCCTGTCCTCCCAGCTTTGAACTTATATGCTGGTCTGAACTAGGTTTGACAAGTGTGGAGGAAGGTAGAACTCGCAAAGATATCAGTTTCCCATAAATATCTGGAAAGCTGAGGGTGGAAGGAGAGCAGGAGGAGAGTCTGGTCATGACTCCACAGCAGGGACATTCACAGCAGCTTCCAGATGTACCCTTCTCTATCTGAGTCATCAACCAGAGGACCCTGTGGCACCTGATGCTTTGCACCCAAGAGAGAAGGATGCAAGGATGTCAAAGAGATGGAGGAAGGGAGGAGGGATACATAGGGTTCAGCTGTGGGGTGTGTGCAGAGGAAATCTGAGATACTGTGGGAGAGCCCATCAAGTGTCCCCAACATAAAAAGGACATGGACCTGTTGGAACGGGTCCGGTGGAGGGCCACAAAGGTGATTAGACAGATGGAGCACCTCTGCTGCGAAGACAGGCTGAGAGAGCTGGGGCTGTTCAGCCTGGAGAAGAAAAGGCCCTGGGGAGACCTTAGAGCAGCCTTTCAGGATCTGAAGGGAGCTCCAGGAGAGCTGGGGAGGGACTCTTTGTCAGGGAGTGGAGTGATAGGACAAGGGGTAATGGTTTTAAATTGGAAGAGGGGAGATTTAGATTAGATATTAGGCAGAAATTCTTTACTGTGAGGGTAGTGAGACCCTGTCCCAGGTTGCCCAGAGAAGTTGTGGCTGCCCCATCCCTGAAGGGTTGAAGGCCAGGCTGGACGGGGCTTTGAGCAACCTGGTGTGGTGGGAGGTGTCCCTGCCCAGGGCAGGGGGGTTGAAACTCTGTTATCTTTAATGTCCCTTCCAACTCTAACCATTCTATGATTCTAAGAGCACAGGGAAGGGAGCCACGTTATTGTTGTGAGCAGCCAGGGCAAAACATAGCTATCCTTATTGCCACAGTTTACGGAACAAATTGTCCGCTTACTGGTTCCCCTCCTCCTCCACGAAATACTTTTGTATGAGCAGCAGGGAATGGTGAGAAAGGAAGATTATACAATGTCTAAAATCAATAGCAGACATCATATGCAGGATAGTGTTCCTTTCTGCAATCCTGGAAGTCACCTCAATTAACAAACCAGACAGTTATATGGCAAAAACTTAAATCCTGCACAACAGAGAGACTTGACCCTGTAATAATGCCATATGGAGCAGGGTGGAGCTGGATTCAGTACAAAGCTTGTCAGAGGGCTGCAGTGCTCAGGGAGCTTCTGCCCTCCCAGGCCCAAAATCGTGGATCAATGCATGCACAGCACTGTCTAGCAGCATAACCCAGCAGCTCGCAATAAAGTTCCCTTTGCATTCCTGCACGTGAATTTCATGGTTTCTCATGAAGGTGAGGTGGAAACCCATCATCCACCAGCAGCAAGACACTGCTGTCTCCTCCCCTGACTCCAGATTCAGCCCAATGGAGCAGCAGAAGCAAACCACCCTGGAGGGCTGCAGGCTCACTGCTACACAGTGGTGTGAAGGGTAATATTAGTATAAAAACCAAGGGGTGCAGAACTTTTTCAGATGTCCTGTTTTGCCTCTGGGGGGAGGGGAGGTATTAAGAAAGATGAAGATGACCCCTATCCCCTTGCTACTTGAATTAAATCTTCAGTAATAACTTCTGACTTCTCTTAAAATACAATGTGCCTTTGCATGAAGCTGCCCTTGGAAATGAGCTGTACCAGATGCTACAGTATATATCAAGGTATAGTACAGTGTATAAGCTATGTTAGTTTCTATAGGACTGGAGGAAGAGATTAAGTAGTCTCATGAGAGGAACTTTTTTTTTTTTTAAACTAGAGGTTTAATCTATAGATTTCACAGTTTTAACTAGAAACAGTCAGCCACAGCCTTACTATTTCATCAAACCAGAGCTTTAAATACACCTTTGCATTTCACCAAGTCATAGAATCATAGAATGGTCCAGGTCGGAAGGGACCTCCAAAGATCATCTAGTCTGACCACCCTGCAGTCAGCGGGGACACCCCCAACCAGCCCAGGTTGCCCAGGGCCTCATCGAGCCTCGTCTTGAAGATCTCCAGGGAAGGGGCCTCAACCTGGGCAACCTGTTCCAGTGTTCCACCACCCTGAGAGTAAAGAACTTGTTTCTAATATCCAATCTAAATCTGTTCTTCTCCAACTTAAAGCCATTGCCCCTTGTCCTGTCACTGCAGGCCTTTGTAAACAGCCTCTCCCTGTCCTTCCTGTAGGCCCCCTTTCAGGTACTGGAAGGCTGCAATAAGGTCTCCCCAGAGCCTCCTCTTCTCTGGGCTGCAAAACCCCAGCGCCCTCAGCCCATCCTCGTAGCAGAGGTGCTCCAACCCCCTGGTCATTTTTGTGGCCCACCTCTGGACCTGCTCCACCAGGTCCATGTCCTTCCTATATTGAGGACTCCAGAACTGCACACAGCACTCCAGGTGAGGTCTCACCAGAGCAGAATAAAGTGACAGAATCATCTCTCTGGATCTGCTACTCCATGGCCTTTGTATCCAGATGTTCAACCAGATACCCAGTTCAAATGCAAGAAAAACAAAGGGCTGTTGGAAGCATTTATTCCAACCACCTCTGCAGCCAGCACGTGCAGCTTCACCCTCTTTGTCTCTCAGTTCATTGCCCTGGTAAGGTGTCTAGCAGCCAACAAACAGAGCCCAAAATTTAAGAGAGTCTGCAAAACACCAAGTTACCTTTACTTGCACATTTAGTGAAAGGAGAGTCCAGGCGTCTTGCCATAGTAAAGTAAAGTAGCAGAACAAAACAAAAACAGAGTTTAAAAAGTTTATCTTCTGGAAGCCTTTTGCACCCTCCACAATGCCTTTGTATTTCAGGGCCTCTTAAGCTGACCTTGTCAGGCTAAAAAGACTTCTGTGCAGTCAAGAAAATACTCTCTCCTAAGACCCTGAGATATGATAAGGCCACAAAACCCAGGTTTCGAAGAAACAATGGCAGGAAAAGACTAAACAAGTGAAAGAACAGAAGATTGGGATCAGAAGGTAAGCTATGAAGTAAAATTGCAATGGTTTATATTTTTTATATACCAAGGAAAACATTCAATTGCAAGAATGATTTTCATGTTTGCTTTTTAGCACGCCCAACCTCTCGAAGACAGCTTTTTTTTTTTTTTTCTTTTTTTCTTTCTTCCCACTTTGGCTGCTCTAGGCAAGGATTTTTCCCTTCAACTGTTTACTCTTTCACTCAGTCTTCAGTAAAATGTCAGCAAACAATAGTCATTTGGTATCTGTAGAAGATAATGCAGGTGGAAAGGGGAATTCTGAAACACAATACCCTCCTGTAAAAACCTACTGTACTATCCACAACAGATAAGCTTCCTCTTCTCTGCTAGAAACCTGACCTTGTAAATACACTTACTAGGATAACGGTAAGGGAATACTTATCCAGCTTGTTTGGGTAAGTTATCAGCAGGTCTTCCTCTCAGAAAACAGAAGTTTTCTGGAAAGTAAATACCTGCACCAACTTTGCAATGGCACCCGAATCAAGCTTTTCTCTGGATCTCACTATGAAACAGGTGAGGTCGCGAGATGGTTCTAACAGGTCCTGCAATGAAATACTGGACACAAAGCAGCAATAAGGTCAGTATGCTGGATTCACCTTGAACCAAGGAATTTGAAAGAAACCACCTTTGCGTAGCTTTCTGAGCACATCACATACTCAAGCAGTCAGCCTGTCTTCTCAGTTTGGAAAGACACAATGATCAAAAATTCACATTAGATCCTGGAGTTTTGAGGTGAATTTGTTATTTTGAAGCTGATTCAAGAACAAAATAAGGAACAGCTCCTGCTGATCAAACCCTCAGTAAAATCCAAACCCACTAAAAAGCAAAATACTACTATGCTGTATTTTTACAGTGCCCGCTTATATTTTGGTTAACTAGTCAAGTAAACTCTTGGTCACCACACCTTTTTTTTTTAAATACCGAGTCTGCACATCCCCCGAAAAGAGAGGAGATACTCTTGAAGCAAATTTTGACAATGAAACCCTGCTCCTGCAGCTTTTATTCATGTAAATATGCTTCTCTCACAAATGCAGTGTCAGTAACAATTCACAAGTATCTCAAACTTAAAGTGTTGGACTAAATTCTAGCAATATTTTTTTTAAAAGTACTTTTTTTTCCTGGGGAAAAAAAAGCACCTCTTAGAAATTTGTTGAGGAAAGAATTATCCTCCAAAGGCCGTTTCTTTAAATTTATCTCAATCACATGAACAGTTACACAGAAGTCATGGGAACCACCTGCATCTGCAAGAAAAGCAGGATTTGGCCCTCAATGACTCAACTAAACTCCGTGCTGTCAACCTAAATTCTACATGTAATTTAAGTTGGGCACTACTTCTGTGTTGTTTCAATAGAGGCTGTTTTACATCTCAGAAAGGTCTGTACCACAACAATGTCAGTACTAGACAACTGCTTTTGACATACCTTAGAACTTTTCGAGGAGGAAAACTGTTGCAAAATACCTTTTTAATTCTTCTTTCTGTTCTAACCTTTAAACTAAATTTGAGTCCCACTAATTTAAGCATAGAGCTTTGAGGTATGCATCTTAAATATGATAAATCACCAACAGAAAATTAAAGGTCTACTGCTACAGCTCTGCCATGCCTGAAACAATGTAAGATCATGAATCACAACATCCACACAGAATCCCCAAAACTGTGTTCTGAAACATAAAACAGGCTCCAGTAATCTTTTCATCTTACACAAACATATACGTGGGTCAGATTTTAAAGAGCTGGAGTCATTCTATGCAAAGCTCGGTGTTGTGGTTTAGCCTCGGCAGCAACAAAAGCACCACGTGGCAGCCTGTTGGCTCCGTCCCCCAGTGGCGGGAGAGGATGAGAAAAAAAAGGCAGACTCGTGGGTTAAGATAAAAACTGTTCACCAGAACAACAGGTATTGCAGGGAAACAGTAACACAGATGGAGGGTACAAACACCAGCACATACCAACTGCAACCCGCGCCGCCCCAACCGCCAACGCCGCACCCCGGCGCCACCCGCCCACGTATACGCCCACGCTGTGATGTCACCATGCCCACTTCCGGTTGTGGCCCCTCCCCTCCCCGGCTAGCTCCCTGCTGCCCCTGGGCCTGGCACATATGGGGTGGAGTAGCTGTGTTGGAGAGAGGTAGGGGAGAATCAGCCCCATCCCTGCTGGAAACCAGGACACCCGGGAAGTAATACGTGTGTTTGACAAGGAATTTCAAAGTGTTCCTCTGTGGTTTTCCCTGGCCTGTTCCACTTCCACAGATGTTCTACCCGGTACCTCTCTTCTACCTCCTGAGCACATCCTTTACATTGTATGATCATACCTTCTTTGCTTTTCTCACTGTTACTCTACATACCACTTTGAGTGACTGAGGAAGACAACACATCTTTATGAGTTTTAACTACTATGTGGTGCAACTATGTTCTTTGACAGAGGAGAAATGATAATATTTATCAAGCCCCTGCTTCAGTTCCACGCCTTTTCCTTCACCACCTGTTAAGTACCAGCTCTGCAATATTGTCATTTCTCCCTCCTTTGGTCCTGAGACCTGGGAGAAAGCCTGGAGCAAGGAGGAGGAGGATCAGATTAGGGAGCAGTTAATCTAGGCATATGTAAATTGACGGAGGCTGAAAGGTTGCACCAATGAGTGTTGAAGTGGCTGACCAATACCATTGCAAGGCCACTCTCAAATATCTTTCAACAGTCATGGAGACTGGGAGAGGATTCTGAAGATTGGAAGAGAGTAAGTGTCACTCCTATCTTCAAGAAAGAAGATACAGGGAACTAAAGGTCGGTCATCATTACCTCAATTCCTGGAAAAGTGTAGAGAAAATCATCCTGGAAAGCATTTCCAAACACATGAAAGACAAGAAAGTGATCAGGAGTAGTCAGCATGGATTTTTTAAGGTGAAATCATACTTAATCAGCCTCGTAGTTTTCTGTAATGAAGTGCCCATCTTGGTGGATGAGGGGAGAGCAGTGGATGTTGTCTACCTGGAGTTCAATGAAGTCTTTTATATCCTCTCTCATAATAAAGCTGACAAAATACAGGTTAGATAAGTGAACAGTGAAGCAAATTAAAGACTGGCTCAATGGTTAGGCCCAGAGGGTTGCAATTAGTGGCACAAAGTCGACTTGGAGGCAAGTCACTAGTGGTGTACCCCAGGGGAATACTGGGGTGAAAACTTTTCAACATCTTCATCCTGGAGACTGGGACAGAGCGCATCCTCAGCAGGTTCAGAGATGACATAAAACTGAAAAGAGTGGCTGACACACCAAATGGTTGCACTGAGTTTCTCAGAAGGACCTCAACAGGCTAGAGAAGTGGGCTGAGAGGAATCTTGGGAAGTTTAGCAAGGGAAAATATTGGAATATTCCCCTCCTGGGGAGAAATAACCTGAGGAACCTATACACACCAGGGGGAGGACCGGATGGAAAGCAGCTTTTCTGAGGAACTTGGAGTCCTGATGGATGACAAGCTGTCCACACAGGCTGATGCAACCTTGCAGAAAGAAGGCCAAGTGCATCTTGGGCTACGTTAGGAAAAGCATCACCAGCAAATCAAGGAAGGTGGTTCTTTCCTTCTGCTCAGCACTGATGAGACCTCACCTGGAATGCTGGGTCCAGATCTGGTCTCCATAGTAAGAGAGAGACATGGGGATGCTGGAGAGAGTCCAGCCCTCTAAGATGGCTAAAGGATTGGAGTGTCTCTCGTATGAGAAGGGTTGAGAAAGCTGGGACTATCCAGCCTGGAGAAGTTTCAGGGAGATCTTATCAATGCATATAAATACATGAAGGGAGAGTGCAAAGAAGAGCCAGTCTTTTTTCAGTGGTGCCCAAGTGGCAGGACTAGAGGCAATGGGGACAACTGAAACACAGGAGATACTGCCCAAATACTGGGAAACAAGTTTTTACCGTGAGGCTGACCAAGCAATGGCACTGGGTGCCCAGAGAGGCTGTGAAATCTTTATCTCTGGAGACGTTCAAAACCTGACTGGACACAGTCGTGAGTTGCTTGATCTAAGTGACCTTGCTTGAGAGGGAGATTGGACCAGATGATCTCAAGAGGTACCTGCCATCCTCAGCAACTCTGCCTTTCTCTCCTCTTACAGGAGGTAAGGAGGGGAACATAAAGTGCAAAGCAGTTTTCTGCATCATCATGTCTAACGCGCAGCTCTGAGAGCCTGTGCTTCTTTTTTTTGTGTGACATTCCACTTTGTGTTATGAGATCCTCCTTTTTTAGGTTATTATTTCTTTTTGCTGAAAAAACAGGAATGAAATCTGTAATGTTAGTGTGGTAGGATGTAACACTTTCAATTCACTGGACACAAGGCTGCCTTTCCCTCCATTTTCACTTCAGCAAATCTTATTTTTTCGCCTTTATCAAAGCCCATGTTAGCAATTCCCAAATTGGTAGTACAAAAATCTGGATTCACATTTATTCTACTCTACCTAGAACTTCAAAGGCAGTGCAAGCATATCCAGAACATACGTGTGCATGTGTTCAAGTATTGCTACGTAGAAGAAACAAGCTTCCATGAAAAAATAAGAAATTCCTACTGAATTCAAAATCTCCTTGCAGGTGAACAGCATTAAAAAACAACCAGCAAAACAAGCAAAGTGGCTACTTTTATACCTGGATCTCTTTTAAGAGATCTCAGAGGCAAAGCAACAGAATAATATAAATGCAGCAGAGGCAGATAATGCATATCTGTTGATATTGTAGTATTGCAAGACAAGAATTTAAATATTCTTTTAAAGGATCAATTCATTAAAAGCCCTGAGTGAAAGCTAAAGAAAAATAAAAAATAAACTCCTTATTGTAAAAGTCATAGGCAAAGCTTAGTAACTCTTGCTTTTCAACAATCTTCTGTATAAGGTTTCAATTATGAGACGTGCTATACCCAAAAAGTAGTATGCTAAATATTTGCACTGTTTCCTGAATTTTTTACATATCAAGCCAGCATCTACTTTTAGACAAACATTACAATGTGTCTTATACACTCTTCTTCTGACACTAATTCATCTGGAACTTGAACAGAACTTCATTCTGAATTTTATATTTCCAAAAATGTTGTCATGTACTTACAAATCATGAAACCATCTCCCAAAAACCAAAAGGAGCTATGGTACAGATATTTCAATGTCAGTACAGATTATGATGCAAAATCTACTGCAAGCCATAGAAATGAATACTGACAAAAATAATCAGCAATAGAAATCTAAGCATTTTACTAAAAGGACTTGGAAAATAATGATAATGGGAATGATGTCATACTGCATTCATCTTCTCGAGCAAATAAAGTCACCAAATAAAACCAGTACAGTATTTATACAGCAGGTGGTAAGCGGTGTGCGATCAGACACATTTACACTCAGGTATGGGGTTACAGTAATGAAGAAGTGCAGCAATTGGTTTCAGATTGATAGATGTGTTTTTCCCTAATATGTTTTAGAAGCATCACGTAATAGTAAACATGTAAGGCAAAAGCCTGTTGCATAGAATCATCATTCAGATTGGAAAAGACCTTTGGGATCATCGAGTTCAGCCATCAACCCCACTCTACCAAGTTCTCCCCTACACCATATACCCCAACACCACATCTCAATGACTCTTCAACACATCCAGGGACGGCTACTCAACCACCTCCATGGGTAGCCTATTCCAGTGTCTGACCACTTTTTCTGTGAATTTTTTCCTAATATCCAGTCTAAACCTATCCTGGTGTGGTTTGAAGCCATTCCCTCTTGTTCTAAATATCATTAACCAAAGTGGGTAATTTGTGACACAGGTAATAAAACTTCATTCCTTACTCCTATTTCACCATTAAATATTCTTTACTTTGTAAAGAACTGCCCTGAATTTCTTTCCAGTTTGTTCTGACCGTCCTTCTCCCAAAAAAGTATTTAAAGATCAGCTCTTCATTGCTTGTGTTGCTGCTGTTATGTCACAAAATGTATACTCTGACTTTTCATGTAGCTCACCAGACAGAAATACTGAAAAAAAGGTTCTGAAGAAATACTGAAAAAGCTCTTTGTAAGGAGCAATCTTATGTTGGCAGGAAAACTGACAATTTGACCTAATAGGTCTTTTCCATCTCTAATTTCCCTGAGTCTACTAGCTCCCCATGGGGAAAAATAACTTGTCAGCAAACTTATTATAGAAGAAAATATCACAGTAAAAATAGTTACAGAAAATTGCCCACTAATTCCTTGATGTAAGATATGAATATATTTATTCTTGTGACAGTTGCTTATTCCTAGCTGAGAAAAACATGTTCCCAGATTCTGTACAGCAGTCAAAAATCTCAAGTAGCAGTGGAAACCAAATAAGAAAGTTACAAAGCAATTCTGAAATCCATTGGAAGTTAAAGAGGTTCAGGCAAGCCTTTGTTTACTTGTACAGTACAATTTTTATGCCTTCTTGAAAAATAGATATATTTTGTAGAAAGTTGTAATTTAAAGAACAAAGAAACAATGCCAACGTCTTTCAATTTTCACATGCACCACCTTTTCTTTATTAGGTTAAGCTCAGCCTAGTGTCATCACCAATAAATCTTTCTTTCCCTCAATTCAGACAAATTTTAAAAGGCAAAACAACTGAGCAGATGTCCTTGTTCCAGACAAACATTTCTTCAGGATCCTGCATTTAGCAGTGCAGAAGACCCATGAAAAGGGCCATCTTGTCTCTTTTAAGAAAGCTTTTGTCTTCAGTATTTTGACCTATCAATGAAAAATCCTGTTTTTGTCACATATTAATTCCTATAAAACATTATAAACTAGTAAGTTTTTCCTTTGGTTCAGAAGAGCACTGTGGTTCTCACATGCCTCATGAAAGCTGAAGTAGTAGCAGATGTCTTAAAATATTTACAGCACAGTAGTACTTAAAAAAAGATGTCCAGTTGGAGGATACCTTATTGGAGGAAACTAGTGCTGTCACATATTTAGGATATAAAAAGAAATTTTTCTAAAAGATAATGCTGGGGGAAAACTAAACAAAACAAAACCCCGCACTGATTTGTGTTGCTACTCTATATGGGGAATGGTTGCCCGAAACTCTCCACTGGTGAGAAAGAACAATAAATAACTGAATCCCTGAGACACTGTAGTTTGAAACTCAGTCACTGCATGTCCTTATTCTTAGGAAAACATGAATACAGATCTATACTCAAATCTGGAACCACATCTGATTTATACAGCACAGGGTTACACCTAACACTGCCCACAATGTCAACAGTCCTTGGAAATCATTGCTGTTGAGACAAAATCTCTTTAGATTGAAAAGTACCTTCAGGGGAACATGTTTTCCACTACTATTTTTCAAACGTGCTATCCTTCCACAGTCTCACCTTCCTAATTTTTTTTCCATCCTGCTATTTCGTCTCCACAAAAGCAGAATGTGATAGAAAAAGGAATGGTGTCAGTCTCAGTCCATCTTAATTAAGGAATGGTGTCAGTCTCAGTCCATCTTGATTATGGATTATGATCTCTACTCAAGTTATATTTTCTAACCAAAAATAAACCCCGATTTTCTATAATGCAGCTATTGATAAGTGCAACCTACTTCTTGTTGTGGACTCGTGAAGTCCTCTCATGTCAGTAGTGGTCTGAAAAATGAATATTCTTCCTGCATTCATTTTTTTGGATGTTTTTTTGTTGTTTGGTAGGGGTTTGGGGGTTGTTGTTTTGTTTGTGGTTGGGTTTGTTTTTTTTTTTTTTTTGCTTTGTAGCATTTTAAAGTTTGTATCTAGATTCTACCCTACTGACTAGATGCAGAAGATAATGAAATATGGTACTGTCTGCTAATGGGATTCAATTTCCATAAATGGTTATCTGAGACCCATATTTCATGCCTGCAAGATCCTATCTGTTTTTATCCCATTACTGGGGGATTACCATAGCAGTATATCAAAGATAAAATAGTCATGAGCAACTAATAAAAGTCTTCTGTTATTTACAGGGATCTATTATAGAAACTGTAATATATTCCATTATGTACCTGCCAGGTAAATTTCTTTGTTTTCACTTGTGTGCGATTACAATGAGTAGCATGTCAAATTAAAATCTCTTTTAACAGTAATATAGGAGCAATTGCAGTCAGGATCACCGACATAACTCAGAACTGTGAGATATGTGAGATGGACTCTGTAACTACCTCGGTAAAGTTCACATGCATGTATAACATGACCTATATTGTACTGTATTCTTTAAGAATTCAGAGGAGTTGTTGCATGTTAAACTACCAGCCAGTTTGTTTTGTTAAAATTCCCTTTTGTTTTTACGCATGTAATAATTACTGTGAAAGTATAACCCTTTGAAAAGGTAATCATCTTGGGTATTATACTATTTTTTTTGGCACTTTACTTTTGTTTTAAAGTAAATTACAGAGCAAGCATTCCACATTTTTTCCTGTGTAAATCAGTCATGTCTGTTGCACTTGCGTAGGATCCAAAACTATTGACTGAGGGAGGGGTAGGAGAGGAAAAGAATAGGATGGCTGACTTTAAACACAAAGCTTAAGATTTCAGCATGATTTTTCTTCAACCTTTTTTTTTTTAATATCTTTTTTTTTTCTTTAAAAAAAAAACAAGCTTAAAATATCAAAAATATTATATGCATCTGCAGGTGCAAATATGGGTTGAAGTATTGTTTCAGGAAAGAAGACAAATGCAAACTTCAACCCAGTCCTGGAACTGAATTAACTTTAAGTCATAATTTTGGAAACACTTCACGTGGCTGGAAACAGACCAGGTCTGCATCTATGGGGAGCAGCCACCCCATCCGGGCCTGCAAGTCCACCTATTGCTCCTGAAAGCTACAACAGAATCACAACTACAGATCTTGTTCACATCTTCAAAACAGCATTGTATAAAGAGATAATGGCCCGATTAGAGAGTAGGTGGCTGCAGTAAGAAAAAAAATGTCCTTCTCAGGTAACTCAAGAGTTTTCTCAATCTGCAGATTCCCCTCAGCAGTCAGTGGAAAATCTCCTTATGGTAAGGAGATAAGTTCCTTCATGTGGATCTATCGTCTTATGTCCCTTGCGGAAAAGGCAAAGAACCAACTCCACAAACAAAAAACCACAACAACTCAGCATGAGATTAGAAAATGGAGACATCGGGTAATCTTTCTTCTGCAAAACACAGAAAAAGACCAACCCTAACACATGGAGTGATACACCTCACTGAGGCATAGCTAATTTTTTTTCCTTACATTGTCTTCAATGCTAGCCAAATACACAAAACCACTTACCAAAAAAATAAAGTAAAAATCAATGCATGTATTTACAGCAGTAAGAGATGGAGTCCAGAAATTTATGGGAGCCACTAATAAAGCACATTTGTGCTCAAGATGTGAGTAATAGGATTTTTGTAATCTGCAGTACTTCTAGGTTCACCACTTGTAAATTACAGACCTCTATACCTCTGCTGTTGGGAATTAAATATTAAACTATTACCCACAGTCATTATGCCAGATCTATAAATATTTTTTCCCACCTTGTCAGAACCTCACAAAGAGTTAAATCAGGCCATGAAGAGACCTCACTAGCCACTGATATTAATAGACAAATAATTAAGAATAGATTTGCTGTTACATTTGAAAGGATTTTTTTTAATTGTTTTTCAGTGCCATAGACTGTCTTCCAGTGATAAATCGATCTATGGGAGTCCTACACCTCTGAGCAAGGATTGCAGTACATTGCATCAGGAAAGAGTGTCTGCTCTACACACAGGAAAAAGTTTTCTTGCCATACACACTTTTGTACATACTTTCCTATACCAATTGCAAACTCCACAGAAAAAGCTAGAGGTATCCTATCTCCCCATATCCACCAGCAGTAAATTGGTCTATGAACTGGTGGTGCCCAAAGTTTCCTTCACACTTTTGCTGAGCCTTCTTTAATATGTTAGAGACAGTCATTTTTAACAAGGGGATCTCTGACATCACCCAGCTACTTCAAATGTGGAAAACAAAACAAGTGTCTATTTTGCATTCTGGTCATTTCAAGACAGGGCAATCTACAAAAATGTTGTGGCAGGCTGTGCATGCATGTGTTGGCAGTGGCAGGCCAACTCTATTTTCTTCTGTATTTTCTTCTTTAAACACTACCTTTTGTCCATAGCCAGTATTGTTTCAGGAGTGATTTTAATATGTTAAAGACGGGTTTGCAACAAATGCTCTCACCCCTTTTTAATTATTTCCACTGGATTTCAAAGCAGTCATGATGCAATTTAGAAGAAAAGATGACTTCCATAACTATTTGAGAAAGTTTTATCTGTTGCATCATGGACATTTGGAAGTTCAGATGTATGAGCTTGCGTGTTTTACTTTCCCAAGGAACAGAATAATTAGGAAGAAAATTGAAAGGTTTATCTGGTAGAGTCTCCCAACATAATGTCAAAATGAGAAACAACCCAAAACCTAAACAAGAAAATAAAAGGACAGAAAGCTCTAAGGTAACAACCAGGTGAAATTCTGCGCTATTTGAGGAAGAGTGACTCGTGCTGTACTGACACATAGAATCATAGCACAAGACAGGTTGATTAATATTGCATTGCTCACTCGGGGCACACGTCCATCAGCTTATCAGAGACCTCCGATGCAACACTGTCTTTCCCGATAAAAGGAAGAAGAGCCAAAAAAGTGCGTGACTTCAGACATGCAGAAGTTAAATGCAATGCCATGTGGAACAATGAAAAATAAATTTTGAAGAATTAAGCCAGTAACGAAGGTGAAAAAGAGGAAAAGAGGAGCAAGTGAAAGAGAGGGGAAATGTGAAGTGAAGGGAGGATATACCCCATCCCTCAAGAAGAGACTGTTACAGTCACAGCCCCAAGCCAGGGACCACAGGCTGGGGTGAGCCTGGGGGTAGGTTTCTTGTCAGCCAAGGGGAGGGAAGCTGAGGAGAGGACCTTCACTTCCACTTCTGGCTCTTGTTCCTGCTCATACGTACTCTGGTCCCTTCAGGATTTTTGGATCCGCACACTAGCTGTTAATTCCCTGCCAGCTCCCATGCTTCCTTCCCTGAGAAGGGTAAAGAACTTCTCTCTTGTTTGTTCTTGCAAACATTTCTAGCCTCTTCAGTTCTGCTTCACCTTCTGGACTATTGGAGGAGATACAGCCACTACAGAGCACATTTCTTATCTCTGACCCATTTATTTGCAATATTTGTAATCTCTATCCTCTAGATTACAGCACATGGACTTTTTCCTAGTTGACAGGTCAGAGTCTCATCTGCGATTGAGATGTTTTGCGCTGTCACAAAGAAATCCAAAGTGCTGATGATGCCAATAGTTGACATGGTGACATGGTGGTGTACTGAAACTCAAAGCTTGTATTAAAACTGAAAATCTAGCTGGAAGGAAATGGGTTTGGAAAAATTAAGCTACTAAGAGGCTGGAGCAAGATCTCAGACAACTGGCCTGAGGCTGGTAAGAAAGCATAGATGGATACATAAATGAGAGTTTCAATTTATCCTAAACACAAATATGACTACTTTAGGATACATCAATGACAGGGCCACTGTTCTGAAAGTGTGCAGCAAAGAGACACATTAAATTTTCACAGCTCATTTGATAATGACCTAAATACTACCATCAACTTGAGGGGGAGGTTTTGGGGGGAACCAGTGACTTCGATGGAAGTAAAGCTGGGCTAGTAACAGACATCCCTGAAAACTCTGATGTCAGTGAGGACATGTAAGTATCAGTTAAGCACTGTGTTGAAATAAAATTTCACTCTACGAGGTGTCAGCTAAGGAAGATAAATCACAACAAAATCCGGGAAACCTAGAGAGGAGACAAGGACATGGATGAAACTAAAACTGAATACATTTTTAGTGCAAAGTTAAGTCAAATAAACATAATAGCTCCATCNTTTTTTTTTTTTTTTGGGTGGAGCTCATAAAATCGAAGATTGCAGGCTTCTTTGTTATCCAGTGTTCTAATGATCTGAGGGCACTTAAATACTTCAAAGTCTTCATTATGATGTAAACATTTTACAAATTGCAAGTGCAAAGATATTTTTCATGAAATTGAAATTATTACAGTGAATGGCTGAATATTACACTTCAGAGGCTTTTGGTTAGGATTAAAAAATGTTGTGTGCTTTGTTCTTAAAAACACAAACACATTTTTGAAGTCTTTACTCAACAAATTGAAAAATTATTTAGAAATTTTTTTTAAACACCCTTAACACCTTTTTATTGGCTTCAGACATTAAATAAAATGCCAAAATTTAAAATTGAAATTATCATACATTGAAGAAATTGAAAGTGATTATAGTTAGGGGGGTTGCACAATATTCAGAAAGAGTAGTTATGACCACATCAAAGTCTTCTCAACTACAGCGTGGAACCTCTACATTGTTTTCTGTTTGGTTTACATTTAAGAGTTAATGTCACATTCTACGGCACTGATAAAAATTAAGGAAATATGTTGTTCAGTATCTCTTAACAAAATTCAAGCATTAGTGCTTGGCTTGCTGCTCACTCTTCCCCTCTTATGGGCCAGCTATGTTCCAGGTTATTACAAACAAATACATTATATTTGACTAAAAATCCTCAAAAGTAAAGGAAATATATTGGGATAGGATATTGTTCTGTTTTCAAGCCAAGAAGCGAAGTTTTATATATTTAGAATTGTGCCTATGATAGCTGTATTAAAAAATAGTATATTTTGTTCTGGGTTATGCTGTATTAAAAGGGTTTCTTAAAATACGTTTTGCCTTCTTTGATTATTGTTTTCTTGCAAAGATAATTCAAACCAGCAAGGGCCCACCCAGTCAGAGCAACAAAAGGTCTAGTCCTTGATGAGCAGTATTTGTAAGCACTCACTACTAATATTAATTAACTTGATAATTTATCCTCTTTTTCTATTCATCAGTTGTCTCCATGTGGTTTAAATATTCATTCTCTATTCAGAACTATTCACACTGGATGAATTTCATTCCTCTGTGGAGGACCAGCATAAGGCATATGCAGCACTTCAATCCTCTGAATAAGGTTCAAATAAGTCTCAAAGCGCTATATTGTCTCTCAGCTCATGAATAAATTTCACCATTTGGCTAGATGCAGATTGTTTCTGAACTGCTTGTTGCAAGTCCTGCTCTGTGCTTCAGTTGTTGCTGTGCTGTCTTAGGCTGTGGTCCTGAGACTTCATCTCTGTAGGTTGGCATGTTTGGTTTTGCACTTAGTGGTGCATGCACAGCACTTCCTAGATACCTATGATTTGAGCCCAGTTTACCAGATACACGCAGACCACCAGACTGTACCTGCCTTTGTTCTCCACATGCCCCACTGATAGCTCACATCCACTGTATATGTGCCACAGGCACCTCCGGACAAATGTCCAAAGTCTTTCAATTTCAACAAGATTGCTAGGTGAGAAAGGACACACAGAGGGTAGAGATGTCAAGACAGAGGGTAGGTATAAATTTAGACTTGCTGTGACAGGGACCATCATCTTCTTACCAGTATGCACTAAGCAGAAGATAACACCCTTTTGTGGCTGGATTTCCTATGCCCCCTCCACAAACAGACAAGCCCAAAATAAGCAGAAAACTCCATATAAGATTAGCTATTTAAAATCTGAACAGGGGTTAATTATTTCCAGTCCAAGCTTTGTTCTATTTGCAAATATTCTGCCAATAGACTTTCTCTTAGATTCTACGTAGAAATCAATCTCCAAGGGTGAAGTCAATTGCAAGTTTTAAGTAATTGTAGAAATGCAGGAATATTTTTCCAGCTCTGGTACTGACCAATCATTCTTTTCCATGAAGTTTGATTTACTGTTCAGTATTATAATTAAGCCAGAGCTGAAGCAAACAGGTTACCCTCTCTAACAAACAAACTTATCAGAAAGTTACTCTGAGGTTGGAAGATAAGATTAAAATGGAGTTTTCATCGAGAGCTCAGACAGACCATCTTCATTCATCCTCAAAATCATTATGTATATTGGCAAAGAATGAAAGGTAGCAGTGGGAGGAATGAAGAGACATCATTCTTACACAACAAATATGCTCCAGCGATAAGTGGTAGAAAATGGTGCTGTACATACTTAAAATTCAGCTAAGAAAATCCTTTGCTATGTAAAATTCACACAGGTTAACCTTATCGCCTATTAATATTACTGGCAGGTTTTAAAAGATACGGCTCTGGGAACGCTATGTCAGATTAGGAACTGGAATTCAAACAAATACAACCTACAGGAAAGACGAGGGCATTTCTAACTACCTTTGCCCTTTGACACCGCAAGCTTCTACAAAGTTAAAAAGACCCTGTGAATCATCAAGGAAGCTCAGGAAAGTAACTTTCACTTACCTCTGAATTATGTATGGGCAGTTTCATGACATACAAGCACTCAGAAAACAAATAGCAGAGTGCTGCGTGCGGTATGTCCCCAGCACACATCTGGGCTATGTCCCAACGACATACACCAGCTACACTGGTACACTATACTCTGAATAAAGTGTACTCTCTGAGCCAGAAATTACAAGAAACTAGCATGGGAATGATGTATTACACTTTGAAAACACAGCCAGTATGTCCATGCCTAACTTCTACCTGATCCTGCATTCTTTGGGCTTTCTAAAATTTTTCCCACAGCGAATGGGGTTTTTGTGTGCAAAAATGGAGCACAGTAAGAAAACAGTAAGCTCTATTGTTCAGCAATGATCTTCAAATAGTAGGCCTTTGAGAAGTGTCATTTTATCCTTTACATTACAGCAATGATCTCAGTTTGTTGTGCAGAAACACAGAGATTCACAATTAACCTCACAGTCAACTTGCTAGTTCTGAAAGTCAGGGAGTGAAACTTCCCTTATCAACCAACCAGGATTTCAGTCTAGGAGCCTATTTTCCCCTTCCTCCCCCCCAACACAAGACTTTTCTTGATTTATGCCACGTGGCAGGAGGAAAGACTTGAACATCCTTTAAAATCCTCATCTTCCCTTGACAACACAACAAAAAACGGTGCATAGCATTTCATCACACAAATTAACTGATGGAAAGGAGCAGGCACAACTCCCCTGAAGGTAATGTTTACCCTCTCTGTTTACCCTGAGATTTAGGTTGGCTCCCACTGTCAGCTATCAATTGATGGTTACAGCAATTGCAATGACAGCATGAATCACAATGCAAAACCCATGTTACATACTGAATGATAGATAAGCAAATTTTGAGCCAATTCCTACTGGATCGTTCTTTATAGTTCACTCAGTGGATCAGAATATCTCCTAACTAGAACCACATGTATTATTTTTGAAATTTAGCAACTGAAGTGCGTGAGACATTGTCCCCATGGCCTGTGACAAGGAGGGGCTTCAGTCAGACAGCCACCTATCATTTCAAACATCAAATACTGCATGGTTTTTTGCTCCCCTCCGTCAGACTCCTTTCCCAGAGGCATCAATGTCAGGTCTGTTGAAAAGCCAGTTTCTCCAAGGTACATGAGAAGCTATAGCTTTGCCATACCATCTCTGCAGCTTGTTTTCGAATGAGGCAGTAGTTTCCCTATGCTTCACAAGCTCCACGGTCTTCACACTTGCTGCCAAGAAAATACAATCACAATACCAGCCAAAGGACACAGGTCCTGTCTAAGGCAGCAAGCTTCAGAGAAAACTCTTAATACTTGTTTACTTGTAAACCCACTGATTTGCTTATGACCTCTGGAAAACTCTGTTAGAAGTAGAAGTGAAACTGGCAGTCTCTGGACACCTCACAGAAAAGCAGCTCTTCCCACTTTCTCAGTTTGCTTGCAGGAGAAGAAGCACTCCTACATAGTACAATAGACAAGTAACTTCCCCCCTCCACCCCTTTTATTTTTTTCTGGCTTATCTGCTTCATTCACTGCCTTCCTCCCACTTAAATAAATGTGTAAATAGGAAATTAAGAAAAGTCTGTTTTGCTGCCCTGCCGGTCCCATAAGTTTATTAAAAAAGTACTTCACCTCACTGTGTTAGGACATGGAAATTCTCTAAAGCCATGTCAGTGGTGATATAACAGAATAATAGAGCCACATCTCATTCAATATTTCCATCATTGTGCACCTGAGGAGACACCAGTCATCATAACTTCCACTTTCACTTTCCTTAGGTGGTCATGAATCACAGTCAATAGCAGTGAAGCAACTTGCTTTGGCAATCGAAGTATTTACAGTCTTCTGTTTCCTTGCATTGAAAGCACTGTAGCCACCATCCTGTTAGAATTGTTTAAGCCACTAAAAGTCCTAATAGTCACTTAAATCTTATTACTATAGTGCTCTTAATTCTGCCTCTCCTTTTCTATTTCCCTGCTCAAGTGATTTTGGTTTTTCTCATTCTCAAAACAATTTGATGACTGGAAAAATGAGAAGCATAACAGAAATCTTTAGACAGTTCCATCCACTACACAGAAGCCCCAATAATATATTCTTTCAGGAAGGGTTGCACTACAGGACATATTTCATGCTTTAAAAAGTAACAGCCAAAAAAGGGATGGGGAGGGGGGTGGAGGGAGGTGGCGGGGAAAAGGGGGGAATGGATTGTGCACAGTAACTGTAAAATTATAGCCCTCTTGTTTTGGATCTGGTTGCTAATGTGCTCAAAAAGATCTGCGCTTCATCATATTTTATAGGGAGGATATATAGTATGTGCTCTATGGGGAGCCTATATGAGTCCTAACATTGCTCAAAAGGACAGTTAAATAAATGACTCCACCAGTCAAGTCACTGAAAAATTTGTATTTCTGCCAGCTTGCTTCCAGCCTCTTTGCATCGATGGATTGTGATGGCAGCAATTATGTCATCCTAAAGTTAAGAAGCTGGGAATCCTTACATCAGCTTTCAGACTTGCTTTTTTTTGTCCCTCCTACAGCTATCACTTGTTATTCTCAGGATTACCATATTTTCTAAGAGACTATGATAACCAACATAAGCCCTATGAAAACATGGTTGTTTTTAAGCTGTTCTAAATGATTACAGCCTTCATTCCACAGCATGCCTCACACAGACTGTCACAGGTTGGAAGAGGATGTGTGTTTTTTCCCTTCTTCTGTGGGAGCACTCATAAGACCCTTTTAAAACAATCTACCCTGTTCAGTCCTTAACTGCTAATATTTTGTACCCACCTCAGAACAAATACAGGTTGCTGCTTGCCACTAGGGTGATTCATCTAGAGATCTGGTTCTATGAATCTACTGATTTTCAGGCAGCCAAGTGATAAGATTATTTTTTCAGGGTTTATCAGAACATCCTCTATAAGGGGTGTTAAGACACGCCACTTTCTGAAACCTGGCTTTATTTTTTATGCTGCCTGTTTGCTAGTGGTTCTATTTCAGTCCTGACCTCTGGGAAAATTTGGGAAGTCTGTTGCCTGCATTTCCGTTATTGCTCCTAATGTCCACGGAGCACATTCAAGACTACTGCTCCACAGCACATTATCCAGAGCTGCTCAGAAAGAAAGAGGAAATAATCTGAAACAATGCCACAATGTCTTCCCAGTGGCAAACCTTAGTTAATATCAGCATGTTCCACCTTAAAAAATTATTGGCAAAAGTTTTTTTTATTGGCAGAGCTGCTGGCAGAAGTCTGTCTCTAATAGATGCCTGATACATTCATGGACAACAGTTTATGATTCTGGCACTGCTGTATTTTATGGCTGTCTTAGAATGAGTCACGGTCTTCTCTAGAATTCCCCCCGCTCCTCCCCAAAAGAAGAAAAAAAAAACAACCCAACATTCCAAATCCACTCAAACACTGAATTCACAGAACACAGCTCTGGTTTTGCATTACAAGTCCTTCACAAGGAGCAGGCCTCTTAATTGGCTTCTGAGACAATGCCAGTGGCATATACCATCGTTGGGCAGCTACTGAAAGAAAAGGAATTAAGTGGTTGCAGTCTATAGCAAAATGCTCAGAAACACGAGGCAGTTGCTGCTCCTTGTTGGCAAGGTGCTCTTCTCTCCCTTCTCCCACCATCAGAAAGGGTAAATCGGGTAAGTTGGCTGCATCAACCTGAACTAACTTACGCTGTCCGTTATGTGAGATGAGGAACAGGCCGCGTTTGACAGCAGGTCGTGCAGGATCAGGCCCAAATGGCTCCACAGCCGTCTACTGCTTAAAACTGTTATACCTACTGGCACATCTCCGAGTAGGGGAAGGAACACTCCAGCTATAGCTCATGATGTTGAACACACACTAGTTAGTTTATTGCTTGGTACTAATAAAAGGTTTCCAAAGAAGACTGACTCCTGTGCAGCACGCAGACTTTCCTTGTACCGCTTCCAAGAGGGCTCTGTGCTCTCCTCACAGCTTGCTTGAAATTACACTCTCTTACTCACCTTGTCAAGGAGACATGTACAACGGAGCCAGTGTTCTCCCCATCCTCTAAATTGTCTGTGGTGAACATGACTGCTATATATAAATACAAAACCGAAGAAACATTTCAGAAGCGAGTTCCGAGTCCATTTTTTTCCTTCATCAAGATGATATTTCTTATGGTCTTCCATCGTAAGTTTAGATAGCATTATCCTTCAGTTAGGCTACAGCACTTGCCAAACTTAACAGGCATTTCACAATAAATTTAAAATAATGATGTTGGTTAATCAAATCCCATGAAGCAAGAAAACCTGAATGATGGGGACTGACAGTAAAATTCAGCAGCTGTGTAATTCAGAGGCTGGGCAAAATTATTAGCATTGTAAGATTGTCCAGCAAAAAGGAAAAACCCTTTTCATAGGGAAAAAATGTTCAGACTGAAAAATAATGCTTACTGCAGGACTTTCAAACAAAAAAGTTGCTATTAATATAAAATGGTGTTTTGGCATTCAGATTTAAAGAAACCTATGTGAAATTATATTTGAGTTCAAAAGTTAAATGAAAACAAAAGTAGAAAATTGAAAATGTTTTCATCAACACATTTTGGAAATTTTAAAACTCTGAGATTACTTCCCCCCACCCCAGTCAACTGTTCCAAACAGAGAAGGATCAGGACTATAGATTTGAATATTCCTAATATCTGGGAAAAGTCGAGACTAGCTCCAATAATATTCTTGTGCTTTAAGACCATTTCTACGTTTGTTTAAATTTTTTTTTATCCCTTTTATTCTTTGGGAAGCTTCTATGTCTTTCCCCATCTATGAAGTGCATTGGAATACATTCCCCTTAGCATAGCTGACAACACAGTTTCAGAAAAAAAAAAAAAAATGGAACAATACAGCCACGGTATGACTAAAATATTAGAGAACCCAATCAACCCAGTGCAAGAATCACATATTTCTATTCTATAATGACTAATCTTATATTAGTTAGCTAACATGATTTCTTTGGGGGTTTTATGTGGTTGTCTTCTTTTTTTTTTTCTTTTTTTTTCTTTCTTTCTTTTTTTTTTTTTTTTTTTTTTNTTTTTTTTTTTTAAGTAACAAATTGTTAGACTTTCGGTTAGTTTAAAGTCTGCTTTGCCTTACTCTAGATATTCCATGCCAGAAGACAGCTGATTGTCTTCTCTTTCATGAGTCTGGAAGTTACTTCTGCACATTCCACTGGACTTCTGGCTAATGAAATTACAATGAGCTATACAAAAAATAAAAGAAGGGAACTCAAAAGATCAACGTATTGGACTCCAAGTGGCATGTCCTTTGAGCATGCCTGGACCATACGTATAAGGAATGGGGTATCTCTCTTTTTTTCTGTAAGAAAATGCTGAGCTGTTTTTGATGTCTGGTTTAGAGATACAATTTACAGCTGAGAGCCCAAGTAGTTAATTTTTGGTTGACACAAAAATATTGTGATGGAAAATCCTTTGATGACCCTATAAGTTGTTCCATACTAGATCTCCGGTTAGTTTTCTTGCTTTTAAAAAGGGCTAGATCCTCTGAGATTTACATATTATTTTTTTGGCATAACATCTAGCAAATAAATCACCATGTTTATTCCTCCATCCAAAGTCCCTAGACAGCAGAGAAGAGACCAGTGCATTAGAGGTATTTTCCTTCCAGCCTACAGCAGAACTGATTTAAGCATGACCCAAATCACACCGTGAAGTATGTCAAAAATGATCCTGGCAGCACTAGGTTAAAGCTCCTTGACCAGCAGAGCTCTATCAAGGGGTTTAGCCTCCTCCCCATCCCTTTCCCCAGCTGTGCATTCCAGCTGCAATCCCTGCTGATTCACATGTAGTCAAAACTCTCATCTGCCTGGACAACCCCTAGTAGCTCAAGCTTCTGCTGAAGTTTAGCTTCTCTATACAGAACAGTGCCACCCCAATTTCCTGTCCTGACCTTTTTGCCCTAATCGAACTGTGTAAACGACAAAAATCTTCCAAGTAGCTGCTATCAGCAGGGCTCCGGCATGCTCTGTATCAACATGCAGCGTTTTAGGCCTGGAATTCTACAGAGCAGTTGGCATTTCCCATCTCAGTAGTGCAAGAGCCAAATGATTCATTTGGCTGACATCCATTTTGAAAAGTGTCTTGGATACTTTGACTACATCGATATCAGGACCTCAGCTGTTAAAAAACCTAGCTTTTGGATGTCTTGAAAGTTACTGGGGTTCCAAGACCTGCCTCAGTGCCTGTATTACACCTATACAGTGCGGCGAGGATGGGACATTTGATGAAAGTCATGTGTACACAATCTTTAACTTGCTTAAAACCTCTGCACTTAAGGCAAAAATAAACTGGACTATTTTCCAAACAGGTAAAAATTCAGGAATAAAGTGAATTCAGGAGAGTGGCCTGAAACAGAAGGACTTACAAAGAAGCTTGGATAAAATCAGTGTAGTTGTCAATGTAATTGATGAATGTAAAATCAATGTAATTATCTCCTAATGAATACATGCTCTGGGACTTAATGCATGCTATGACATTGTAGCCTGAGTTAATACATTTTGTTTTCTTTTAATAAAGCTCTGTTCCAAAACAAAACAAACCGAACAAAAAAAGCACACAAGCACCAAAAACACTCCCCTCAAAAAGACTGCAGATGTGAAGAGTGAAATAGGACCTGCTCTGCTTGGAGGCAAAAGCCAGCACACACCACCATGTCACCTGGACTCCTGCCACTCTCCGCATTTATACTTAATTAGCATCAGTCCTGATAAATTATTTACCCTGGAGGAACATAATGGGACACCAGTTTGTCTGTGAATCTGCTCTTATATTCTGCTAGACTAAATAAACAGCGTTGGGGGCAGGGGAAAGAGCCCTGATTTCTTTCTACCCTCCAGTGGCTCTACTTCATATAGCGCTGGCGTCCCCCCCATGACAGAAGGCATGTTTGATACACCCTTGACATGGGTATTCTTAAAAGGGAAGTTCAGGGTAGCATGTAACAAAGTATGTTAGACATAACAGGTCTCAAAAACAATAAACTATCTCATAGTGAGGAATGAACTCTAAGGAGTAGGAGAGATTACATAGCATCAAGAGGAAAACGACGAATTGATATCCCAGATTGCATAATCTTGCTTAACCTTACTTTTAAGGACTGGGTTTAAGGCTGGTAAAAGCCCATTTTGAAAGCAGAACTACACACTGTTATGCAATACATTATCCTCAAATTGCAGTTACATTTATATAATACTCGGTGCATGGCACAGACTACTTGGCATGCAAAAGAAGTTGCTGAATGCTGGAGTGCCTGTGGGGAAGTTCGCTGTAACTTTTGATTGCTTGCTAAATTGTTTAGTCATAACTTTAATATTAAATTTAACCTAGATATTAAGAGATTTAATTTCTAGAGCCCTTCCAAGTAAAGAGTTGCCCTGCAGTGCACCTGATTTAAATAGACTTGATAAGAGATTAGACAGCAGAGTAACAAGAGGGATTTATATTTTTTTAAAATGACCCAGGTAAACATAGAGAAAAACAAGCATTCAATAGGAACACACAAGGAGTAGTCTCCACAGATAAATCATAGATAACTGGTATCATCTGTATTTCCATTTTTCCTCTTAGGTTTCCCATATGTTTTATGGAATAAAGAACTACAGCCAAGAATAAAACAACCCCAGCTCTCCCCATAGCACTTTAGCATCAAAAAGGAGAAAAATGTGTTGTAAAAAGTTTGAAGCAGACAAAAAAAGCCACATGAACACTGAAATACTTTTGATGAAGAATATTCTGGAATCAGAGGTGTTACAGTCAGAAACCTGCCCACAATTCAAAGGAGTTCAGAAAAGCAGCAATTCTGAGAGGGGACTTTATAAAGAGAATAATGGAAGAACACTGAAGGCAGAATGCCCTGCTCAAATGAGCATCTCTCCTATGTTAAGACAATATCATCATTCCTGAGGTAAAAGATGTCTCTAACAAGCCATCTCCTCGCCCTTTAAAATAAATCACAAACAAGTAAATTGTTCTTTTAGTACAAGCTTGCTTCCATTCTCTTTGAATATGACAGGGGTTGGAAGAAAGATACTCCTTATCTCCTTCTAACTTGGGATTAACACTCATCCTTTATCACAATGCCTAGAGGAAACTTTTGGTAACAGTCCACTGTTGAAGTAAGGGAACTTCTCCCTGAGGAGGTTAGGAAGGAGAGAAAAGAATTAGCCTGGATAGAAGAAGAATAAGGGTGATGAGATGGAAAACAGAGATGTTGATCTGGATTCAGTACAGGATCAGAGATGGGAGGGAAATATGACTCTAAGTCACCCATCTGCTCTCCTAATTCTGGAACAGAATGAAACTGTACCCAGTCTGCCCAGACACAACTCCTACACGCCTGGGTGAGGAAAACGTGGAGCATATAGATGACTCCATTGGATTTATTCCATTTCCACTAGGAGAAATTCTGTCTCCCTTGTTAGGATAGGCCTTGGTTCCCCAAGCGGTGTAAAGCCCTTCCCCAAGGGCAAGTGAAGCATTTTTTTTTTTCCTTCTTCCCTTGTGTTCTCATCCTGGACCCCAGAACTATGGCAGCACTGGCCAAAATGATCATCTGAAATATCTGCAAACCTTTCATGCTCACTTAACTGGTGCATAAAGATGGAGGGAGGATAACCAAATCTCCTGCTAGAGAGGGAGATGGATACTGTGTAGATGCTTAGGTACAATTACCAATGTAATAGTGTGTAGACCATGACGAACAATTCAAATAAGCTAGAGCCATAGACTGTAATGAGAGTTAAACCGCATATTGCAGTTGGTAAATGTTACCCAGTGAAATACCTTACAATTCTTTGTGTCCTAAAAATCCTGCTTAGGATAAGTGAGTCACTGCTTTAATGGTATTTCTATATGTATTTGAACGTTTCTTTGTACATTTCAGTTGTGAACAAATGTGTGTCATATTTATCCTAAGCTACTCAAGAGAGTTCAGATGAATTGGATATATGTCACAAAAATGAAAAGTTTTGTTTCAAAAACTTGTTGGGGTTGCTAGGGGACAATGTTATAGTTACCTACTACATCATTATTTACAAAACCCAAACACGTTAAAACACAGAAATTAAAAACTAAGGGCATCATAAATCTTAGATAGTACACAGTCAGACAAAAAGATGTTATCCTTCTCAAGAAAACATTTCAGTGTGAGACACAGAGCTGAACTCCACATCTTGGAACTATCTAATATTTTTGCTATCTAAATTTCAATTAGTAATTGGTTTAAAATATACCACTAAATGGGATTTGTCAATCAAAGTGCTTTTATGGTTTGAGATATTTTTTTTGTTTGGTTGGGTTTTTTTTTTTGTGTGTGTTTG
>VXBW01003915.1:902990-969667 GCA_013400375.1 Thinocorus orbignyianus | reverse complement strand
GGGGGGTTGTTTGTTGTTTTTTTCAATAAAACACTTAGAACAGTGGTTTCTTGGTTATGGTGTCATATATTCACTTTAACAAAATTGTTTCTGAGGAACATAATAGCAGATGTTAAATGACAAAGCTTTAGCAAGTGATGCAGTAAGACCAAAACCACAGTAGTTTAAAGCTAGAAAAATCTATGAAACTATCCTATCAGGGGGCAGATAAAATATGTAAATGCACTTTAGCAGCCTGAAATAAAGGAATAGTATGTATCATAATTCCATCATAAAGCTTGCAGTAAAGAATTTGTGTGTCTGAGAATGTCATATTAATATTTACTTCCTATATTTTGCAAAAACAGAAAACCGGTAATGGGTATTTTTCATATTCTCACAGGTCTGGGGTTTTTTCACCTACATACCTTTCTTCCTCATCCATCATTTTTTAATTTCCCATGTTGTTTTTTCCCTCTCATTTCAGGACAGACTGAAAGGTGGAGGCAGAAGACAAACAAGAGTCTGGAAAAAACAGAGTTTGATATTTTAGTTTTCTTTAAGGAAAATTTAACATTATTTGTGTGTAAGTTGTGTCAAATAAAATTGTCCTGTGAGAAGGGAACTCCATCACAGAGAAGGATCTCGCGTGTGCTTAGGTACTTCTCCTGTGGGCACTGTGGATGTGACTGCTATACTCCACAGGGACCTTGAAATAATAATAATTATTATTCAAATTATTATTATCTGAATGCAATTAGTATGCATCACTAATCTCAAGAGCTTGCACAGGACACTGCTGCCACAGACAAGATAAATGCAGCCACGAGGCTAAAGGCGAGAAAATCTGGATAGAGTTTCTTCCAGTCAGCAGGCCTGCCGGAATTATAAATGGCTAATAACTGCAAACGATATTCCATCGTTGTCAGTATTTCCTCTCTTCTTGTACGTGTAGAGGATCTAGGGTGAGTCACCAGCTCATAGTTTGTCTCAGGCAAACAGATAGCAGTACCTGCTGGCACTGAGCAGGCGAGTCTGGATCTGCTCCAGAATGACCTTTATTTTGGAGGTAGAGCCCCCACCTACTTCCCTCTATCACAGAGTTTCATAGAATCATAGAGTTGTCAAGATTGGAAGGGACCTTTAAGTTAACCTGCAGGGTTCCCTTAATCCCCAGGCGATCGTGTTCATGTCAAAGATAATGGTAGTGACCCAAGGAACTATCTCACTTCAAAACATATTTGCCCAATAGAGAGTCACTCTCTTTTTAACAGAAACACTGTAAGTGCCCAGAACAGCACAAAAATACAAGTACCCAGTATGACAACACTAGCTGATCCTGCTCTGTCAATTGTGCATCCTTCTTCTTGCCCTCACTCATTCCCTGCATTAACAAAATTACAATTATATGCAAGCCTCTAAGAAAAGGGTTATATAGGTATATACAGAGAATTCTGAACAGAATTTCTTTTGCTCTTGGCAAGAGCTGTGCATTTCATAGGTTGTGCTGCCTTCATGCTTCCACTTCATTTGAAGTTTGACCTTTTTTATAACATACAATGCAAAAAGTAAGTCTATTGTCACCTGGCACATTAGCTTGTCAGTGATTTTGAAGTTACTTGTCCTCATCACCTCGTGCTTTCCTTTTGAAACACATCTCTCCATCAGCAGGAAACCCTTTGTGTGGTGTATATTGGGGAAAAAAACACAGTCTCAGGCCTATGAATCAACGCTCACCGCACCTTTCCTTAGCTCTGCAGCTCTTCAAAGAAACGTCCCTTGCCAGTTTGTGGAGCTTTTAATAGTGTCCTCAGAGCCCTGACTGGTCATATGGTTTAAGCCCTCCAGTGATGGTTAAACAGGAAGAAATGAGAAGATGAGGTGTAGAATAAATCATTTATTACACTAAATGCAGCCAGTGAAATTCACTAGAGTAGTTTTCTTGTATGAATTTCCATGTAACAATTCCTACAGTTGTCACAGGTACCTTGTGTGAACAAAAAGGGTAGGTTTTTATGATCACAAATGGTAAGGAAGCAGGTCCATGGCACAATATCTCTGTTAGAAACCCTTGATCTGAAGTCTGGGATGTTATAAGTTGGCACCAAAATAGAAACACTAGAGTGATAGAGGAACGGACAAACCACAGGCCACCAGATAGGAAAAAAATATGATACCCTAATGTGAGGCCCTACATATGGGAGAGAAGATCTGGACAATGTTACCGAAGAGAGGGAAAGGGAGAGAGAGACAAAGAAAGGAACTACAAATATATATGCACAATATTATGACCAAAAGCAGAGATAAGGGTGCTGCATTGTAATTTTATTATAGTGGTTAGCTTAACTATTTCTGTGATTCCTAAAACTTACTTATTTACCTACCTGTTTGCTTATATACGCACTGCAACGCTTTATCAGTTTGTTCCAAACCCAACAGCAACGGCTGCAAAGATGCTTCTGTTCAGGCAATGTTTTGCTGTGTCTAAATGCTTGCAGTTCTATTTACCAATAAATCTGTATTTGTTATTGACTTCTCTCTTAACTTCATTCTATTAAATGCCATCTCATAATTTTTTGGGTAGTTGGATACCATTGTTATGAGGACTTGGTTTTCCAATAGGCTACAGTAATACTCAAAAGTTGCTGATAGCACTGTGCTATCGATTTCCCCTATTCAGGGTGAAATGTTCTTACCTAGCCATCATGCGACACAAGGTGTTAACTTCGTACTTCATTTGATGTTGCATTGGCAGCCTCCCAGAAAATAGTTTATCTAGGTACTTTCATGTCACTCATCACTTCAGTATCTGGTGTCTTCCAAAATTCAGTCCTTATTAATATATGTGCTTATCCACAGACTCTCTGTCTGCAACAGAGTTATACCACCCAAAATAGCTCCCTGCCTTATTCTGAGCCACAGCCCTCCAAACCTGGCTGCTAAGATATTGTTGCTGAACACTCGATTATGCCAGCCTAAGAAGAGAAGGGCCAACTTCCCATGATACCCTGCAGCACTCGTTTGCAACCTGGTGACTGTGTATATACAGCAAAACCAGAACAGGAATGCTGGCAATCAGAGGGGCACTCAGCTCTGGCACTAAGAGAAATTGGATGCTTATTGCATTGAGAGTGTATTAAGTAACCCAAAAATCAATTGCTGTGAAGTCAGCTTACAGAAACGTTTGGAAGGAAGTCCAAACAATGCTGAATGAAAGACAGGTGGTGAAATACCAGGTGCTTTTGATGATGAACCCCACCTGTACTCATTTTCTGCACAGCTAAAGACTGTTTATGGACCAATGTAGGGCAGGACAATGCTGCCAAAGATGATAGATGCTAAAAATATTGGCCAAAGACTTTGAAAGTACAAGAGCTAGCCTTTTCAACATCTGCTCAGTGTTAGCAGAGCTGTCAACAGTGTGGAGTTTGAATACATTCCTTGAGAAGCCTATCTTCATTTAGGATGAGCTTCCAGTTACAGACAAAAGCAGTGATGCTATAACATTCATGAAAGGCAGCATTGAGGGAAATCTTACTTCCCCAGGCTGATAAAATTTGACAAGAAGGATCTTCCTTCAGTCATGGCTTCTAACTAACAAGGTTTGGATTTTGTTGAAAAGGAAGTTCTGCAAAGACCATAGAGAACTCCACAGAAAACGTGATATGGTTTATACAAGCTTTCATTCTGGAAAAAGAGTGAGAAAAAATATTTTGCTTTCAACACAGTTTTTACTTATTTCTCAGAAGACTTTGATAAAATGAATTTATCTGGGATTTGGAACCTTATGGTTAAAACAATCCATAACAGAGTCCCCGATCCTTCACAAACAGAGAAAAACTTGGAAGAATTATGCCTGATTTTTACAACAGCAAGTAGCAGTAAGCAAAATTGCATTATATGGTCTGTACTACATATTTTGGTTTATGTTACAGCAGAGGACAAGGCGACCTGCAAGCTTTGGATGCAAGTTTCAGTTGCTCGAAGACTGCCTGCTGTTTCCAGACAGAACATCAGGCCAAAGGTAGCCAGGTAGAGTATACTTTCCCATGTTTGTGGCCATGCCCTGGTCACCCATTCCAAATATCTCTCCTTCACAGATCAGTTTGCCACTTTGTACTTCAAGAATTTCAAGACAGGTTGGAGGACAACGAGAGGCCAATCAGCTCTTCAATAACTTTCTGAACCAGCTTAAAGGAAAGCAAAATACATAGTACATACCTTTGGAAGAGTACATACTACTTCTGTAGCAGGTTTCAGAAAAGATTCTTTATAGACAGGGAGTGCTACCAAAGCCTGTGACAACACTGGTGGAGACAGAGCATCCAGATGATGAGGTTATCCTTTGGCAGGTTTACACCAGCTAGAAGAAAACTTTCCACAGGACTAATTGCATCAAAGCGGTCACATTAGCCATCCTTCCATGCAGGCATAAGAGAGTGCACCCTTCCGAGTGACAAAGCACAGAAAGCTAACAGCAAATTCTTGCTGTATGCCAGCCACACATCCACCACAACCCACACAATGAAATCCACCCATGGCAGGTCCATTGTATAGTCCTGTGGAAGTGGCAGGATGCACTGGTAGCCAACCAGTCTACTGGGTGGTGCATGAGGAAGAGAGCAGGTAGTCACTTGCCCATCCACCTGGCTTGTCCTCCTTATTCCCCCAGGGAACTATCATTCTCAAGTTCTGTTTTAAATAATATTTGGTAGACACTGAAACTTCACTCAGTGTGCTCAGTTCACGTATAACCTCAAACATCTCTTTGAGGGAAGAAAAAGAACGGACTTTGATCTCTGAAAAGGTCATTATACTTTAAAAATGACATGAAACCTAGGAATGAATCTTTGAACAGGCTTTTTGTCCATGATACTCACAGCTGTTGCCTATTATTGTTAATAAAAGTTTATTAGTAGTGTTTCACAATCATATCCTTGTAAACAAATAAAAAGGATCAAATCCAGAGTGTTAGG
This sequence comes from Thinocorus orbignyianus, assembly GCA_013400375.1. Lineage (NCBI taxonomy): Eukaryota > Metazoa > Chordata > Aves > Ciconiiformes > Thinocoridae > Thinocorus > Thinocorus orbignyianus. The sequence goes on along the minus strand of VXBW01003915.1, from coordinate 964,712 downwards.
CTTGGGCTGTTTGGTTGGTGGTTTTTTCATCAAAAAAAAAAAAAAAGAAAAAAAAAAGAAAAAAGAAAAGATTCTCCAAACAATTGCATTAATTTTTGAGATTCTATAGTGTAGAATGTGTTTTAAAATCAAAGTTTTTCAGTAGCAGCCAGCATACATGTAATGAAGGAGACCAGAATAACTGAGTTTCCCTATGTGCTACTGACACAGACTCACACAGGGAACAAAATCTGTAATGGATAAAGAACTTTAATTTCACAAACCTGGATGCCATCTTCCAAGTCATTCCTTAGCAACCATGCAGTAAGCAGTAAAACAAACAGATCTTCACTAATCACCCATTTACTTCTTTCCATTGATTATGCCACATTTTTCAACTAAAATACTGGTATATTGGGAAAGACGGAAGTTACTAATCTCCTGACAAAAAATGCTTACTTTGCAGAGAGAGAGGTAGCTTCATAGCATATACTCATACATCTTTACCCATGGGAAAAAATTCTTTTTCCACAGTTCCAGACAACTCTTGTTTAATTTGATTCTATTAGATTTCTGGAGAAAGCTTCTCCCAAGATCACCATCATGCTGCACCAGTAGGTTACAGATGTTAGAGGGGTGAAAGAAGGGCATGGGAAGTAAGATTCACAGCTGATGGCGAATAAAATTAAAAGACAACTAACAAATTAGATACCAGAGCATCAGGGTTGTTTGATGGAGAAACAGCAGGCTAAAAGAAAGCTAACACTTTCTGTAGGAAAATGGTTCTTGATCATATAAGGAGATACAGTAAACATGTTGATAAAATCACCTGGTGTAGGTACTTTACAGGCATGAACACACAACACTTTATCTGTGACCTTATCCTAACTCACACGCGACCAACCTCAGCATGTCAAAAACTGAGAGCTCCATACATGGGCAGTCCCTAGGAGAGAACACATAACAAAACCAAGGAAGCCTGAGCAAAACACTTAAAGTATAGGTTATAGCTGCTAGAAATTGCAAAAAACCCAAGGAGCTAGAATGGAGAGGATGTGTTTTTTTCTCAGCTGTCTCTCTTATGATTTAATCTCAGTAGTGATATCTCTACAACAGAAACATGATTAATTTGCTTCAAGCTGCTAATATTAAAGCGTTGTTACAACTTACTCAGATCGCTGCTAAATGTCAGCTTTACACAGATTCCCATATTCAATGGGTATTCTGTGAGGCCCTGATCTGCTTGGAATAACTCTGAATGTTATCATAGGATGGGATCCCAAGAAATGTTGAGAATTGAGATGTATTCCCAGCTGTGGCACAGACACTAATTGGTATCTGAAGCAAATAACTAACTTTTCTGACTTGGTGTGACTGGGTAGATTTTAAACTGGTGATTTAGCTTTCCATCATCAAGGAATGTGGTTTCTCATTTACAAAACAGACAGCAATAGAATAAAAATCTATTTTTAATTAATTATTTATCTGAGAAATTAGTTCCCTCCTTCTGCAAGAGCAATGGTCAGGAACAAGTTCAGTTGCTCAAGTTCATTTAGCAGAGGTGGTTGCAACTTTTGTGTGCAGCTGGTTCTCTTCTACTAGTACAATATATAAATGTGTAGTCTCTGTTGTGCTAGTTACTTCTCCTAGCGCCGAGTCAAAAGAATGTTAAAACACCTACTTCCATTATGAGTTCTCTCATATGCAAATTCAACTGCTTGTTCAAATATTTGTGAGAACCATGACTCTGCCAAAGAGTGGAAAGAGGCAAACTTGAAGGCTGGCCAAAGAAAATTAATAGAAACTTCCAAAATAAAAAATGCACCATTTCCTCCATTCTATGTTCACATAGTTTCAACTATTAACTAATGCTAGTAAAGTGATTGGAAGTTTAAAAGTTTCATGTTAAATCAGAGATGGCACAAATCAAAGCTCTGGAAGGGAGCAACCTAGAATTCTCTAATGGTTTGAATTCAAACCTACTTGGCAGCATGGACCCATCTTTGACTTAATGGCTGAGTAACAAATATTTGTCTGTGAGAACATGAACAAACTGCTTCCCAAACATAAAACAGAATCCTTTTGAGATTTTGGACCACACAGTCTTGTTCTTCTTTAATGGACTCCAGTAATTTAAGAAATTCTATCTTATCTCATAACTAAAATAGAAAGAAGGATGCTTCTAACATACTGAAGTATGCTGTTTTGGGGTTTAGTTTGGTTTTAGCTTCTTCTTTTTCTGTAGTATACATTTTAATTGGCACTGTATCCATAAATCTTATGCAAATGGAAGCATTTGGTTGAGGAAGACCAAATTTCCAAGACACTTTCAACTTGCAAATTAATCTTAGGGGGCCCAGACTCACTTGCCTTTTTAGCACTTCTGAGTTCTTTAAAAATTATTCCAGCTACAGCTATAGCCTTTCCTACTCATGAATTGCTTTTTCTACCCACTTTAAAAACTGGGTCTTGCTAATAGTAGGAGATAAAAAATTCTTTTTCAGTTAATTATGCTTTGTCAAATAAATGTCTCCTTATAACACCACTTTGTAGTTTCTCATAGCTTGCTATTAACAACGGAGTCTGAGTCTAAAAGTGACCTGAACATCTAAGGAGATACAGGTTGATGTCCCTTTAATCAAAATCCTGTCTTCTATATTTTCAGGTAGAAAACTAGATATCAATATCAACATATTCTTCATTAATGCCAGTATATTGGACAAAAGCTGTGTTTATGAAATCAGCATGACACACTGATTTCAATGCTGTGGGTGGGGTGGAGCAGGCTGCCTGTGTATGATGTTGAAAAATCCACTGATGACATGGGTAAACAAAAGAGTGGAAATCACAAAACAAAAAAGCACTAAATTTTTTTCTAGATAAAAGCACACATTTAGTTGTACATTTTCCCTTGTGGTGACATTCAGTTTTGTTTTCTACACAGCACTTGTATTTTCTGGTTTATATCTTAGTTAGTATTGGACTGTTGGGATTTCCCCCCTGCTTTATTCCCGTGTTTAATATTTTAATTTTTCCACTTCCTGCTTAGTTATAGAACTCAGCTGATTTACGGTTCTTTTTTTATTGTTTGTTTGTATAATTTGGTTGAGGTGTAGATAGCTGTCTTCTTTTATTGGTTCATTAAATTGGTTGTTCCCATGGTAACTTTTTAGTGCATATTTTCCTGAGGTTTGAAGGGTGCTTTGAGGCTTTTCTGTAGTGGTCTGGTAATCTTCATCAGACTGCAACATGTCTTTACGTCTTCCTCTGCGTTTTGGTTGTCTTAGTGTCTTAACTCTTTGCTGCTTATGTGGATCTGATGGCCTTGCTTGTTGGAATTTCTGTATGTCCATTTAAAGGAAAGTTAAGGATCACAGGACATAAAATCCAGACAGGCAGAATACATACATGATTAGAAGATAGTCTATGCATAGGTGTAACGAAATCTATTCCTTTTCAATCTAGACTTTTTCTGTCAGGAGGATCTCCTATCTTACACGTGGAAGTATGTATAATGGTCCCAGCATGTTCTGGGCCCAATTCTGCTGTGAATGTCCTAGCCCTTTTACAACACCCAAACAACAGGACAACTTAAAAGAAAACCTGCCTGCACAAGAAGAATTTCTCAAGGTCTTCCCCAAAAATTCATAAAAGTAATAGTGGTAGCTCGGGTCCACTTGTATAAAGCTCTATGCACAGGACAAGGGACCCAATTTCCTGACCCCTGCTGCACCCCACTCTGTTCACAGCAGAGACCTGGGAGGTCCTGAGGCCGCTCCGCTTTCTTCTGAGAGCTGAGTACATCTGAGCACAGTCCCAGGACTTCACTGGGGTCCAAAACTGTCTCAGAGCTGCTCTTTCCCCTCTGATTCCTGCCCAAGTACGGCTGAGTTAAAGAAGAACGTTGCTCATTGTGTAATGAAGTGACCTGAGACTGTATTAAACCCCCTGCCAGTGACATGAGAATGGCGGAACCATCCGTATTTCAAAGCTGTGTTTTGGTAACCAGTTGACTAGTTTTGTTAAAAACACAGGTTACCTAGCAGTGCCAGAGCTGCATATACACCTTATTGAAAGTGTATGGGGTAGGAAAAAAAAAGGCACATTGCTGATAGATCCTGATTACACACAGCACATCCATATCCTGGCACGGCTCACTGCCAAAGAGAGGCAATTGTTCGACATGTTCTGCTGAACAGAAAAATGAAGCTGTACTGAGCCACACGTGAAAAATTACCTTTATTTTTCTGGCTACTGTCATCATATGTATGCTCCCATTTATTTAGAATACCCAGATTGGTTTTCCATTTTATTTCTTACCCTAATTCAACTTCCTACCTGCTGGGCTCGAGTTTTCAGGTAAGTTGTCCTTAGCTTCCCCACAGTTTCTACTCTTTTCTAATGTTTACCCTTTAAATAGCCTTGCAGACTATGCAATTCTTGGTATGGAATGATTATTTAAAAAAAAAAACAACCAACGAAACAACTATGAAATACTCCTATGATAGACTTGCCTTCTCCACTAAATTATATAACATTTTCCCCTAATTGTTCAAATAGCCTCCAAAATAGTACTGACTGAAAGTTTGACATTTTACTTCATGAGAGCAACTCTGTTACCATAATTCTTCACATCCATTTCTACTGAAAAAAACAATTCAGAAAAGGAAAAGATCTAAAAGTACAATGCAGATTTTGGTTTTAAGAAAGTGGAAAAGTTGAAAGGGTTCAGAATACGTATATCCAGGTGGCAGAAGTTTAGAGCTTTTTTGCAGTCATGATGATGAGAGATCATTTGGATTTCTGGGGAAGCATGTAAACCAGTTGCTAAAAGGGCAATTATGGAAACAGTTGATAACGGGAACAAGGATGAGCATCATCATTTTTTCAAAGTGTCAGGAAGGAAGTGGCTCTGAGATCTGATTTAGGCCATCTGCAGACTCAGGCAGGCCTCAATCAGTTAGCACTGTTCATAGTTGGAAGGTAATGTATACAACTGAAGGAACTACAGGTTGATTTAAGAGATTTAAATCAGTAAAGTCTTTGAGTGTTTTGCAGCAGCTTTGGAAGCAAAAATGAAAACATGCAGAAACAACCCTGCCAGGGAGTCAGCCCACCTAATCCTGGGGTTTTGTGCATGTGGCTGGGTAGATTGAGCAGAGATTGCTTTAGATTAGTCTTATTTTGGAAGAATATTATTTAATTCAAAGGAGAATGATACCCTTGCCAAAAAAAATCTGTAGTTTTTTTTTCTCAATCATCCCATGGTACAAGCTATTGTGTGTTATGCTCTCCAGAGAAAGGCATTATGAACATGGCCAGTAAATTATATAGGCTTTGGGATGAGATAACCCTACTAGGTTTCCGTAGTAAAGCACTGATTTCATTCTTACTACAATTCTGTAGGATGTTTCCACAGGAATAATTTGAGTTAATGCAAAATATCTACTATCGTCCTCTTGGCCTCCAGCTACTACAGAGCCTAACAATTATAAACTGATAGATCACTTGAATCGTTATGACATCTTCCATTGACTAGGAGGGCAGTGGTACATACACACAAGCTTCTGCCAACATTAAATAGTGTCAACTGAATTAAGTAAATAATGATTTAGCCTCAGCTAAGTTTTTAAGGGCAAAGTTTTTTTCTCTCAAATAGGGGTGATGGTCGTACTTCCTATACTCAGATCTTGTTACTCTTTAACAGTCCAGTTTATGAGTTTGCTGATTTCACTATGAACTTTGCCCATGCTGAAAAAGCAGGATATTAGAGCTGAATCCTGGCGTATAGATTCAGGAGGAGGAAAAGATATAGCGAGTTTAAAAACTCTTAAATTCCCACTAATGTGTGGACAAGAACAAATTTCGCATGGCACAGATAGACAAGTGTGGTTTATTCCAGAGATTTTTACGTCCTAAAAAGTTACAAATAATTTCCAGCCTTTGGATGTATTAATCTTGTGTCCCTGTCATTGTCATGTCCCCCTCCCTGCCCCTCAAAAAACAAAGAAAAAATTGATAGTGCTCCAAAACCTGATAGGCAGTCTGAATGGCATAACTGTATTTGTTTAGCTAGCAGCCTTTGACCCACAGAGCAGTTCTCTCTCCTGCCAACACAGTTGCAATAATATTTGTAGAGGTTCACTAAAATATCTGGAGTTTGGCTGTTCTTCTTCCTCTTTGAGAAGAGGGGAAAAGACAAAACAGTGTACGCTGGGAACAGAAAGATGGTCAGGATGAAGACAAGTACTTGCTAGACTCAAACAACCAGTGCAAGCAATTCGTTGCTTCCCAACAAAGATGGTATCAGTTCCATTTGCCAACATGCACTGTAGCTACATGTAACCACTAAAAAGCCCATACACAAGTTCAAGGTCTGTCACTTTTGGCACAAGGACTAGAATAACTGTATAATCCCAGCATAGAAAAACATGAAGTAGTTGGTTGTCTTTTTTTGCTCATCCCCTGCCCCCTCTCCTGCCAAGTGACACTGACAGTATCTTCTCAGCAGGCTGCCAAAGACAACAGCATCGCTCCATTTAGTCCACCTTTTGGGGGAAACAGCCTTGTTTTAATTCTGCCTTTGCTGCTGTCTGAGTCTAACTGTGCTAAGAGCACAAGTTTAACTATATATAGGAGCCCTAATACATTCATTACAGCTGTGAAATGACATTGTAGAAAAAAAAGGAAAGATGAAGCACAGGGTACAGCAGATGGAAGAAAGAAGAAAATGTTGTTCTTGTTTCATCCATGAAGAGTGCTAATTTAAGCAAAGAATTTCATTTTCAGAAGGCATTTTTTAATAACGTCATTATCATGCACTTCATAACAAAAAGGATGCAGAATAGTCTTCAAAGAATCTGATTTTCCATGCTGGTGAAGAGAAGCAAGCCTGGTTTTCACTGTATATTCACTCAGTGGCTAAATTCTAAGTGGTCTCATTGCTCTTCTGTACTGCGTGTGCATTACTGGTCATGACTCATTAACTAGTGTCATCACTAGGTGGATCCTGCTTTGCCTTCCAGTTAGACCTGGGAAGTCCATTTGACTTTATCACAAGAAGTACACCAGAAAGAGACTGTCACTATATGTTCGAGAATGTCAGCATATCTCAAAGTTTAGATACCAAACTTTGCTTGGGTATACAGTCAAATATCTTCTACAATATCAGTCTCAAATATAACGCAGCCAAATATCTTTTGTCTTGATGACAAAGTATGTCCCACTTGGAAGGCAAAGAGACCTCGTTACCTCAAAGTCATCTAAATGAATCCTTAGAGAATGCACTTTTTTTTTCCTTTTTTACACACTAGATGTATTCTTCTCTCTTGTCCTGAAGTCACCATCATTCATTTTTAAATGTTAAAATTGTATGCAGAATAGGTATATTTTTCCTACAAATTATGCCCTCACATCCATCTGATTTCTGATTGGGAGAGGAGGTGCTGATATGTCTAAGGAAACAGGAGAGAATACAGTTCTAAAAGAAACAGATTCTAAAAGATTTCTAGATAATTTTAAAAGTATTCCTTATAACGATTATAGCCATGTTCCTCATATCTTTATACCTATATTATTTATCATTCAATATTGTTACTCCTTACTGAATGCTGAAAACAACTCTTCAGCTGAGAAAGACTAAATCCCACCAACTTTCAGTGATACCAAGCAGGAAAAGCTTCGCTGTAAGCTGAGAATACTTGCTATACTTTCATTTAAGTGCAACAGATCAGTCCCTATCTCCTCCCCAAACTGGTGCCCATCTTCTCCCACTCTTGTACATATTTCTCTCTCTCACACAGTTTCTTGCTCTTATAGGAGAGAAACTAAAATGTCTACCGCACAGAAACAGTATAAACAAAAGACAAGTCCACAAGAGAAAGCCACTAGGACACTGGTTAAAATATTTTCCCATGAATCTAAAAAAGATAACAGGCACTTGCTTATATGTCTCCTTTCATCCCTGAAAGCTTTAAAGTTAATTCATGGTTTCATAACTACAATAAAGCAACCATGCAGAGATTAAAATCAGGGCCTCTTTTTATTTGGATGTCAACAGTATGAATCCCACCCAGGTCTTTCTAAAAGCAGCCTTGGCTGACACTCCAAACTGCTTCCTCAAGTTCATCTTCAGCCAAATAAGAAGTGGTCTGGAAAGGATTCATCCTTTTAGTATACACAGAAGATACTCAACTTGGATCTATAAACCGAGTCTTTAAATTCCATTATAATTACTTTGCAGTCATAAATAGAACAGACACTATTTGTGGCATCCCAGCTGGCTTTTTAGACAAGGTGCACACACCTACAAACACAGCATTCAAGAAATAAGTGGGGACAGTGACAGAGACCTGATTACGATAATACAGGAATTCGCAAATTGCAAACAAACAAACAAGCAAAAAGTGTTTTTTAAACATGCAGTAATAGCAAAAAAGAATTTTCTGTATGAAGGAACATTTATTCAGAAGCTGGATTCTCAACTTGAAAGGTTCTCTTTTCGAGGAAGATGGAGTTGGTGCAAATAAAAGTTTCTCTAAAGCAAAGTGCTTTAAATTGTTTAACTCTTAAGACATGATGAATCAACAGTCTTATACAAATCACTGAACCCTTCACTCTGAGTTTAAGAACTGAAACAAAAACCCTATATTCCCCAAGAGATATTTTTTGAGAGACAGTCATGGAAATTTAAGACTATAGCTAGGGTTGATGGTTGTTAAAGATTTTACCAAAGATTACGAGTCAGTGACAGTCCCTCTGAAATCTATAAATGTCTAGCTTCCATGGATATATATGAAATAGCCACAAGTCCCTCCATTTTCATCTGGGATAAAATTATTTCCATACATGTTGTCTGCCAGGGGTTCCCCCTTACCCAGAGGTTTTGCTGGCTCTTCTGCTGAACAGCAAAAGCTACTTGACCATCCATGAGACAGTCATCATGACAATTTTCTCTTTGTAAGCTTAGTATAAAATGAACATTCAACATGACTTTCAAAGTGCCCAATTCTTGTACCAAAACATACCCTAGAAGTTTCATATACTCAGCAGTAAAACATCACTGAAGAATATGGATTATTAGAACATACAACCATTCTTGGTGACATCATCTAGTTCGGTATCTGATCTCCAACACTGGTCTTAAGTAAATGTTGATGAAAGAGTGACTATTGAGTAGGTATACATATCCCTCACTGCTTCCAGTAGTAATCTCTTAACACAAAATGTACTATATCAACAAAAGTTAACTGTACTGTCATTATCCATCACTGTAACAGCAGACCACAAATGAACAGGAGTTTTAGAACAAATGATTTTTTAGTAGAGAAGAATGCAGTCAATGTGATTGAAAGACTATATTCTGAGGAAGTATATTCTAAGGGAAAAAAAAAAAAAAAAGAAAAAGGAAATGCAGAAATTGCCTAAAACAACTTAACAGGTGTACAGGACAGTAATATTCATGGTCTGTAGAAAACACCAAAGGCCAGGGAAGACAAAGAACTGGAGTTCTAGCAAGCAAAGTAAAACAGAAGAAATGCAAGATGATTTTTAAGCTCCAAAAAGACAACTACTGCAAAGGGCCAGCTAACAATCTGCTTCCCATATCCATAGCTACAAGAAGCAATGGGTTTAACAGCAGAAAATAAGTTTTTAAACATTAGCAAAAAATACCCCAGAGTAAGAGTAGTGAAGCTCTGCAATAGATTGCCTGGGGGCCTTAAAGAATAACTGTAAAGTTTTGGAATAGGTTAGACAAACATCTGTCAGGATTAGCTCATGCTGCCTTGAGGCAGGGTGATGAACTAGGTGATCTCTTGCATGCTCTTTTAACCCTAAAATTCTATAATTACTAGCAAAAAGCCCTGCAATTCCACAGTAAGAAGCAGAGAACATCTTGCATTCACTAACAAACCAGAGGCAGTGAATAAAATAAAGCTAATGGTCTACCACTGGATGAAGATGGTAACTTTTTAATAATACTAAAAAGAAAACCAAAAGTTTCAATGTGTATTTGCATTCTTCAATCTGAAAGAAGAAAGACCTGCTTTTATTTTGCCGTCAGGATTCTTGTGAATGCAAAAAAACTCCTAAGTGCCTCAGGCAGAAAGAGAGAGAAGGAGAGGCACCCTCTAAACCTCACTTCCTTGAAAATGGAGGCTAAAAACTAATTAGAGATAAAGAAGCATTTCCTTGAACTATAGAAGACCTACAAGGAGGGGGTCATGCTACATCCGATGAGACTCAGTTCTTAAAGGCCAGATCTTCACCTTGTAAGGTAATATTGTGCAGAGACCGTGCAACAAACCATGTGAGATCTATAACCAGAAGCCGTACAATTGCATTGTCATGGGCCAAGAAGCAGGTATTTTCACTGCAGAAACGGCATCATGCTAGTTAATAGGGAGGGAGAAGCAAGTTATTGCACTGTATCCAGTGTGCATATCAGCCTAAATAAGTGCTGGCTCAAGATTCCCTCTACTCTCAACTCTACTGAAGTAAGAAAAAAAGTGATGGAAAGAGGCTTGTGTCAGATTTGCTATTCCCAGGTAAATATTTGAATATGTATAACAAGGCTAAAAATTTCAGATCATAATGAAATAGTTCTGGAGTTAGGGAACGACTTGACAAAGTCCTGTGTGAAACCTTAACCAGACTGAAGTTCCTACTAAAATTGTTTGGGTTTTTTTTCTGGAAGTTGAATGGTTTGACCCAAGGAAAGCCAAGGGCATAACAGTGTGGGGACCTACCTGACACCTGGCAGAGCTGAGATTTGAATTTCCCATTCTAGACACTTACCTCTCATGCTGTACCAGCTACCGTACCTCTCAGATCAAAACTTAAGAAGCCCTCACAAAGACTAGGAACATTTTCCAGCTCAGCATCCTTTGATGTATGCTTCCATTAAGAGCAGCTTTGGGAAAAAAAAATCAGCATTTTTGACTCAGTTTCATACACTTTTTTTTTTTTTCCACATTTCACAAAATCTCTGGTTTGGTTCCCTTTCCACACAAAATACAAATAAACACCTGTGAGGGGTGCACTTTGGAGTCTCTCACAAGTCTTTCCCGCTTGCCCTTCTTCCCCACAGTGCCCCTCTGAAAATGCCTCGTCTCTGTTCAAAGGCATTCCAGGGTGGGTGCTAATGAAAAGCAACAAAGCCTACTCCTGCTCCTCATCCTCCAGGAAGAAGAGCAGTTACAATGAGCAAGAGAGACAGAGGACTTGTGCCAACCCGAAGAACAGCGGGGAGCTCAAGAGAAACACAGAAATGCGGTTTGCAGTTTTTTTGCTTTGTCTTCTCTTCCCTCTCCAGCCTTCTGCCCCCAAGATTATGGCTTGTAAAGCTGCATGAAGAGAACACAGCTGAAGATTGCAGGCTAATTAGTGTCTATTTGGATCAGCCCAGAACCTGAAAAACCTACCCTAAAGAGTCCCCAAATAATTGCTTTTCCTTCTCAGTCCCCTCTAGGCCTTCACCATGGCTCCTCGGGGGAAGTATGGGAAGCATTTAACTCGGGACGAATGCTTGTACAGACCCTGTGTCATTCCAGAATCAGCAGAATAAAATGATATTGGACACAAAGCTTATTTTAGACCTATAAGATCAAAGACACCATGTTTACAAATGCTACCTATGTGTTAATGATACTTGGAGCACACAGTTGCGTTTTGAAATTACCATACTTTGCAAAAAAATATTTTAAAAGGCTGCTATCTGTGTGAAAACATGGCATCAGCAGCTGGTCTGCAGTACCATATCAGATTTGCTGGAGGAATAAAAACCTATCAACACCTTGGAATACAAGGGGAGCCTTCTGAAATGCAGGTAGCCCTCCCAAAATACCATCACGTTAACCTTCCACCGACTACTTGGAGCTGCTATGATGTGAACACAAACAAGGGAGGCTCACATTTGTGTCTCATGCCTGTGCTAAGGCCTCCCAAAATTGGAAAGGCAGCTGGTTAGAGTGTGCAACTTTCACCAACTGACAGGGCTGGCATCCCTGGGTGTAGCAGAGAAATTTAATGAGGTTTCAATATGTCACGCTAAAAGAGCTAAATCAGAGCTACTATGACTGTCAATGACGTTATTCTTCTAACTTCTCGCCCTGGACATATAAATGGCTCCTGAAGAACATGATTTATCTGAGCATTAAATTGAACAGGGTTTAAATAGCATAATTAAAGATAATATGAATCTACTCATGTTAAACATGCTGAAAGACTTCAGACACTAGAATAAATACAGTCTAATCTCTGGGGAAGGATTAGTGTGATAAAGATGACTACAGTTCCACTGTTTAATTTTGTCATGTAGATACTCCCTGTAGACACTGCAGAGAGATAATTTTTCTGAAATAGAAAATGAGGTTCTCTTTCTGAAGGCATGTAAATTGAAAGCTTAAAAAAACAAAATGTTATTCAACCTTGTAAAAACAGAAGGCTAAAACTGCCAAATGTAAGATGGTATTGAATAGCATTCACACTCATCCAGTTTAATGAGGTTTTGGACTCTTGATGCCAGCTCTAGTGCCTGGGGTAGTAATACACAACCTATTCACTGATTTACTAAATCATAAGCTATAAACTTCTATCATGTGTTGTAGCTTTTTGAATTATGTACATTAAAAATGCAGCAACATAAAAACTTCTTTACACCAGTAAGCAAAGTAACGTGCGTTAAAAATTGGCTCAAAAGCCATCAGAATAAAGGATATATAATTTGATACACTAAGACTTTAGAAATTTATTCAAGTCAGATCAGAGTGTTTTGTTATGATTCTGAGAAAATGAGACGTCTTATGTCAAATATTTAGTAATGCCAACTACTGAACTAAATAATTGCTGAGACTTTCCATGAGAAAAATCACCAGATGGTAAACTGACAAGCTCTCTAAAGAAATTCACATAAATATAGCCCAAGCATACTAATCTTTATTGGATTTGCCATACATTGCAAATATGGCCCGACTTACACTGAAGTTGGTGACAAAATTGCTGCTGGGTAGTGATGCACATATGCAATACACAGCATTCTGGAATAGGATTTATACTGCTGAAATTACAAACCAATCCTAAATAAATTCCTTCAGGTGTGTAATTGGGGAAGTAAAAAATTTGAATTTATTCAAAAATGTGACTGATACATTAGCAATGGTGTCAAAAATATCCTATGCCTAGATCACTAATTTTCCTTGTCTGATTCTGCACTTCTGTAGTCAATCAAATCACAACTCAGACCTACAGGAATGCAGTATTTCAGTGAGGGATTTATATACTTGTTTGGTTTAACTACAATCAGCACTCTATACTGATGATGTCAGAACATCCAAAACCAACCTCAGTCTCCAAGAATACAGGAAAATCCTGAGACTGGACAAACACCAAAGCTGTATAATTTTAGTTCAGCAGTCTTTATTTCAGAGAAATCATTCAATGAACTTGCAAGGTTTGTATAAAGCTTTAACTTCAGACAGACACTGTCACAATATTGTAGCTATATTATGCTAAGTTTAAAGCATACTGTGCTGTGTGAAAAAAAATGAATGGTTTACATCTCATTAGAGGAAAAAAAATAATCCTAACTCAAGTCATAAGCTGAATGGAGACAAGAGCAAATAACCCCAAATACTGGGGTATGTATAGAACTTAAACTGGTTACATGAAGGACATCAAGAATAGTCTTTGTATTCTACTCTACCAAAGAATCACTAAAATGTAATTAAGAAGATCTATTTCATCATACCTTAATCTACTTCAAGAAATAAAGAAAATGCTGATAGATGTCAGCAACACCAAATATTAGCACTCTATTTATATACAAATTATGCATATTGCAACGTAGTCAAACTTACACATCAAATATTATTTACTGTATTCATTATTAATTTACAGATCTGACAGTTTCTTATCACACTATACTGCCCTTACATAGAATTTCATCCAGAAAATACTTAGCATGCAACATTCCCCAGGATATTTCTTTTCCTTAAGGAACAATACAATTTTATAAAATGAAAATTGATGGGGGGATTACGAGAAATTCTATCCCTTTTTTTCCTACATGAGGAAATGGGAAATTTTTTGGTATTGTCATGAGGTCACTGGAAATACTGCAGTGGTGAATATGAATAAGTCTTCATTAGGTGACTGCTGCTTTGTGGTCATTACTTGGGAATGGTTCTGGTTTATCATCTTATTTTTGTTGGCTCTAATTTAAAGATACCTTCTTCAGTTGGTGGAAAAATAATGTTCCTTCTTTAGTTCTAAGAACAGCAGCCTAAGGCTGGAATGCTCTAAAGAAACCCAAGCTTTTGTAAAATGATGTCATATGCCAACTGTGCCAGGCAAATGTGTAGTAATAGCTAAAGCATTCTATAATTAAAACAAGTCCCTTGCTAAAAGAGACTGAAAGTGATCAAAGCTCTTTTGTCTGTTCAGACACTTGATAGATGTGAAAAGAGTGAAGATGGTGCTGTGGTTTCTGTCTCCATCTTAAGTGGCAATAGAGTATATCCTGAACTACAACTGTTTGCAAAGAAACTAATAAAAGGAATGCAGCAAAATGAATGCAACAAAAGGGGCATTCAACACAAAATAGACAGGTAATTGTTGCCCCTGTAAGACATGTAGCGGAGCCTTAAATAGCTGAAACTACTGTTTAACAATGGTACGGCAATAAAGCAAAGATGTTTTGATAGTACTGCCAACGAACAAATTGTCCACTTAGTCTAAAGAGACTATTTGATACCAGTGATCACTTGATTACAGCATGTGGTCCAGGACTATGTTTTACACTATTGCATTTCTAAAACATTCCAATTCACCAAGAAATATTACACATGAGGAAATACTTTGAAAAGAAATTATTTCATTGATTGAAATACATTCCTCAGCTTGCCTCTGACCTTGTATCTGCTCTATGCCCTAAAATGCTTAAAAGTGTGGTATGGCTATCCAAATGCATCATTTCTAAAGAAGAATAATATCTCATCTACATACCCTTCAATACAACTTTTATATGCTATGATTGTTCTTTCTTCTTGGACTTGGAGAGGTACAAATATAACAAGAGACAGACGGTTCTAACAATAGTTCCGGCCATGTTTGTAAGAAATGTATCTGGAAGTTATAAATGGAAATGTCTTCTCCTAACATTTCCTTTACCGTCTTTAAGCAATAAGAACCAAACATAACTGAATCTGCAGCACTCAGTACACTTTTTTAAAAATTCCAGTTACCTGACCTGGAGTGCCAGTGGACAAGGTCATACACTAACATAGAAAGGGAAGTTACACTCCAATAACAGCTTGAAAGGAGCTGATTAATGCTAAACTCTACCCTAGGCATTTGCCGTTGTGGAACTGAAGCTCCGGCACATGAAGATGTGAACATAAATTCTTTCCACCACATAATACCAGGTCAAAAATAAGTAAGTCTAAGACATCCCACTGAGCAAGCGAGAAGACTGTGAGCCCACACTCAATAATATTTTCAATATGCAAGCACTTAACTCCTTCCAAAAGTTGGTAGCCTCTTTCAAAGACAGATTTGGAAATCTTTGACTTCCTGGTATCTAATTCTTGGGCAGTTTAAAATTTTACTGTGACAGCCACTTTTTCATCAAACACTCAGTGAAAATGCAATAGCAAACAAATATAAACACTGCATTTTTAATAAACTACTTTAGCTATGACAAATTAACATCCTAAAGTAATTTTCACTACAAAACATAACAAAGGTATTTCCAGGTGCAAGGCTTTACCTCCAATACTCTAATAAAAGAATAACTTAAACCATGAGATATTACGTAAAATAATACATGTATGTTCCACTCTTTCTGATCCAAATAATATTTTGTTTTGATCTGACTTCTGTAGGAAAACTAAGTCAAGTATCCCATTATAATTTTACAGGACTTCAGTCACGTTCTCCCTAAGGGAAACAAAACAACTGATTCATGAATTGTGAAGAAGCATTTTCCAGATTAAAAAAATCTTCCAAATGGATCCCTCTATCGTCCGTCTGCAAAATGTAAACCATTCTAAGTAAAACTCACCATCATAGAATCATAGAATTGTCTAGATTGGAAGGAACCTTTCAAATCATCGAGTCCAACCATCAACCTAACACTGACTAAAAATATCGCTAAACTATATCACTAATGTAGATCTTCAAAACTCTTTTTCTTTGACCTGCCTACACTGTATATACCATTTGCCAGTGTAAATTACCGGCAATCACATGAGACTTAATTTCTCCATTCAAAACCATTCTTTTTTTTTTTCCTGATAATTAATGCTACATATAAATAGACTTTACTTTTCAAAAAAAACCTTTTTATATCTCCTCTCCTAGGAGAAAACAAATAAAAAAATGTTGCAGCAAAGAAAGCCAACAGGATGATGGGTTGTATCTACAAGGGCATCAGTGGCAGAGATAAAGAAATCATTATCCCTCTACTCAGCACAGGTTAGTCCTGGAATACTGTGTTCAGTTTTGGTCCCCACCATACAAAAACGGTGTGGACAGCCTCGAGAGGGTCCAGAGGAAGACCAGCATGATGATCAAAGAACTGGGAAGCGTGTTGTATGAGGACAGACTTAAAGAATTGGGTTTGTTCAGCCTTGAGAAAAGAAGTCTTTGGTGAGACCTTATCATCATGTACCAGTGTGTAAAGGGTGCCTACAAAGAAGATGGAGGCTCACTTTCCACAAGGAGTCACAAGGAAAAGACAAGGGGTAACAGGTACAAGTTACTCCAGGAGAGATTCTGGTTGTATACATGAGGAAAATTTTCCACAACGAGAACAATCAGGTGTTGGAATAATCTTCCCAGGGAAATCGTGGATCCCCCATCACTGGACAGTTTTAAGATTTGCTGGAGAGCGTGCTGTGCCATCTTGTCTAGACCATGCTTTTGCCAAGAGAGGTCAGACCAGATGATCCTTGAGGTCCCTTCCAAACTGGTATGCTACGATTCTATGAAAAAACAAAGCCACACAGAGAGAAAAACATCAAACCATGTTATACAGTCAAGCCTTCTGAAATCAGGCAATTTTGGGTGGTTCTAGACATACCATATTTTTCCAGATGTTTTGTGACCACTAATGCAATTTACTCTAGGGAGGAATTTGACCTATATCTAAAATGTTTCATCACTAAAGGCAAGCAAAATGATAGCTGGCTTCCTGAACTGTTTCAAAAAGTTTTTTGATGAGTTTTTTTCCCATACCTGCTTTAAAGCAAGGTAAGTGCTCCTTCCTTGTAGCTCTATCAAAAAAGTCTCATTTCTAGCCAAGAAATATTAAGCACCCCCATTAATGAACTACTAAACTCTTAAGTTTTTTCCTTGTAATTCCTAGTGTAATGTCATTTGATTAAGCTCAGGTTTATTTCTGTCATATCTTCTTGTCACGTGGATGAGATAGGGCGTGCTGCTGCACAGTTGTTTGCCTGCCACCTGACCTGTTATACTCCAAAGTTCTAAGTGGGAAGAATGATCCCAAGGGTTTGGTAGCTGTGCATCTTCAGCCAGTTGGATTTGAGAAGGAGCAAAGCAAGTCTTTGCCTAGTGGTCTCTGTCTCAGATCTAGCACCTATAACAGCAGCCTTTACCCAATGATCGTTTAGCAAAACCAGATATAATTCCAGTGAGTTTACTGTGAAACCAAATACTTATGGTAGTATGGTGCATGGGGTTTTACTAAGGTTATTCTTAGAATGCTGTAACAAAGAAAATCTGCAGCCAGAAACATGCTAAGTAAGCTGCACAATGGAGATATTAAATCAAAGTGCTTTCTAAACAAGCAAAAGAACTAGTTGAATTTCTTCATAGGCGCTGTCCCAGGGAGCCATGACCTCTTAGAATAAAAATTCCAGAGCCATTTAAAAATAATAATAAATAAAGAATGTGCAAACTGGCTTATAGTTCTGGATAGCACGGGAGAAAACATAAGGGGAGAATATTTCTCACCAAAAGACACTGGGGAGCTTGCCTACATCCAAAAGATCCCCAAAGGACTGTGAGAGAGGTTACATTCCGGTAACCTCTATCAGTTCAGAATTTCTAAATGGCATGTCTATAGACCTCATTTGTACATCACAATCATTGTCCTACTCTTAAGACATCCAATAAGAACTTTTCCTCTCTTTAGTCTAAGCTTGCTGTGAAACAACTGAAAACTAAATCAAAGCAATTTATCTATCCATTTTTATCAATATCAAGAAATGCTAATACCAAAGGCAGACTGGAAATGTCAAAAATGACAAATTAAAGAATACCAGCTGGACTCCAAGTTCATGCCTTTTTTTGAAATGTCTGCATACTAGCCACCTCCCTAACCAAAAATACCATGATGACACGATGGAAAGTTGATACAATAATAATAAAGCATTCAAAAAATGCCTTTAGGAAATTACTTCAGTACTGTTGAATGAAATCCATAAATAAATGTTAATCCCATTACACAACATGGTGAATTCCCAGCAATGCTGCATTTGGTGCTGAAGAAAAAACAATCCAACTATTATCAAGAACTAACGTAATTCATACCTAAGTAAAGATGCTCCGGGCTAATATTTTACACTGTACTAACTACAGCCCACTATTCTATTTTGTTACGACCTAAGTTTACAGACAAACCAATACTCCAACATGTCCACCAATTATTGTCATCGTACAGTTATTGAAACTTCATTTATTCCTGAAAACACAGAACCTTTCCCCCATAGGGCACTTATACGTCTTCTTCTGAAACAAAGGCCTATTCAAACAAATATACTGGAATATCATCCCGTGGTCAAGACCAATGAGAGCAAGCAACAGGTTTTGAGGCTAGAACTTGACCTAAGATGAGTCAAAAGATGTTCAGTTCTCCAGAAATTGCAGATTATGTGCTATTGTGAGCCTAGTAACATTTATGGTTCAACAAAGTACTTCCACAGTTCCTTACCTATTACATGTCCATCAAATCTAGTCACCTACAGCTAGGGATGAACTCTCCCTGCCAAATTATAGAATATGGCAATGTATATAATGATATACTTGCATAAGAGAAATTTTCGCAAGGAAAATAAAACTACTCACAACTTATTTTCTCGTGCTCTCTAATAACCTCTATGCGAATACAGGAAAGATAAGTTATTGCTACATCTGCCAGAACGGAACAAAAGCTACTTACTACACTTCCATGATGAGTGTCCATTCCTTCTTTCTCCACCACAATTTTTGTGTTTATTTCTAAAATAATTTTATTGTTGTAGTTGTGGAGAATCAAACATCAGGAAGTGACTTGATCTTACAGTGGCAAAGGAAGCACAATCTCCTCATGGAAGCTGTTGAAAAAGCACAAGCTAGTATTCTAATTTCCTGGGGGCTGTATTGTATTGCCTCTGCATTTCTGCTAATCAAAGAGACGTTTCCATGTTGACAGCTCACTAGAATTTTTAAATATCATGGTTTAACCCAGTGTAGCAGGGACAGGCTTGCTCTCTAGAGCTGGTCTGGTGCCTAAGCTCAATGGGATACTGATCTGTGACTGGCTCCTAGAAAATGTAATACAAAAGTAATAAATAACAATGGATGATCCAAAACACCAGCTCACATTAGTGCCCTGTGTCTACTAAAATTTCTACATTTTCTACCACCAGGAGAGCTGAAACTGAGCCAGTAATTGTGGGAAATTTCAGGAAAGTATGTCAAACCTAGACAAGATAATAGTGCCCCCCCCCACCCCCAGCTTTTCTTTTTTTAAAGAACATTGTGGAGTTCCATTTTTTATTGTCTATCAATGAATTCCAGATTGTTTACTTAGTTCACAAATAAAAATTAAAAGGATTTTGAAAGCAAACAGTTAGGAAAAGTCACAGAAAACTGGAAGAATAACAGAGAATTTCTTTAAATGCAAGTAGTATCAAGATTCAAAACACAAAACTGGAGCAACTCTGACAATAAATACTCAATAAATTTATGAAAATAATCCAAAACACTACGACAATTCCCATTGTCTTGTAAAACAATAAGCAGCCACCCAAGAAGCAAGCCAAAATAGTTTGTTTTGTAGCTGTAGGACCTTCTGTGCTATCATTTAAACTGACGAACGATCCACAGCCAAGTTATTTAACAAGAAGATGAAGGAAATGACTTCAGAAATTTCAAACGCTAATTTATGCTATTTACATTTGTGTGTTTACTGAAGTCCAGATGGTGTCTTATCAGAGCTATACCTGGGGCAGGTTTTATACTAAGATTTGTACCAATACTCATTCAAAGCCGTTAGAGGCTCACCTTTATCCTGTGTCAGAAACAAAGCTTGAATTGTTGCACTGGCAAGGAAGCACAAATTTCTTTTCAATTGTGGGCTGATGGCAGTTTTTCTGAGAGGTTCACAAGAACAGCTGGTATCCCATTTCATGGAATCGGGGAGTTGTCCAAGCTGGAAGGGACCTCTGGAGATCATCCAGTTCAACTCCCCTCCTAAAGCAGGATTGCCCAGAGCACATCACTTCAGGACTGCATCCAGGCAGGCCTTGAAGGTCTCCAGAGAAGGGGATTCCACACCCTCCCTGGGCAGACTCTGCCGGGGCTCTGACACCCTCACCCTAAAGAAGTTTTTCCTTATATTCGAATGAAACTCCCATGTTCCAGCTTGTGCCCATTGCCCCTCGTCCTGTCACTAGGAACCACTGGGAAGAGTCCGGCTCCAACCTCCTTCAAACCACGCTTCAGATACTTGTCAGCATGAAGAAGGTCTCCCCTCAGCCTTCTCTTCTCCAGACTCAAGAGCCCTGGCTCTCTCAGCCTTTCCTCCTCAGGGAGATGCTCCAATCCTTCTATCCTCTTTGTTGCCCTATGGTGGACTCTCTCCAGTAGTTCCCTGTCTCTCTTGAACTGGGGAGCCCAGAACTGGAGGCAGGATTCCAGTTGTGGCCTCCCCAGTACAGAGCAGAGAGGGAGAATGACCTCCCTCCACCTACTGGCCACACTCTTCCCTACGAAGTCCAGAATTCCATTGGCCCTCTTGGCAACAAGGGCACATTGCTGGCTCATGGAGAGTTTACTGTCTACCTGGACACCCAGATCATCTCTGCAGAAGTGCTTTCCAGCAGGTCCATCCCAACCCATATTGGTGCCTGTATTTTATCCTCCTCAGGTGCAGGACCCTACACTTGCTCTTGTTGAACCTCATGAGGTTCTTCTCTGCCCAGCTATCCAGCCTGTCTAGGTCATGGTGGCACAGCCCCCTGGAGTGTCAGCCAGCCCTCCAAGTTTGGTATCATCAGTGAACTTGCTGAGGATACAGTCTGTCCCTTCATCTAGGTCATTGATGAATATGTCAAGCAAGACATATTCATCATTCATTCAGCCATCCAGTTATAACATCATAGAAGGCTATCAGATTGGTAAAGCATGATTTACCCTTGGTAAATTTATGTTGACCCCTTCCAATAACTTCCTGTTCTTCAACATGTTTGGAGATGACATCCAGAACAAATCACTCCATTACCTTCCCAGGGACCAGGTGAGACCAATTGGTCTGTAGTTCCCGGCATCTTCCTTCTTGATCTTTTTGAAGACTAGACTGATATTTGCTTTTCTCCAGTCCTCAGACACTTCTTCTCTTCTCCATGGCCTTTCAAAGGTGATAAGAGAGTGGCCCAGCAATAGCATCTGCCAGTTTTCTCAGCTCTCGTGGGTGCATTCCATCAGGGCCTATGGACCTATGGATGACCAGTTAGGCCAAGTGGTCTCTAACCCATTCCTCCTCTACAGAGGGAAAATTTTCCTCTCTCCAGACCTTCCCCCTTTTCTCTAGGATCTGGGATTCACAAGGGACAGCTTCAGCAGTGAAGACCGAAGTAAAGAAGGCATTCAGTAACTCTACCTTCTTCACATCTTCCACCGCTACAGCGCCACCTCATTCTTCAGTGGGCCTACATTTTCCCTAATCTTCCTTTTTCTATTGATATATTGAAAGAACCTCTTCTTGTTATCTTTAACCATTTAATCTTTTTAATCTTTGGCCAAGTTAAGCTCTGTTTGATTTTTGTCCCCCTGGATAGATTTACTACATCTTGGTATTGATCATAAATTGCCAACCCCCTTTTCCAAAGACTATAAACTGTCCTTTTATTCCTGAGGTCCAGCCAAAGCTCTCTGTTTAGTCAGGCTGATCGTCTTCCCATCGGCTCATGTTACGGAACCTGAGGATGGCCTTCTCCCGGGCTTTTAAGAGTTCCTCCTTGAAGTATGACCAACCTTTCTGGGCACCTTTGGCCTTCGGGACTGTCTCCCAAGGGACACTCTCAACCATGCTCCTAAGCAGGCCAAAGTCTGCCCTTCAAAAGTCCAAGGTGGCAGTTCTGCTGGCTTCCCTGCCTTGCTTCTCCAAGAACTGAGAACTCCATGATTTCATGATCACTCTGCCCAAGATGACCTTTACATCCCCCACAAGACCTTCTCTGTTAACAAGCAGCAGGTCCAATAGGGCAATTTCCCAGGTTGGCTCCCTTACCAGCTGTGTTAGGAAGTTGTCTTCCACACAGTCCAGGAACCTCTGGGACTGTTCTCTGTCTGCTGTGTTATATTTCCAGCAGACAACTGGGAAGTTGAAGTCTGCCACTAGAACAAGAGCAAGTGATTGTGAAACCTCTGCCAGCTGTATATAGGTTATTTCATTAGCCTCTATATCTTGGCTGGGGGGTCTGTAACAAACTCCCACCACGATGCCTGCCTTATTGGCCTTCCTGTTGATTCTTACCCATAAACACTCAACAATGTCATTCACAATTTTAAGTTCTAGGCATTCAAATCTGTCCCTAACATAGAGGGCCATCCCATCACCTCTCCCTCCTTGCCTATCCCTTCTGAAAAGTTGGTAGCCATCAACCACAGCACTCCAGTTGTGTGAGTCTTCCCACCATGTTTCTGTGATGGCAACTATGTCATAGTTCTCCTGCTGTACAATGGCCTCCAGCTCTTCCTGTTTGTTGCCTATGCCACGTGCATTCATGCAGATAAGTGCAATTCAGCTGGGCTAAAATCTGCCACTTTTCTGAGGGGATGAGCCCTAATTCCCACCTAGCCATACCCAGATCCTTCTGTAGTTGCCAACCTATAGATACCCCTCATGTCTCCACTACCGCATGGATTGCCATCCCCCACCTCCACTGAAACAACAGACTGCAAGACCTTGCTGGTACTTTTACCCACAATTTACACACTTTTAAAAGTGTTTTAAAGAATTAATACATATTGTAAACAAATCAGTGTGTATTAGGAGTTGGTAGTAATCATTTTGTCATCAGGACGTATAATGCTGTAGTATCAACACATTTCTTTTTTGTGATGAGCTTCTAAATTTGAAATTACTTCAGTGAAGTAACACTATTATTCAAACCAGTGTAATATCATAAAAAAAATCTGACATATTCTTTTCTTCCTTTGTGCTTTCTGTAGACTTTCACAGCTTTGGAAGAGCTAACCTGCAGCACTATCAGAGTTGTACACTTATACAGAGAAGTACAAGACGATCAGCTATCTTAACCTAGCCATTCATAGGATATCCCATATTTACATTTGAAAATGTTAGGATGTGCCTTTTCATGCCTTTGCTTATCTGGAAAAAAATGTAGCTAGTAATGTTTCTTTCACTAGCCTGTAAAGGTAAATTAAAAACATAAGCTAATAGGAAACCCTAAATATAGTTACACTGTAAATGCAAATGGTATTTTGTCATCCACCTTAACTCAGAATGAGTTTATTTCATGCTTCACCATTTTAGGAAGATAGCATAGAGAGACACATTGCATAAATGTCTTTGAACTTTGACAGGCTTGCTGAAAAACTAATATTCAAGTGATGCAGAGGCTGTTAGGTTTATAAAACTAATTAATCTTACAATCACAGAATCATTTTGCTTGGAAGAGACCTTTGGAAGAGACCTTTAAGACTGTCAAGTCCAACCATTTATCTAGCACTGCTAAGTCACCACTAAACTATATCCCTCAGCACTACATCTACAGGTCTTTTTAAGTACCTCCAGGTACTTAAAACTCAGCCCCTTCCCTAGGCAGTCTGTCCAATGCTTGATAATTGTTTCAGTGAGAACCTCTCTTCAGGTAATTGTAGAGAGCCATCAGGTAGTTGTAGAGAGCCATAAGGTCTCCTCTCAGCCTCCAAGCCAAAATAACCCGGTTCCCTCAGCCACTCCTCATAAAACTTGTCCTCTAGACCCCTTACAAGCTTCATTCTCCTTTCTTGACCATGCTCCAAGTACCTCAATGTCTTTCTTGTAGTTTGGATGTGTTTTTTGTCATCTTTCCAACGATTAGTAGAGGACAGAGCACAGGAAATGCTTTTCCATCCCTGCAGTATGAAAAGAAGCAACCATTATAACTCAAAAGGCATGGGAAAGGGTGATTAATAGATTCAGGAATTTTTCTTCTGTTTTCAAAAATTCTTACATAGGACTGTGGCATGTGATCAAACTTCAGGGAAAGCTATGATATAAACCCTGGAAAACTTAGGTGAAGTTATGTATTATATAATTTTATAGTGAAATTATATTTCACTTTCAATGTGATGCCAGTGTTATTCTTGGGATGAGAAGTTTACAAGGAAAAAAAATACTCCCTCCAAATGAGCATAAGGACATGGAGTGCACAGTGTGGAAGAATCAAGTGGTTGATGGGACAGAGGTTACTACTACAAGCAGAGGTTTCTCCCTATCAGACTTTCAAATTGATTTCCGTATGGTTTGATTTACTTACCTGTTCTATTCAGAGAGGAAACCAGACCATGAGGAAATTAATTTTTACCAAAAAAAAAGGTATTTAATTTTTTGCTTTCTATAAAGCTTGACAGAGACTCTATTTTTGGAATGGGAAGGCAACATAACACTGAATCTACAAATAATCCAGGAAGTAGATACCTTTTCACAGGAAGGCAACTAAATAATGTCAGAGACAATACAAATACTCAGTTGTCTAAAGATAAATATGTGCTTAAGTGTTTTGTTGTATTGGGGCCAGAAATAGGACAAGAAGACCTTGCAAACATTATTATATATACAAAAGGTTTAAGTGACACAGGACAAGTACACAAATTAAACCCCGCCTTTTCAGAGATGGAGGACAAACACACACACCTCTTCTTCCCCGGAATTGTTTTGCAGCTGGAAACAACCTCTGACAAAGATTGGGGTAATTTATTACTTTACATTAGTTCTTTAACTAATTGTCCCCAAAAAACAAGGATTAAATGACACAAACAGAAATATATCTCCCAGAAGCTGAAGGAAAAGACATGGTGAAATTACGATCAGCGAGAATGGCAACTTTGGGCATCTCAGTTTATGACCGGCACAACTCCAGAGTCTATGAGCAATCCCTGATCTCAAGCCTCCATGGGCAGACATCAAGGGATACAAGAAGTGCATACAGTAAAAAACTTTCTTGAACTAGTGGGAATACTGATCATGCAAAGTAAAGTAAGTACAACCCTCATAAATATCTGATGGGGTTTGGATTCTCATCTTTTAAATGTACAAAACTTGAAAAAAATGTAGGGTTTGTTGTTTTGGTGGGTTGGTTTGGTTTTTTCTGCCTGTCTAATTCTTTTGTGTTTCAGGTCATGGTGCCCAGAAATCCCCTAAATGGTTTTGTAGGTAGTTTTCACTGTGAGAGGGAAACATTCCAGCTGCATTCAAAAAGGACCAAGCTGGGGGTATCAGTACCAGTTTACGTGTTCACCAAAGGTCTCAGCATGGGCTTTCCTACTCCGTGAGAAGTCCATACCCCGTTACCTTCCCTGGTTGTTTCTGACTGAGGAGCACAGGAGTGAAAACTCACTTGTCTTGATAAGCTCCCAGTTTATCGTGGCTAACGTGTCCCAGTGCTTGTTTTAAGCTAACTTGGGTACTTCAAAATTTACATTGCAGCACAGACAGACCCTTCATAACATCCGGAAATTTTGTCGTATAAACCATTGCTTAACCCCTTTGTCATTGCATATAAATAAAAACTGGAAAAACAGTATGATATTTCTAGGCCAACTTGGGTTCTTCTGATTGTATCTTTTTAGTGGGATGAAGACCGATCACTTTTTTTTTCACTATTTGTTTTTCTTTCTTAGGTGACCTAACCATTTCCAGATTCAAAAGTTACGTTTTGTTACCCACACCATGACTACCTGGTTTCTCCTCTGCACCTGAGGAGAGCAAGAACATTTTTAAGAGCTTTTTGAAAGTCCTAATAGAGTTTGTTAGCAAGAAGGTTTTGTTGTTGTCCCTTGCACCCTCCCCATTATCCACATATCCACCTCCTGCTCTTCAATATGTAGCACAGTAGGTATCCTAAGGAGAAAATTACTTCAGAACCTCATTTTGCTAAACCCTTTGATAAATCTCATTGAGATAAATGCACGGATTTCCCTAAACCTTAAATAAGATCACTAGCAAAGAGTCTTTGGCCCCAAAACCTTACAGATAGAAGTTAACATTGTCCACCACCACGTGCACAAATCTGCCATCATTGCCATAGAGTCAGAAACCTTTGACAAATTAAATACAAATACTGCAATCTGTAAGATCTCCTTCACCACAGCAAGTACTACCCAACTGCAAATCCATATCCTTATCACTACTAGCTTGCCTCTACACCACAGGGGTGTTTGAATACATACTTAATATTTCTAATGGCTCCTTAGCAATACGTGTGACCACCCACAAAAATATTACTCCCACGGCACAGTTCAGGAAGCAGCAGCAGATTTCCACCCACAAACATCAAAACCTCCAGGCCAAGGTGCTGGTGGCGGGGACTATGCCACCGTTAGGAGCAGGTAAACCACCTTCCCACAGACCTCTCTGGAACCAAACGGCACTCTCAGGTTTATTTTTCCAACCCGTAATGTCTGTTTGGCATTTCGTCACGGTAATTTTCACAGAGCACAAATACCTACAAAAATCGGCTTTGCACCATGTCAGTTTTGACACAAATCAATGACAATACTTGGTGTTTCATGCGAGCAGGCTAGAGGAATACCAAGGGTGCTGTTCTTCATCTTGCCACAACAGTTCAGCAGCTGGTAATTTAGGAAACAGCTCTGAAAGGAGGGAAGCAATGCAAGAGAGATGGTCAGACCTTAGCCAGCCTACCGGGGAGGTGGCAATACTGCTGTTGAGCAGCTGGTCACATTCCCCTCAGTGCTCTCAAAAGCCAATAAGAGAATATTCCTGGATGGCAACAGCCTGCAGTAGAAAACCTCACTAAAAATAAAAAATTACAAAAAGCTACAGAAAGTGGGAAGCTTGCTGTTAGTTTAGGCATTGCAGGGAAAAACACATGTACCAGAATCTGGTCTTGGGAAGTGCTGGAGTAGGGGGACAGCGTTGAGAGGGGCAGGGGTGGCAGAAAGGAGCTGGTATGGACTGACTGCAAGCTCCTATTCCCCTGCTCTGCTGAGTAAGTGATCTCTCTGCCCTTATCTTAACCCTTGAGCTCTGTTTTCCCCTCATTTTACTTCCCCTCCCATCTGGCAGCAGAGGAGTGAGAGTGCAGCTGGGGCAGGCATCTAGAAGACACCCGAGGTCAGCACACCACAGCCAGAAGGCACCGTGTACTTCCTCATATAATCTTAAAACTATTTTCACGCTTGGTCGCTATAACATGAAATACTTGCTAGTTCTGGTTTTGAAGGTGCATTGAATACTAGAGAACTAGAGCCAAGGTATTCAGACAATGTGCGGCTTAGGCAGTACGACTGAAATGCTGAATTTAGGCAAGACCGGTCATCCATGTCTTCGTAGTCACCAACAACTCCCAGGTAAGAGATTGAGTTCCATATGGGAAATCTGTGAGTGTACCTCCCATGGTGACAGAGGAGCATGAAGATTAAATGCACACAAATGCAAGACAGTGATGCTTCTCACTAGAATTTAAGAAACTACTTTTCACATGCTTTGCAATTAAAATTTAGTAGAGTAAATGAAAAGAATTTCCTTCAGTAGGCAACAGGTTTAATCTTTGCTGAGGCAGAATATAAAGTGGCAGTCCAGCTACCAAGTTCATTTTAACTTGTGTCTCTGCTGTTTTACATTTAACTACTTGAAGAAATTCTATCAGCTTCAGTGGGACCAGGATCAGACCCTTGAGAGAGTGGTTCTTTTTGAAGCACTGCAGGCAACGAAACTTGTCACAATATTCAATAATTTGTTATGACCTCTTTTTTTTTTTCCTTTTTTTTATTGTTTCCACCAGTACTATTAGACTCTGTTCATCATTTCTCAGTCCTTTCATGAGTGAAAACAACAAAAATTGCAGATGTATTTTTTTTTAAATTGATTTTGTTGTTAAATGGAGAAGAGTAATTCAAATAGATCAAACTATTGAAGACTGATATAAGCAGGCCTTTGCCCAGGGATTGTAAATTAACCAACCTTAAAATTACCACAAAGAAAATGTAAATTATTTTGGTTTATTTTTTAGGTGTTTCTAAAAAGAAAAAAAACCCTCTACCAGTTAATTAAATTATGAGTATATTTATGACATGTATATATAGCTGCCAGTTACCAGGATTTGCATCCCCCTGAATAAATGCCAAGAAAGTAAGTGATTCAGTAAACCACTTATATACAGATTTCCTAAAGTGCCATGTGAAAAGCTTTTATTAAAAAAGATTGAAATTGCTCATATCTTAAAATAACTTCAGTGCATGATGTAAAATATACTATAGTTCAGTCTGATTTTTTGGAATTTCTGAAGGTAATTAGGCCCGCATTCCTGGAACAAGAGCTCTGCTATTATGTCTACCAGTGAACTATAAAATTTTCTCTTCACAGATTTCTTCTTTGTCAGAGAACATCCAGGAATTATTACCATTAGAGAATAACTGCACATAGGAGAACATTTTTTAGTAGGCTGATTTGACCTATATGAGAATTCTCTATACTTATGTGTGCAGGACGATGATTGAATGAACAGCATTAGGGCGTTCTTTGACCTGCACGCATATGAGAGCTGGGAAAAATTTACTCACAAACCACAACATTTCCATGAAATGTAGTTTCCACTTGAAACTTTCACAAATTCAACCCAAACTAGTAAAGGAATCTGTTCAGAAAAAAAGCCTTTTGATTTGATTTTTATGGGTGTTTCCCGTCAATCACCCCTGCTCATCTATCACTACCACACACAAAGATGGACACTAATCGTTCTTGACCCAGTGGCTTGGAAATGGAAGAAAGTGGCTTTAGCCAGTCACTTACAATGAAACGTAGGAAGTTTTTGTTTGCTAAAGGATGCAGGAACCCACAGTCTCCAGGATAGATACCTGGATAATTTAATGATTGCATGGGGCTTTCAATCTCCCTTATTCATTCTTCTGCACATTGTAGGAATATGTAAGTATGCAAAAATACCACACCAGACACAGTAACTCATGTGATGCCACTTCCTGGATAAAGTGTCCCAACCACCAACATAAGGTGACTTTTTTTTTTTTTTTGGTATCACAAATTGTTGGAATAATTTATAGATATGGAAAGAAAACACTTAATTCTGCAAACAGCCCATTTTTTGCTAACAGTAGCTGAACATCTTCTCAGCTTTCTGACTCAGTGAGACAATACCCCACCACATGCCCCCACCCAAAATTAAAATTAAGGCCTTTGGAACGATTTATCAACAATTTTGTTCAAATAGTTGACCAGGTAAAGTATAGCAATCAAATTATTTACAGAATCCTGTTGATCAGCCCCCTCGTATCTGAATATGCAATAATAGAAAGAGCTGTTAAAAAATAAAGAATAAGGATCTTAATATTGAAACCTAGTTCATTTCTCCAATCAAAGTTAAACTGAGAAGTTTAAAGAGTGTGCTAATAGTCTCGCATCTTACTTTGTACTTTGTATTAACTAAGCCCTTGAAAGTCATCTCGTCTGGACATCTGACATAAAGCTCTGCTGGTAGTATGAGGCAAGGTTTGCAATGGGATTTCTCAGCTGACATCTTTGTGTCAAAGTCACATGAAGCAGACAAATAGAGAAAGAGAGGTTAACCTGAAATCTTTTAATCCAGCTCCATTTACCTAAACAAACACATATAAAATCACTAGTAACTGCCACGTCAGAGCTGAGCCAGGAAGAACTAAAAGCTAAAAACATTATAAGCAAGGGCAGTTGCACGTACTAACACTGCACCAGGGAGCAATGGAATTTGTGTGCTACGCTGGAAGGCATGAGATTAAAAAAAAATAAAGTAAAAAAAAATAATAATAAAAAAAATCTGACGTTTAGATTGGAGCCTGTAGCATTAGGGTCAAGGCAGACGTGCAACCCAACCCTTGGCTAAGATTGTAGTCACTGCACATACACTGAACAGAAACAAGTGTGCAGCTGCCAGTAAACCTCTATTTCTACATCTTTCTTAGTGAATTTGTTTTACCTCGGTTCAGCACAGCTTGTACATTTATTTGGTATGGTTTGTTCATTATTTACCTTCCTCATGACCATCTAAGCAAACTCAGATATTGTTTCCATAGCTACCATCTGTATATTACCTAAACTCTCCCATGACCAGGCCTAAATTCCTACAAATGCTTCTTTTCAACAGCTTTGCACTGTCAAGCATGGCAAATTTTCATTAGATCATCTAAATTCAGAAAAACTGGCTTGCAGCATGCGTCCATGGAGTTTTACAGGGCGGATCTTCATAAAATGATACAACTTCAGTGGAGCTAAGAGAACAGCAAAAGGCATAAGAAACAAAATCTCATGCAGGCTAATCAAGCTTTGCATAAACCAAGGATCTCTGAACACAAACTGTTGCATATCAGAAGGTGGAAAAAGACAGTGCAACTGAGTCCAGAGAAACCCAAATGTCTGAGTCAAGAATAACTGATTGCCACGTATCATAGACTTTTCTACTTAAAAGCAAAAAAGCAAGTCCTCTGTTAAATTAAATGGTGTACCCAGAAAAATCATCACCCGAAACAAACAGGTACAAAAAGGTCACATCTCCAAACGTTTCAAGGAGAGGAGCATAGGAAACCAATCTTTGTTTGGAAACAGGGCAGCATTTGTGGCAGCCTAACTGTTTCATTGCACCTCAGGCAGAAATCCAAAGCTACTAAACTATGACCACAAACCACATACGATTACAACACATCTAGGAGATTGTGTCATAACAAGAGCCTATTTTTTAATCAAGTACATAGGGCACTGAAAGGGACATAAGTGTCCTTTGTATTTTGTAAGTATATGTCCTCCAAAGGCTTACCAGATACGTCTAAAGGTATCACACCAAAGTGTAGCAATACAGAGCATACTATACAATCAAGACTCATTTTACCTGATGCCAGAAACAAACTCCAAATAGTGATGCATTCATTCAGCGAAATTTTTCATTCATACAATTCTTACATAAATCTCCAAGTAACACGTCAGAAAGATAAATGCTTTAAGCTCCTCATTGTCAAACTTCCACATCTTTTATTTAAAAATAATAATAAAATAGAAATAATAAGAAATTAAACACAAGGAAAAGAATTGCACCAAAGAAGACCTATGCTAATGCAAATTGATTATATAATTCCATTCAGAAAGTCATCAAACTTTACTGTGAATTGGGTTTGGCTGCTGACATTAAAAAGCTATTCCAGAACATTATTACAAGAATATTCTTACCATCAGAGGAGCATTTTCTAACCTAAATTAGTCAGTTAATATCTTTTTTTCTGGGTCAGAAGTGTCCTTCAGCTTAAGCACCCCTTCTCTGACCCTAACATTCATCTCTGCTATGCGTTTATAGAGATCTATTACACATTTCCCTCTAGCCTTCAGTTTATAAGGCTAAACAACAAGCTCTCTAGTTTTTCTCCTAAGGCTGCTTTTTGATCCCCACAACCATCCTAATCAAAACAATGGAGTTCTTTACTACAACAATCCAATAATATTGTAAATTAAGACCAATCTGTTAATAAACAGAAGCTTAAGTGTAGGCTCCTGAAGCTCCATTTGGACAGCCAGGAGGTCTAAAACTGAAAAACGCATGAGTAGATCCCAAATTCAGTAGAACTTGGTAGGTGGGTTATGCTGAATTTTAAAAGGAAACAGGCATAATATTGCATCCCCATTTTACACCATCTTTACTAGGAAAATAAATAAACCTATAATTTCCATAATTATATGTTAATCTTTTATTATTATGTTTCTTTTAATATTGAAAGCATCTTTGTTTTACACAGATGTAATTTTATCATAATTTATAGATTTTCTGCAGACTAGACAAGATGCAGAAAATAAGGAAATTCAATTCCTAGTTTGTGAATCCTCCCCTGCCATGCTTCCAGCATCTGAATTAGGTCATTATACCAAGAAAAGGGGAAGAGGAAACAATAACAAAAGAAACAGAAGAAAAAAAGAAAAAGAAAAAAAAAAAAAGGCTATGTGAGGTATGCTTCCATTGAAGTCTATTGCTTTGGTTCTGCACTGAGGCTCTTCACACCATACCTGAACTTCAGCTATTTTCATGTGACCTTCTTGCACACATCAAGCCTCACATAGAGAAGAATATCATGGGAGCTGTTTTCTAGACTCAAACCTAACCAGCACTAGGAAAGAAGCCCAGTGAAATCCTGAGGTATGGAGCAGTGCAACTCAAGAGAAAATATGGGGAAAACAAACTATCACGAGGGGCCGTCTCTTAGAAGCAGTTAGATAGCAGCTGTACTGTAGCATGGAAATCTTTACAAACATAAATTAGAAATACGTATCTCTACCCTCTTCAGCTTATGATAGAAGAGGATGCGTGAGAGCTCTGTGCTGCCTGGCAGGATATAAACCTGGTATGGTAGGAAAGGACAAGGTGTTATTGTACAGAATCACAGAATTGTTACGGTTGAAAAGGACCTCTGAGATCAGCAAGTCCAACCACACACAAAAACAAAACCCACTCTCCACAATCTCAACCCTGAGCATACCCTAAAGTGCCACATCTACTTGTTGCTTAAATATCTCCAGGGACAGTAACTCCACCACCTCCCTGGGCAGGCCCTTCCAGTGCCTGACCACTATTTCAGTATAGTAAGTGTATGGTTGGATTCTATGATCTCAAAGGTCCCTTTCAACCATGATGGTTCTGTGAAGATTCTGTGAATTCTTCCTAATATCCAGTCTAAACCTCCCCTACTGTAACTTTAGAGCATTTCCTCTGGTTCTCTCATTGTTCCCTTGGGAGAAGAGGCCAACACCCACCTCTCTACAACCTCCTTTCAGGTAGCTGTAGAGGGCAAGGAGGTCTCCCCTCAGCCTCCTCTTCTCCAAACTAAACATGCCCACTTCCCTCAGCCTCTCCTCATAGGACTTGTTCTCCAGACTCCTCACTAGCTTGGTGGCTGTCCTCTGGACACACTGGAGCACTTCCATGACCTTGTAGTGAGGGGCCCAGAACTGAACACAGCACTCGAGGGGAGGCCTCACCAGTGCCCAGGACAGAGGCACCATCACTTCCCTCCTCCTGCTGGCCACGCTGTTCCTGATCCAGGCCAGGAAGCCATTGTCTGCCTTGGTCATCTCGTTACACTGCTGGCAAAGACATCAGTACTCTGCTGGAATACAATGAAAACAATGCAATTGAGACCATTTCAAGAAAGATACTATTTTGTTCACTAACGAACTCCTTGTATCCTGCAAGCAACCTTCTAGGAGTCCTATCTAAGTCACCACATTCCTCTCACTGCAAATCAGGGACAGGTTGAGCTGAAGGAGAAACCTAACACAGAGGCTCTTCACTGTCCACAGATCAGGTCAATACCTTCATTGATTGTTCTTTGAGAAATTGCATTTACAAGAAGCAGCTCAAAAAAGAAAGAAAGAAAGGTAAAAGGGGGAAAATGAAAGGTCAAGGGAACCTTTTATCAACAGTGAGATTAGTCAAAAAGAGGTGGTCTCAGCCAGAAGTTGGAAATAAAAACAAACAGAAGTAGAGAAGTTTTTGAGGCCTTCATTATATGTTTTGCTAAAAAAAGGGGGTTTATTATTAGACAAGTTTTATTGAGATTGGAGTAAATGTAATACTGTGGATTTTTTTATTTCAGCTTAATTTTTTTTAAACAAACTCATCTGTTTTCATCTTAAAGTGACATCTTTGTTTAGAAAGTTGCCAGTGTTCAATTAAGAAGATTTTAAAGGCTTGAGAAAACAAAACATTTTGCTTCTTGTTCCCCCGCCCCCTTCCCAGTTTAGCAAAGAAAAAAAAGAAAAAAACAAAACCACCCAAGTTAATTTGAATCAAAACACTGCTCTTGTTTGGCTAAAAAAAAATGAAAACAAATAAGTACTGCATTAAATGCAAGGTAAAAAATAATAATAATAAAAAAATAATCTTCTTACTGTGCTCTGTAACTGTTCAGGGGAAAAAACGGCTGAAACACTACATTTGCACTACAGTTTGTATTCAAAGGTACCAAATCGTTTTTTCAGTCTAGAAGCCTCTAGAAGCAACCACAGCTGAGTATGCCCATCTAATGTACACACAGCCTCCTTTTTACTTTCTCTTTTAGGGCACAAAAGCAAGGGAGCTGGCAAAACTCTCTGCATGTACATTTATATTTCTCTTGCATCTCTAACTTTTTTGCCCCAAGGTAGTTGCTCTGCCAGAGAGGCACCATCTTGCACCATCTTCCAGCTGCCTGAAAGCTAAAGTGTCACTCATATTTTCGTCAAAATGGATTATCCCCTCAAGTATTACATAATTGATCAAGTACTGACAAATCATAACTGCACCTTTGCCCTTGTCCTGCCTGTTTTGTCTGTGTCATGCGCTGACCATAAATGTCTCAAAGGGTGGGCACAATCTTGCTTTGTGCACCCAGAGAATAAAAGGGATTGGAAAGCAAGTTAAAACAGTCAACACATTTTATAATATTATGTTCTCTTACTACTTTTCTTCTTAATGACTAATTTTGTCCATGAGCACACCTACGTGCTTGAGTTGTGAAATTCAGCAGAAGATTTATATTGACTGTACTTCTCCATCATCTTTATAAGGTACACCTGTCAACTGCCAGTTTATAATTTCTTATCATCATGTCCACCTACTTAATTTATAAAATACAGAGTTATTTAGTACTTGCATAAAGCAACTGTAGGAGACCTTAGCTTAAAAGTCTGACACACGTGAAAACATTCTTGCTTCTCTCCTCTTTTTCTAAGCTGGAAGCTGAATTTGGATCTGAATTTAGATTTACTTGCTCTTAGTAACAAAGTTCCACACACACACCCCCCACCCCCTGCCAAGTTGTGATAGGGAATTATCCTTTCGAATTCTTTATAGCAACTGTTTGCCTTATTAAAACAATAAAGAGACAGCAGAGGTGCCCATGTGAACTTCTGAGGATTTATCTTTCCTTTATGAATATAAATACATTGTATAAGATATAACCCTAGAACAAGGCTATATTAGATATTCTGATAACAATACACTTTGTCTTAGGTGTATTGACTTCTTTCTGCATCCTACAAAGGTCCCAGTTTATGCCTTGGCAATAGGAAGTGGCAAGTCAAGTAAGGAGATAGAAGATCCCTTGGGTTACTCTCTGAGTTGAAAAGAGAATACAAGATCTGCTCAGATGATCCTAATATTCTCTGGAGCTCTAGATAATGACTGATTTGTACCACAGTTGTGAAAAGCACAGGAGGAAATTTGGGGGTTTTACCTAAGTTTGGCTGATAGTTCTTGTGGGTCTTCTTGCTGTAACATGAAAAGCAAACAACTCTGGAAATACTACAGAGGCAGGGGTTCCTCCCCTCTCCCCTTCAAACATGGAAATACCACACATAAAAGCTTGATTTTGGCTGGATAATACATATTAATCCCCTAGTTTATGAGCAGTGATCTCACTACAAAACATAACAATAATTCATCTCAGTGAATTATCTCCCAACATGCAGCCAAAACTGCACATGTTCTCACTAAATGTTCTTGAACTAGAAAAAATATTTTAAATGTACAATTATTGTGGCCTGTTATATATTAAGAAAAAATACATCTATGATACATCTGAGGGGCTTTCTCCTCCCCTCACCCCCCATCCTTCCTGAATGATTTTTTAAATGGCTTGCCTTGCCACAGATGAACTGGAAGGTCAAATTTTGATTCTTTTCTGAGCGTTTACTCAGCCTAGCGTCAAATTGAGAAGTTCTGGCTTTGAGTGCTGCTGGATTGGGAGAAACACTGCTAAAACATTTAACAACAGTAAAGCTCTTTTCTGGAAACCTGTAACTTTTCTGTAAGACCAGAAGGAAGAGTGAAATCCTCACTCCATTAAAGCAGAGTGCATGTTGCCATTAAATTCTCACTGAATTAAAAAGGGCCTAAATAGCATCCTGAAAATCTTATATCTAAGTATAAATAACTACTGCTTTCTTGTCCCTTCTGTTGTCCAGCTCCTTTAGCACCACATCAAGAAAGACAGCAGAGAAAACAAAATGAAATTACAGAAGGCAAACCTCTGTT
Source organism: Thinocorus orbignyianus (assembly GCA_013400375.1). Classification (NCBI taxonomy): domain Eukaryota; kingdom Metazoa; phylum Chordata; class Aves; order Ciconiiformes; family Thinocoridae; genus Thinocorus; species Thinocorus orbignyianus. The sequence goes on along the minus strand of VXBW01003915.1, from coordinate 928,215 downwards.
ACATTATTTAGCCCTTTAACTTGCAAACAAGTCCATTAAAGAAAAGGACCCTCAAGTAGAAAAGGGATGAGAAAGATTGGTGTTTATTTTTCATATTGCATTAATACCTACAGATGTCAATCTTCATTAGAATCCCCGTGAAAATTCTGCATATTCACAGTGCAAGAAAAGATTGTGTCCCATAAGAGGCTAGAAAAACCAAAACATTTTAAAAAAAAGTAATCAAAACTAAATAGAACAAAGCTGGGAATAAGATATTTTTATCTCCATTGTCAAAATTGAGATCTTGGGCTCCAACAAATGAAACTAATCAATTTTGATGAGCAATGCATTCAAATCCAAATAGTGAATGGTAAAATTACTTTCTCAACTCTTTCTTCTTTCAAACAGCTTAGGCAATTAAGGGTACGTTTTAAATGATGCTGATATGACCTAACACACATATTAGAGTGTAACAACATTTACTACAACAGGTTCAGGTTCTCATTTTCATTTATTTTTTTGCATTCCGTATGACCCACCTTCTTTAGTTTGAAACAACAAAAAGTTTGTTTTGCCTCTATCATCCCTATATCTAGTAAATTATCATGAAGGCTTAAAACTTCTTCTGATTTTTTATTACATGCAAGAGTGAGAAACTGGGTATTTAGGTATTATCTGTGCTTAACAGAGAAGAATGCCTAATAAATATCCAGTGTAGCAAGGAACTGGTCACTCTTCCCTTCAAATCATAGAACTGTCTAGGTTGGAAGGGACCTTTAAGATCATCTAGTCCAACCTACTGCAAAGAGTTTAGCCAAACTTGGCAGAAACAGGAGCATATCACCATCACTCATAACACATGCTAGCCAGGTTAAACTGAGGGGTGCACAGTGAGCTCTGCACAGCCGGGCACCTACATATATAGAAGGTAATGTATCTGACAGAGTCTGACAGAAAACCAGATCTCTTCCCACGAGCTTGTCTGCTGCACTGGGCTGACAGTCAGCAAACTTTGATACTCTCAAAATAGGTATTCAGAATGGACCTAAGTATGATGGTATGCATACCAGTACACATTCAAGTATACTAAAGCATTTTAACTTACTGGGTAGAATTCTTTTTGAGAATAAATGGATTTGGTAGATGTTAATTAATTATAATTTTAAAAAACTAATTATTTGACAAATCCATCCACGAAAACCCTTCAAGAAAACCTTGTTTTATCATCCCGTTGATCAGACTTAAGTCATTTACACAGTTTGGGCCTTATTCTGTCCTACGTCCAAAGCTCACTAAATGGGGGAGAGTGGCTTTTAGCCTGTAAACTTTCAGTGATCCTTATGCAGGCTAGTCCCACAAACATATATCGGTGCAACTTGAGGAGGCAGAGCCCTTCTTGGAAGAGGCAGAAATGAGCCATAAGAAATGTGAACTTCTCGAGCATCTCTTACTCCGACATCTTTTAACTGTACTTAGACTAACTTCCTAGGTTCAGACTCTCCTTTATTCCAGTAGTTCTATATGTATGTGTGCATGCACACAGAGAAGATTCAGCTCACTGCATGCTACAGCTAAGTTTCCATCCAATAATAGAAAGTTCAGCTACTAGCAGTGCCTTAGCCTCTCCAATAATTTATATTGCATAAACATTAGAACTTGAAGCCAATTCAAACTCATTACAATTAGAAACACATTTCCACTTGTCATCAATTTTTTCTGTTTGTTTACATCAGATACAAATCGGTTATCTATTATATCTATTATGGAGGCATTAATGAAAACTTCTGTTACAAAGGAACAGTGACTACTTCAGATTAAATGCTAAATTAATTTTGGTTCACTGCATACTGAAATTCCCATCACTCCCCTCAAAAAAGAAACAACAGGTGAACCTGACAAAAAAATCTTAACTATTTAAGAGGATTGTGAACAAATTACCATATTGCACTAATGGTTATAAGGCGCTGGAGCCAACTACACCTAAGCGGCTGGAAAATTCTGTTATATATTAAGTTGTATAGCACTTCCTGACTATGATAAATCATAGAATTAATTTCTATGGAATTCTATACTGTAGAATAAAACACAGCTGTTAAGAATGCTACAAAGTATTTTTTAAAGATAAAACATATGATCTTAACCTTATTTATCTGCCACAGTGATGCTCATGCTAAACTATGTATCTAGGAAAACAACACTCGCTAGAGAAAGGAAATGACACTCAAGATTGGACATTTGAAATGTTTGGAGTACTCTTTTTAAGAGTGCAGAGTCTAACCCAAATTTTCCAACTCAGACTAAACTGAGAGTCCTAAAATATAAGCACAGAGAAGCATGGACTGTACAAACTCTTCCTTGAGCAGGTCAGACAAGCCAGTGTAAATGGTACTTTCTGGGTTAGCTAATGTACTCTGATTCTCAACTTATAAACCTCCTAAACCAGGAGAATTATGTGGCTTTTGGATTGAGTTTTGGTTTTCTTTGCCTGTTCATACAGACATGACTCCATCTCTACCTCAGTTTTACACAATCACTCTTGCTTTCAAACAAAGACCTGAAGACAACTACATAGCCTGTATTCCACAGGGTTTCACTGTGGTTTAAACATTGAACTTTCTCATCTCTCCTCTGACTGGAGGAGAAAGAAGAATTGTATAAATTTCTGGAAACAGATGCTAAGACACATGACATGGAAAAGGCGCACCCGGCCTTACTTTCCCGCAAAGATGCTCACACAGAGGAGACCAAGAATAGGTTCTGCAAGTAAATGGATTTGCATGAGATTGTCTGTGAAGCTGTACTGAAACCTGCAAGATTCTTTATGGAACCAGGAGCAGACACTTTTTTCTTATTTTTTTCTTTTTTTTTTTTAATTGCTGTGAATTACCATGGATTATGGAGAATAAGGGACAACCTTTGTAGAACCACTGTTGCAGAGAAAACTGAAAAATAAGATGTTTAAGAGAAGATTTATCAGGTTAGACCAAAGGTTGGACTAGCCCAGTGTCCTTAAGTTGAGGTAAAGACGGGATTATTTTTTCTCTGCTCTGTGTATCACTTAATTTCTGTTCACACTGAATTTAATATGACATTTTATCGACCAGTCGTTCAGTCTTATCAGATCCTTCTGCAATTCTTTAGTCAGCCTTGCCCCGAATACCCCAATTAACTTACCACCAACAGCAGACTATGACCTCCCTGTTCACCCCCTTTCAGGTGAGTCAATTTTTCCCTGCCCGCCTGCCCTTGCAAGACAACTTTAATGAAAAACAGCAAGAGGCGTAAACCACCCAACTCACCCTCCACTGTTGACCTGTCTTTTCACAAACCTAACATTTTTTGCCGGACACTGCAAGCAGCAAGGCTGTGGCAGTAACAACCGAGATTTGAAAGGTTCAAAAGAAAACACTTGAACAATTATCCAGCAGTTTAGCAATCACATTATATTGCAAAAGTACTCAAATGAGCCATACTTCCCCATTTACGAGTAGTAAGTCAAAGAAATGTGTTCAAATAAGGAGAAGTGAACTGGAAGAGGAGAAAAGCAATTTGGAAATGGATTAGGAAAACCTGAACAATCCCATAGGCAATACTATCTTTTCCCCAGAACATGCCAGCAATAGCCTCTGTGCTAAAATGGCTGAAATAGCTCCTTGTCCAGCTGCAGCACTCACCATTTCATATCCAAGTCCGCAATGAATGGGCAGATTCATCTGATGCCCCTAACAGCTCAACCTCTCTTCCTGTGTGCTATGCCCTCTGAACAGCTTCACAGAAAGAGTGTTTTGGTCCTGAAGCTCTTTGAGTGGTAAGCCCTTAGACCAGCCACCCAGAGGGCCAAGACCTACACCGTTATGGGTTTACACCGTGATTTGTCACACAGTCCAAAGTCACTTTGCTAAATGCACTCTCTATCAGCACCCCTAGCCAGGCTGCCCATTAACCTGCTGCCAGTAACAATGTTGGCCTCTGGTCATTCATAGAATCATAGCATAGTTAGAGTTAGAAAGGACCTCAAAGATCAGCCAGTTCCAACCCCCCTGCACTGGGCAGGGACACCTCCCACCAGACCAGGTTGCTCCAAACCCCATCCAGCTTGACCTTCAACACCTCCAGGGATGGGGCAGCCATAACTTCTCCGGGCAACCTGTGCCTCGCTAGGAAGAATTTCTTACTAATATCTAATCTAAATCTAAATCTAATCCAAATCTCCCCTCTTCCAATGTAAAACCATTACCCCTTGTCCTGTCACTATACTTCCTGACTAAGAGTCCCTCTCCAGCTCTCCTGTAGGCTTCCTTCAGATACTGGAAGGAATTGGATAGTTGGATTCATTAATTGTTCCACCCTGTTGCTGCCCACTTCTGCTTACGGTGCTTCTTGGCTCTCTCAGTCTATTAGTTTGCAGACCGAAAAGTTTACACTTGCCCACCCACAGCATTGTTGGTATGTTCTGTAAGGTTATACTTACATGCAGCTTCTGTAAGCTGACCTGGTAACAACAGAGATTTCCTAAACACAGCCTTTCTCCTTCTTCCAGAAGTCTCTCTCAAATACCTTTCTTTGCCAAAGGATGCTTCGCTTCAGGCTGTAGGCCATAGTGAATAGCTTGACTGACCCCAGTCCATTAGTTACAGTTGGGCTGCCCACATATTTTGCCAGAAGAGCATAACTATATTTACACCAATTAAAATGTAAATGACTTGATAGAAACATCCATAAAAAGAATGTATGTATGAATAAAGTTCGTGTAGACCTGGTCAGCTTTCCTTGCCTCCCAAGCAGAGCCTGACAGAGGACTCCAAGACCTAGACCCACAAATTCATGTGGGACCATAGAAGCCCAACAGCATTTGATGATCTTATGGAGAACCTAGGAAGCACTGTCCTATTCTTAGCCTTCACGCTGGTAGTCACAGAAAGCTTTTCTCAGATGGAAATGACAGTCATAGTTAACAGCAAATTCCTAAGCAAGCTCCCTTTTAATTTCTTTGTTAGAGGAAAAGATACAATTAAATCCGGATAATAATAATGAAATGTGTAGCATTCTTTTTTATTAGAAACTTAAGAAAATCCTCATTTGACAAATATGAGGATGCAGTAATGCAGTAGTTCTGTTCAGGATTGTGTGGTTATAGAAAGCAGCAGCTTATGACTAAATAAAATCAGCCTTACTAGTAGGAATTACAAGAATTGGTTCTAGTGACGGTGCTGTTGCTTTCTCTCTAGTCCTTAGTTTTGTAAAATGCAGACATATTTTGCTGTCCAGAAAGATTTGACAAAAAAAAAAAAAATTGAAAAGGAAAAAAAATCATGGAAATAGGTCCATTAATACACACCCATGGAAGGAGAGAAGGAGCAAAAAGCACTTACTATAGTTATAAACACAATCCGATATGTCTTTGTGCTCCAATCCTTTTTCTTCTAGGGGTGCAACTTGTCATGGCATGCAACTTTCTCAGTTATGGCCCTAAGTATAGAAGTCCAATTCCCGTTCCACTTAGGAGCTGTATGCATAGCTGTGAAAATTAACAGCAGCTTCTATTATACTGAATCTGCTTTAGCAGATGATTTGGTAAGGAAGCTTTATGTGAACTCACACCAGTCAGATATTCTCAGAAGATGTCCCTGACCTGCAGCATCCACTCCATCTGGGAATCAGACTGACACAGCTTTAAATCATGACACAACTTTGCATGTCTTCAGACGGGACTGCTCCCTCATAATAGAGAAATTATTCCTTCCAGCTAGGTTGTCCCAAAAGCCCAATGGGGATTTTATCCTTCTTAGGAGAACAGCTGTCACATGAGAAAGAAAGGAAATATTTATACTTTTTAATTAAGAAAGATAACTATTTCCATTATGTTATGTGGACCTCCCACGTAACACAGTGCTGGGTGCAGTTCTAATACTCTTGGATAGATAATAGCCAAAAACCAGCAGCAATGTATACTAAAAGACCAAAATGTAAGAGTAAACTATCTTCTCTTGCAACATTAGCCTTTGAATATGTGAGAGTGAACAAATCTTAGCAATTAATGACTCAGTTTTTAAAATTAAGAGAAAGAAAGAGAACCCTTGCCCAATTTGTTGGCAAAGAATGAAAACTAAGTGAATAACATTTGCTACTGTTTACCACAATGGGTAGAGTTAGTGTGTTGTCTGAATTTTTCCTTTTTTCAGCTTACTTCTGTCAAATCTTTATAATGCTACTTTTATGGTTTAGTTTTTTTCTTGACTTAGTAATTTGAACAAAGGTTGGAGATCATTGCTTTTTGTTGGATGGTTCCAATTAAAGGACATACTATGGAGGATTCAAAATCATACAGGCAAATGTCAACTGGAAAATTCTTCTTTTTTTCCCTCTGAAATTTAGAATTTAATATTCTTTCAAGATCTTGAAAACCTCTTTTCTGGTTTTCCATTAAAATATGAAAAAGAAAACCCAAAACCAAACAGTAGCCAAAAGGCAATGAACAGAATCAGAACTGAGGAGGATAAAGAAAAGGAGCATTGTATTTGCCAGGATCACTAGAAGTCTGTTTTAAAGCTAAGTTGCAACAGGAAGAGAGCTTTGATTTCAAACAGTGCTTTAAAGTGAAGGATCTCTTCCAAATGCTATTACCAAGCAGATCCTATTGTGATGGTAATGACATGTTGTGTGGGAAGTAGTGGTTTTACTTGGACGCAAAGGGAAAGAACATCGCCATGATTGATGTACCATATGAGGGTCAAACCACATAATCACTAACTCTCACACTGCCCAGTGGAGTGGGATTGGGTTACTTAAGAATCTAAAATTTCTGAAGTTGTTTATTAATTATTTTTTAGTTGTATTGGTGAAAATATTTCATGAATTAAATGCATTGTGTCTTAAGAGAATGTCACTAATATTTGATTTACTTTTCACTGGTGTGCAACAAGTTCCACTAAATTCTCTCTACAGCTACCATATCGCAGTAATGCTTTGGCTGCGATAAGATGACCACCCACAAGCTACTTGATAGTTCAGAAAGCTCTCGAAACACAGTGTAAAGAGAAAGTGCAAAGCAACTAATGATGAAACTCACATTTATCAGCCTCTAATACTCAAATTACAATGTTCACATGTTGAAGGTTAACTGCTTGTTTAGGCTCACATATAAAAAGGATAACATCTCCTTGAAGAAGCACCTTGCAGAAGTAGCATTAAAAAAAAAAAAGCCCAGAAAACATTATTTCTCATTTTTTCCCCCCCCTTAGATAAAGATCATAAATGCACTCGTGCCATAGTTAGTGCATATTTTAGAACTAGCTTCTGCACTACTGAATTCAGTAGTTCTCCTTAAGTAGTGATGATTTGAGTGAACACAGGATCAAATCTTTAGTTCTGCTTCAAACAGCCTGTTTCTGCTTGGCAAAACATCCAGTTCCATACACAAAGTCAATGACAATTTAATACATGCTTAAAACGGTTTTCTGAATGGACAGATCTAGGATTCCACTCTAGATTGTTATACTGCAGAACTGGGGAGCCTTACACCCAGCAGTGTGTCCCCGGGGAGGCATGCCATGTGTCACAGACACCTTTCACTTTCTCCTGAGCTGAAGTACCTCCAAGACTAACTGCCTCAGCTATTTAAGTCTGCATCAGTTTTCAACTTCAAACAAACAGCATCCAGAGTCAGTCCAAACGGTTTCACCAAAATACACAGAACTGAGGAAAATACAAACACTTTTAAAATGACGTTAAATCTCCCACTCGTTTTTATTTGTTAAGCGGGTGATAAAATTTTGCATGGGTATGACTGGAATTTTGAACTGAATGATGCAGACCCACCTGATTTTTGATCACCCATTTCATACAGATTTGACAGGCTGAAGAAACTTTTAGTGGCTCGGATGTGTTCCTACTGGTTTGTTTCACCTCTCCTGTGCCACTTCCTATTGAAAATTAAGCATGTTGTAATAACCAATGGAAAGCTTATTACAGCTAGCATGTTTGGTGTTATTTTTTCCTAATGCAATTCCATTCACATATGGTAAAAAAATTCTCCCATAGCTAGATCATATACTACTTAAAATCCATTCTATTTTCACAGCTGATAGTATTTTTCCACAACCAATACATTATATATATATACACACACACCAACCTCAGGAAGAGATCCTCTTTGCCCTGAAACAACCCACAGAGGTCCTTAAAAAGAGAACAAACCAGATTTTGAATCCTGCACCCGAAACTAATTGCCCTTTACATTTCACTTCATAAGGCTCAAATGGCAACAACTTCTGTAGTTTGCCAACATCACTGATTGAATGAATCCAGACCAAATTCATGCCAGGCTCTTTGCTACACAGCACAAAAATCAGGCACTGTCCCTCCTCAAATAATAATACCACACAAGGGTATTTTTTCAGTGGGAATAATGGTTTGTTGGTCTCCAACACTTGGTTCTCTGCCATTGTGGAATTGAATTAAATCAGTCCCAGGTCACAAATAATCGAGTTAGACAGTGTCTGCTCTCGTCGGTTGTTAAAGGACAGTAGGCCAAAGCAGAAAACTTCAGCTCTACTTACTCGCCACAGTCTTCACTCATGGGAAGTCTAGATTTGGCCAAGCCAGGGCAAGACAGATCAGAACAACTGAAATCCTGCGTTGTCTTGGAAGAGGTCTGATTTCAACACTTGCAGCCCCTTTGTTATTATCCATTATTAACAGAGCTTTCCAGAACAATTCCTACTCTATGGAGTAGGAAGTTATTTTTTCAGTACCAATCCGAAAAAATAAGTTAAGGTTCATTTGAATGTACTGTGGAAAGCACTTTGAATACAGCTTCGTGTACAGTGTCAAGTTGAAATAAAAGTTTCACCCATATTTACAAAGCACTGGAATGCCTCACACTAGTAAAAAACTGTTCTTTCTCTGAAAACTAATTCTCTGGGTCACTTAATTCACATCAGTGAAAAGTTTTCTTTCCGAAACAGACAGAAGTTTTGTGTGTCTCTTAAATCGCTAAAGCCAAGAAAGCCAGATTTAATACTGAATTTATTTTTAATCATAAACTTATGCTGTTGATGATATTGTAGAGATTTTCAGAAAAAAAAACAACAAAACAAAACAAAAAAAAACAAAACCAAAAACAAAACGAACAACAACCCCCCCAAAAAAAACTAACATTGTATTCCAGCTCTGCTATGAATGATGAACTTTGAAAGAACAGATGTTAGATTCAGGTAAATCCCAAAATGTTTGGATAGGAATAAGACTATTAGTCAGATTAATCAGATATTTTGAGAATAAAATCAAGAAAGAGGTCAGAGTTTTCCCCGAAATTTCAAAAATGGTACTATTTAGAATAAAGCTAGCAATCTTTGGAACAATCTTCACTTTTACATCAAAAATCTGAATCCTTTCACTGACAGTATTACTAGAAAGAGAAGGAGCAAGGTTAGCAGGAGTAGTAACTTTGCTTAGTGTATTTTCTAACAGAACAAACTATGTAAGTATCTCTATGTATATGAGCACGTGTTTATTAAATTATTCCTCTCAGATTTCTGCTATTTCTGTCCTTCTGTTAAAGTGCCAGGAAAACAGACCACATAAAATGACTTTCATTACTTCGGTTTCAGAAAAGACTTGGAGTAAAATGGAAAGAAAAAAGATTTTACTCTAATTTGTGAGCAAGGTCCAGACAGCTTGATTACACCTAAAAAGTTACAGCAGGGTGATTCAGAAAAGAAAAAGACGGTATTTTTAAATGAACACAAGCGCTCAAGCCAATCAAGTTGTGGAGGTGGGGGGTGGGAGAACCGAGAACCCCAACTTTAAGGTATCAATTGTATTTCATCTGACACTGGGATTGCCAGTACCTGTGTAAGGGATTACTTACACCACTATTCCACTGCTCATTTTCTCTCTTCCATTTCTTCTCCTTTCCTTCATTCAGCACACATAACTGGTTAATTCATGTTCAGGGAACTACTTAAAAGTACATGAAGGACAATTGAGAGTAGTCAGCATGGATGACAAGTCATATTTAACTGACCTGATTATCTTCTTCAATGAGTTGATTAGCTTGATGAATGACATCATCTTGCACAAGATCCTCATATGGAAGCCTATGAAGTATAGACCAAATGAGCAGACAGTAAACTGGACTGAAAATTGGCTGAACATCCAGGCCCAGAGAGTGGTGATCGGTGGTATGAAGTCTATCTGGAAGTCAGTAGCTAGCAGTATACCTCAGAAGAAGAAGGGGTGAGGCTTTTTTCAGTGGTGTCCAGAGACAGGAGAAGAGGTGATGTGCACAAATGAAAACACAGGAGACTCTGTCTGAACTCCAGGAACCACTTTTTCACTGTAACATTGGTTGAGCACAAGTACAGGTTGCCCAGTGTGGTGGTGGAGTCTCCATCTGTAGAGACATTAAAAAACCTGGCTGGACACAGTCCTGGGTAGCTTGTTCTAGGTGACCCTGCTAGACCAAGAGGGTTAAACCAGATGACCTCCAGAGAGCCCTTTCGATCATTCTATGTCCCTGAACACAAACATCAAGAGGAGGCCCACTACGGATAAAGTAGCCTCTGGGACACCTTCTGCCTCAGAAGGTCACCTCTAGAAAGCTTTTCATTTCACGTGTTTCACAGCTAAGTAGCTAGTTGGACTAAAAGTGTTACCTTTCTATGGAAATAAAACCAAAAATCTTGAAGGCTGCCAGAGACAGGACCTACTCAAATCTTGTATTTGGGCAGGGAATATCAAAAGGTGTCTCTGAAACAGTGGGCTAGTCTGAATAATAATGCCTGAATCTAAATTGCTGCTGGGTATTCTCCTCCAGGCCCTAAAACTGGAAGTTGGCCAAAGTACCTTAGTTCTAATTTATCTCAAGAAGGCTGAGGAAGTGGGAGTTACCATCCAATCTACCTATAGATACTGCCTGGTAAGAAAGAAATACCATTATAGATGTAAAGTTGACATGTCAGAAAATATACCAAATAAAGATATTTTAATAACTTTCCTACAGTTGTCATCTCTGACAGGATTCAGATGTACAGATCTTAAAGAAATGCATGGGTCATATTATTTATAGATTTGGTAAAAACTGAACAAGAGGACTTGCTTTTCTCTATCTTTTCCAACATAATCTTTCTTTCCTTGCTCAGCAAGAGAAGAATAACCAAGTTCAAGTGGATTTTGGAAACTGAGAAGCGTTTGGTTCAGCCATTGTTATATGAGTAGTTCATTTAAACACACCAATGTATCAAAAGACATTTTTAATTCTTCACCCACTTGCTTTGAAATTCAGCATCTTGTTTCCCAAGGAATAATGTTTAACATTATGCAAAGAGCTGGTCTAACAGAGCAGGTGATTACATAGTGCAAGATACGAGCTTTGGCTATTTTGAAAGCTGTTTCTATGCTCCCCAGAATAATTCAAATTACATCCTGCAGTAGCATTGTCCCAGTATCACATCAATACCTGTACAAGATATTACTTCTTTCTGCCAATTTACTTCTCCCCACATGTGCAAATTCTCAAATCAAAACAGAAGCAACCTACCCCACCCCACGTTTATACTGCTGTTGTTAGAGACAAACCTGAACAGCCCAGTTTTTTCTACTTGCACCTAAAACATCTGAAACAGTAAATCCTACTGACCCTTCACTTCTAGAACTGGAACATCAAAGTGTCCCTGGCAAAGCAGACACTATGCACAGTAAAACATGTAAACAACAAACAAAACAAATCTTAAATTTTTACAATAGTTGCAAATGCTAATTACAACAGCGATGAGAAGATGACATGAATCCTTGAGGTCTATGAGATTCTTTCTTTCCACCTTCTGATATATAGTATGGATTTCCAGAAAGGAAACAGTAATACATATGAGAAGAATCAGTAAGACAGCAAGGCAGGGAAGCTTCCTTGTGCTTGTAATTGCCACAGGCCTCCTGAGATAAGTGAGAGATCATTGGGCTGTGGATAAAAGGGATGTGCAATAAGAACTAAGGAAGAGTTCTCATTGCAGTTCAAGAGAAACCAACAATTTCTTTCCATTATAGGTCAAAAGAAACCAACAATCACGAATCCTTAGTCAGTTCATTTCCACCAGCTGAAGCAAGCAAAACCCACACAATAGAGTTCTTAATTACAATCTGAATGACAAAGGAGGAGACTTGAACCGTAAGTGAAACCTTCCAATACATTTTAGAGTTCTGAACAGAGAGTGTGAGACAGCTCCTTTACTCCCTGCACAAAGCAAGCAAGGAGTGGGAACAAGAATTCCTCATGCACTTTACAAGGAAACCACTTTCAATTAGAAACTGAAGAAATAAATATACAGTACCTAAATTGAGGAGAAAGGACAGAGACAGCAGGAATAGCGTTTCAGCTCTGTGCTGTGGCACAGATCAAAGATCTGACCTGTCAGCATAAAGCTCAGGAGACAAAGCTCATCTTTCACTCACCAGAAGACACCAGGCAGTTCAGCAGAGAGGACAGAGTAGAATGCGCAGAGGTTCCCAATGCCACAGACAGGACTCTGAGGGCAACTAAGGAGGAAAGGTTACAAATTAAAAACATGACTTTAAAAACTGAGCAACACTGAAGGAATAAATGAGGAATCCAGGAGTTGTGTAGGGAATCTGACATGGGGTAAAAAGATAGGAGTGTAAGATGAAGCGTTACTGCAGAGCTAGGAGAGTGTTCACGCATCCAGAATGTTTGCATTACTGGGGTTTCCTCCAGCAAAGCTGGAGAACTGGCTGAATGTGTTCATGCTCTGCTATCCCCCTGCACCTCACTACTGGAATGGGCTATTTTGCTTTTCCTCTAGCAATGCAGGAATTAAATTATGTCTCCTTCCAATCTGAATAGTGTTATCTTCCAGCTCCACAAAACTGTCAGATGGGGAAAATACAGCGGGTAGAACAATACCACTGAATTTCCATGAGAAAGAATACAATCAGGGTTGAAAACAAAGCCAACAAGTATAACTTCTTTTTTTCCCTTTCTTTTGATCTGGCTACTGTTAAGGCATAGTGAATCCCTCACGCTCTCAGGGTACAGAAGACCACTGGGTATCGAGTAAGTTCAGCTGGTGACCACCTCCCTCTACTCTCCACAATAACCATGAGAGTAAAAGTCAGGGTCTTATCCATGTATTGAAGATGGACAGCAAGTTTCTCCCTTCGGCTACCATCCCATCTGTACCAGGAAGTCTCTGAAAGCAGAGGAAGAGGCACTACCTCCTTAAAAAAGCACAAACAGTAATGTATCTTCAAAATTGCCATAAAATGTGTGTCATCAGCTCTGATGGAGGTTGCTTATTTGTGGATGGATAGCATGAAGGGACCAAAATTAAGCTCTTTGCCTCAGACTGCAGTTGAACAGAAATGAAGGCCGCGGGAAATCGGGACAGTCTCCCTTTCTGTACGAAATAAATACGCAATTTCACAAACAATTTAATATTTATACCTATCTTTCTGATTTCCCTCTGGTAACTTTGTGGGGAAAGAATGTAAGCTTTCCTGATCCTGCAGACCACCTCTAGTGAACTTCAATCTCCTCAACAATGAGACAACCCCCAGAAAAGCAGGAGAAAACACAACACATCTGTCTTCGGGTAGGACAGAAAAGTAAGAAGGGTGTATCAGTATACAGCTACTGAATACTGTGCCTGAAACAAAAAGTTTATTTCTATTATGTCAAAGACTTCAAAGACCAAGAATAACTTATTTTTGACACTATCTCCTTAGGAAAACTAGAAGAAAGACATTTTCTCAGGAGTTCAGCTTTCTTATTTCTTAGTGTTGAGATGCAAAATATAGGATGTGGAATCATAGAATCATAGAATTGTTAGTGTTGGAAGGGACATCAAAGATCATCCAGTTCCAACTCCCCTGCCATGGCGAGGGATGCCTCTCACCAGAGCAGGTTGCTCCAAGCCCCATCCAGCCTGGCCTTGAACCCCTCCAGGGATGGGGCAGCCACAGCTTCTCTGGGCAACCTGTTACAGTGTCTCACCACCCTCACAGTAAAGAATTTCTTCCTAATATCCAATCTAAATCTCCCCTCTTCTAGTTTAAATCCATTTCCCTTTGTTCTATCACTTCACTTCCTGACCAAGAGTCCCTCTCCAGCTCTCTTCAGACACTGGAAGNCAGAGTCGAGGGGGAGAATCAGCCACCCGTGGCTTTCTGTTCATACTTCTTTGGATACAGCCCAGGATGAGGTTGGTTTCTGGGCTGCCAGCGCACACTGCCAGCCCATGTGGAGCTTCTCATCCATGAGCACTCCCAAGTCCTCTTCCTCAGGGCTGCTCTCCAGCCATTCTCTGCCCAACCTGCATTTGTGCCTGGGGTTGCCACATCCCGGGTGCAGGACTCTGCACTTGGCTTGGTTGAACTTCATGCCATTTGCATTACCCCACCTCTCAAGCCTGTCCAGGTTCCTCCAGATGGCATCCCTTCCCTCCAGCATGTCGACCGCACCATTGAGCTTGGTGGCATTGGCATACTTGCTGAGGGTGCACTCTATCCCACTGTCCATGTCTCCAACAAAGATGTTAAATAGTACTGGTCCCAGTACAGGTCATAGAGTACACAATAGGAGGCAAAACACACGGTCTTTGGCACCTAAGCTGCAAAGTCATATTCACTTGTTTCTAGGAGAGAAGGGGAGTAGAAAAAAGAAACCCTGTGGAAGAATACAAGAGGGGCTAGGATCAGCCAGCGCTTCTGTTAGCCAGCCTGGGCATCTTCTGGGTGTTCCACAGAGACCTAGTGATTGCCCTGAATCAGCCTCCCTATGGCCTCCAGGTTAGCCCTCACACTTCTGGAGTTTTCCTCTGTGGCCCTGTGAGAGACAATTATTCTGCCTTGGCACATATCCAGTGTGTTGCATAACGGGGAAGAAATCTAGCGTGCATCCCCGCACTGCGCGGATCATGTTCAAGCAGTGTGGGCTGCCCTCCAGAACAGCAACGTCAATCAAGCAGCAGAAGGGTGCTTCCTTTCCACAAGGGGGGAAAAGGGAGGAGGGGAGAAGATTCAGCTTTAATAATGCTTTGACATTTTATTTTTTTTTTTTATGCTTTAGACTTGGAGCAAGATTTTCACTGACATCTCAAAAAAGAAAAAGCTACCTCTGTCATTGCAAGAGCAGGTAAAAGGGAGATGGCACAAGATCTGCTTTGCCGGGATTAAGCATCAGAATTGACCCAGAGATAAATAGATATTCATGAAGTCTGAGCTGCCTCAGACTGACCTTCACAAAATGTTGTGACATCCTTCTGACGAACCTTGCTTGATTTAATGGTACGATGCAAAACATGCATAGATAAAAAAAAAAAAATCCCACCAAAGGCAGCCCAAGTCCAAGAAGCCTCTAACATACAGACAGCACAGACAGAACTAGTAGCTTGTGTTAACTGGTACCCAGAACACATCAACTGCAGGTATATTTCCTCTAAAGGACACAGAAAATGGTCCATGAGCCTCTCTCCTATAGTGCATCTTCAGTGTCTACATTTAAAAGCATAAGAGGGTTTCTCAAATAGGATTTTCAAGGATAGATGAGCCAAAATTAGAACAGTGCTCCATTGATGGCAGCTTGATTCTTCTGTTTTGGAACTTCAATTTTTACATTTCCTGGACTCGTATGATCAGGTGTCCAAGGCTGTGGTTAGCTTGCTTGAATTGTACTCCACTCCTCTTTGTGGAACAAGTAACTGTGGTTTGCTGACTAAACCATTTGCTGTTTTTAATCTGCTTATGTAAAGGAAAGTTCAGTTCCACAGCCCAGCCTCAAATTCTCGTGGATGTCAATAACACAGAAGGAAAAGTCCTTTGCTGAATATCCTTCCTTGAATGCAAACTAAATGGACAAACTAGAGCCTTGTCATTATGAAACAACACAATAAAAACAGAAGTGAGTTTGGAGGGCTGCTGCTTCACACACTCCTCACAGCTAGCTCTGCCACCCCATCCCTACCCCCACTTTTGCTTGTTTATTTTTTATATTGGATTCAGTAGTTAGTTAACAAAGGGAGTAAAGAGACTGGAGGCAGCTGCCCTCCACATAAGCCATGTGCCAAGTGCAGGCTCATCACACTGCTCTGCACATCAGCCCTGACCAGAAGCTACAGCATCTTGCGGTTGTAAAGTGACTGTGATATTCACCCACATCAGTTACAAGAACCAGAATATCACCCCAAATCTAGGCTTATGATGCCAGTGATATTCTAGAATGCCTTGTTCTCTGAGTAGATAATGTGACATTATTTCCCCATAATTATACTAGTTCATGGAGACTGCTCTTTTGGAACAGGCAGTGCTTTTAAAGCAGTTTTCAGCTTTCATTTCAAAACTCACACTTTTCAATATGAAGTACCCATGCTTGCTGCTGCAGGACAAGATGGGCTCCTTAGTTGCAGTTTCATGACCAAAAGCTGAGAAGCACTTTTGAAAACCTTGCTCCTTGCCGACAACTTAGGGACTAACCTCCGACACTTAAGCCTGAGGTTCTTGACCCTGACATGCAAATGAGGTTTTCAGGTCCTCAAAATGCACTTCCATTTGTGAAATTAGACCTCCAGTAGTAATAATGATCCCAAACCAAAGCAGCTGAGTCCTTGCTTCTTATCCCATCAAGGTAATGGTCAGTTTAGGATGCTGATGAAAGATAACTTGGCATATGATCATATAATCACCATATAAACAGCAGCTTCTCCTTTCAGGGCTTGAATTTATTCCTCATTTTTCTACTCTATCCCACTGTTGACAGAGGAAGATAGTGTAGCTGAAGCCACACAGATGCTGACTTACTTCTGTCAGGTTTTAATTCATAAATCCAGCAAGAAAATAAAAGCCAGTGAAGTGGGCATACTTTGATCTCTTAGCCATATTTTTGGCCTGTTTCTCCTCTTGTCCCTTGCTGCTTCCTAAACTCCCACTAGCCCTTTCAAGTTTTATAACACAATAGCAGCAGAGTTCTCCAGCTTCTTTAAATGTGAAACTTGTTCCTCCTGCGTGGAATGATCTTGCTTTGCCAGATCTCCTTTCTTAAGTCTCAACAGCACAGAACTGATGTCAAAGACCTTCACATGCACCAATTCACAGGCCCTCCTGGGAGGCCCATACAGAGCTATACTGACTATAACTAGGTTTTTGTATCTGACTATAACTAGGTTTTTGTATCTAACTACAGATACAATTCAGTGACTCATGTATTTCAAGCTTTATCCCCTACCCCCCGCCCCCCAACTCCAACTATGAACCCCCTGTCTAGCATGAGACACTTTAAAGGGGCTGAATTTGGGGGTTTTTAAACCTATTTTTCTTCATGCAAGTTTGAAATCTGAGCTGGAAAACAGGCATCCATTTTGCCACTTTTCCAGTCCCTGTTCTTAACGGTTTGCTTAAAAATTGTAACTTCATTCTTGGTATATAATATTACTTTGGATATATACCTGGATTAGCTTAGTGTTTGCTGGAAAACCGTTGTAGTGGCTTGGGTGTTTTCCCTTTATTTGACTTTTTTTCAAATACATTGGGAGATATTTTTTTTCCCCTAACCTAGACACAGTTCTGGAGCTTATGCCAGTAAACAAGTTAAATTACTGCCAATCAACTCTTTCATTAAAAAAAAAAAAAAAACAAAACAAAACCAAAAACAAACAAAAAACAAAAACCAACCCCAACATTCTATTTTTAACCTAACCTAGATATTTCCAGGACAATCAAGATTTTTTTCTTGGACCTCACTTAGGTGGAGCACAAGAATTCTTATCCTGAAATGAATCTATCCAGACTGACTTTAGAAAGGTTTTAATTGCCTTGAGTAAATTGGCACTCTGGTAATTAAAGGCAGTGAGTGAAAAAGGAAAAGTAGTCCAGTGTAGGCAAACCACAGGTGTCCAAGCAAGAAAAAAAAAAAAAAAGTAATAATTTGGCCTGATTTTGGCTGCTGAGATTTTCACAACTGTGATTTGTGTGTTCTTTGGCTCATCACGCATTTGGATACCTTGAATATAAAGGGCAAGCTTGCAGGTAGGTATGTCTCCTATTGAAAAAATATTGCATATGAAATACAGTGAGAAATTTAACTTTCACCTAATTTGGAAAAATACATGCAGGACAGAAAGACATGAGTATGACTAGTAAAAATCTTCTAAGGTAGAGTTCAAGTTATAAACTGAGAGATCATGAGTTATGACAGGAAGAATAAAGCTTACTTGAATCTAGGAGATTTTTCAAAATCAAGCTGAAGAGCCCCTCACTTAAAATTTTCATGAAGAAAGCTGGGGAAAGTCCAGAGATATGTATAAATTGCTATAGCTGGCATATCAAGAAGTCATTACAGACTATAACGAAACCAGATTTTTCTTAGCTACTCAGGATCTTCCAAAAATACTGGCTAACAAGTGTCAAACCTCTGACAGCCAGTTTTTTGTTGTGTTTTTTTTTTTTTTTAATGTAGTGAAATGTTCCAGCTAAACCCTTGAGAATCAGTGCTGAAACAGTGCCAATTATGTCTTTATAAGCAAGCCATGGGTAGATCATTCATATCACGTTAGAGCTTGTTTCAGTGATTCATGGAATGAAAATTATGAAGGAGAAACTTATAAACCAGCTAGACTAGATGTTCAAATTAAAGAATAAGTTAAACTCATGAGATGGCATATTGAGGTAGTATTGCTAGTATTATAACACAGCTAATCAAGAGTTGCAGTACAAGATGTAAGTGTTCCCCAAAATATTAACAATGACCCATTCAGCAATGCTGAAAAAATTTCCCCAAAATATTAACAATGACCCATTCAGCAATGCTGAAAAAATCTCACTACTACATCAGTGGAGCATTACATAAGAGCTAGCAAGCTGTACTTGGCCAGGAGAATTATTTTTAAAAATACTGAACTATGAATTATGGTAGAGTACGAATAGAAACCAAATAATTTCTTACAGAGACTTAAATTATGGAAGAGTGAAACAGCCCAGGAGCAAGTGAGAGACTCTGTGCTTTTTCTTGCTGACCCTGAACTAAATGTCACTGAACGGAGGGTCTCGCTTTAACTGCATCATCAAGAGCTCAAAGGAAAAGTTATGACAAAGAGGAACTAATTTTATTCCTCATCTCCATCATTAGGAACTGTTTCCTGGGTCCTGAGACAGCCCTTCACCAACACAGTTATCTTTCATTTAATAGAGTCATAGAATGGTTAAAGTTGGAAGGGACCTTAAAGATCATCCAGTTCCAACCCGCCTGCCATGGGCAGGGACACCTCCGACCAGAGCAGGTTGCTCAAAGCCCCATCCAGCCTGGCCTTGAACACTTCCAGGGATGGACCACAGACAACTTCTACAGGCAAATTTCTGAGAGTACTGATGAAACCTATACCTTTTTCACCAGCTCTTCTTCCGCTCATGATGAATTAATTCTGAAAAGAGCAGGCAACAATCCCAACCACTTTTGCAAATCTAGATCCTTTTGCCAGTGTCATCTTCTGGAGTCTCCATTTAAGCCAACTTCTATACTCAAAATATCAGGCATGAATTACAGACATCTACTGTTAGAAGAACACCCTAAAACATAAACCTGTTTTTTTTTTACCTCTCTAATATGCCCAGGATATGGATTTACACGTTCACTCTGCCCTCAAGCTCAGTGAAGTGCAAGGAGATAACATGTTTTCCGGAATCAGAGAATTCATCAAGTTGGAAGGGACCTCTCGAGATCATCCAGCCCAACTCCTCTCCTAAAGCAGGACTGCCCAGAGCACATCACTCAGGACTGCACCCAGGTGGGGCTTGAAGGTCTCCAGAGCAGAGGACTCCACACCCTCCCAGGGCTCTGCCACCCTCACTCCAAAGAAGTTTTTCCTCATATTTGAATGGAACTTCCCGTGTTCCAGCTTGTGCCTGTTGTCCCTCATCCTGTCACTGGGAACCACTGAGAAAAGTCTGTCTCCATCCTCCTTCAACCCACCCTTTAGCTACTTATAAACAGAAGCTCACACAGTTCATCTGCTGTCAGGGTAGATGGATCTCTTGGCTTGTCCCCCATTCTTTAACCAAACGTGTTCCCAAACTCCGTAGTCTAAGATGACCCCAGTGGGCCCAGAGAAACACGAGTCATGCTGTGATCCCACCACGACGTGAATCACGGCATGAACCTGCTTTGCAAGAAATCTTGCTTCAGGATGGGGTTAGGGATAGCAAGGGGCATTTCTGCCCTTGGCAAAGAGATGCAGCCAGGGACTAACTTGCAAGCAGCTGATGTGCTGGCAGTGCTTCCCCATGTGCAAGGAGAATGAGAATATTAAGCTGGTCACTAACTTGTCCTGCCAGCTTCGTTAGGTTTGATTACATTACACTACTGCACATCGGGTAACACAAGTAGCAGAGTAAGGATTGCGGCACCTGACTACTGTGATTGGCTATTAAAAAAAGATCCGTGGAAGTGAATATAGCTAACAAATAACATCTTCAGTGTAAAAGCAAGCATTAGGAAGAAAACTTCCAGAGTTGAAGATGACCAATTTTTAGCCTCAACCTTTATGATAAAGCTTTCCATTAAAGCTCGCATTCTGTGGGTTTTCCCCCAAATATTTGAGTTTCTGTGTTGTATGCCACAGTTGAAAATAACTTTTACAAAGTCCCCTAAATCTTGTCATACTTTCCTATTTCCTGAGAGCATTAAATGCAGGTTATATAGAGTCCGCTTGCTGTATGCTTTTATTTATTTATAATTTATTTCCTTTTTTTTTTTTAATTCACCATGTATTATGACCACAAGTAAGTCACACCTGCCAAAATCCACTAAAAACATGTAGGGTCAGGCATTTAGAATCACAGATATTACAAAAGGAGTAGAATAAAGCTAGCTTTATTTGTGTATTTATTAAGACATTCCTTAATGATTATACTTAATGGTTAGAACTTCAGAATTATATTAGTTCTTGTGAAAAGCTGCTCATTAATCATACATTGTTGCATATACTCTGTATGAAGAAAATACACATTTAATTTAAAGAAAATAAATGTTATCTTGAGTTTCATTCCAAATTAACACATTCCAAAGTGAGACACTCTTGCAACATACATCCCACATGCTCGTATGCAGCCGCACCTCAAATCTGGCCAAAACAGGGGGTAGGGTGTGTGTAAAGATACCCCAAAACTCAGAAACAATATCAGGTCTTTGGAGAAGGAAAGATCCAGCCCTCTTCCAAGGAGGTAAAAGCAATAGTGGGCTACTTAGGAGGCAGAATATGTTAGCTGGTGTTGAGAAACTCCAGGCAGACACGACAGCTCCAAAAAGCATAAACCTAGAAATATTCAAGGATGATCCAGTGGATTTAAACAGCATCAAATCGCTTCTCCAGTTTCTGGAAGGCACTAGCAGTAGATAGTAACATCGAGCCTGAAAGGACCACCACAGTAACTACATGACATAGAAAATATGCCACCTAACAGATTATGCAGTAACACAACTTTCAGACGTGTTAGTTTGGGTTGTCACTGTATAACAGCATGGTGCTACTCATATGACATTCCTGTTTCAAAGAGGAATGTGTTCTGTCTTCAGTATTTTGAACAGCATGCTGTTCTTTTGTATCTTACTACACTCAATACGTTTAAAAAGTTCAGGACCTGAGAAGTTTTAGAAACTCCAAGAATTTCAATAACACCATGGCATTATCATCAACTGTGAAGACTCCAGGATCATCATGTCACAATTCCTAAACAATGCCAGAGTCATGATAGCATAAGAGTTCACACTAAATTAAAAAAGAAAATAAAAGAAGAAAATGAAAGATTATTCGCTTCTGTGGGACCTGCTTTCTTCTTTATTTATTTGCCTGGTGAACTTAGCCTAAATTGTGAGAGATAATTAAAGCCTTGATGTTAGGTGCTTGAAGTTCTTCATATTATTAAAAGCTTTCTAGTTTGGGACTATGTACAGCAAGAGCAATTCTAGCTTCAAGCTAGCTCTTCTAAATGAAAAATTTTTATTCTTAGGTCAGCCTCCTCAGTGAGCCAAAACTCTGTATTTTCTTCAAATGACTTCTTAATTACATGTTTTCCCTTTGGATTAGGAGTATAGATTAGTTTGTTGCTAACAGCCTTTTCTAAAGATGCCACTGTTCTCAAATCCCAGCCTTTTAGGATCCAGCATTTTCCTCCAAAAGGCGAGCTTGTCTACAGGGAAAAAAAAAAAAAAAGTGTCTTTTCTTCCAAAACTGCCTTCCCTTTAGAAATTCAATATTCCATGGTAAGCCACTGTTGACAGTAGGTTTTCAGCTAGGTTTGTAACTAAACGCACCAAGAGACATGGAGACCATTGCTGAAGCATTGCTGTCTGAGCGTTGGTTCAGGGGTGTGAGGGAGGTCACCAGGAAATGGATCAGCTCTGTTCCTGCACTGGAACAAGAGTCCAGGCAACAGGAATACCTCCCTTCCCACTATGTCCGGTTTCCAAACAGCCAATTAAACGAACACCAAAATTAAAATGGCATCAGGGCCGCTTCGCAGGTGTCTTTCGGTCTGCTTAGCTCTCACAGGTAAGTCTGAGTTAAAAGTATAAGTCAGATCTGAATCTTCCTGCTCACAACTACGTTTGCTTCCCACGTCACGATGGCACACTCTTGTGCAGCCTCTCAAGCCCGGGCTCTTTATAGAGTGCTGGTGCAAGTCAGCCTGTGGAACGCCTGCTGTGCTAGGTGAAATGGGAAGAGGACATTATCCAGCTTTGTCTGGGGCTTGGTATTTTGCTTCTTTCTATCTGCCAGCCCTCGCAGCTCAATACGATCATATTTGGGAATGGAGACTATGCATGTGATGTGAAAGTAACAGGCAGTAAAATAAAAGTGGAATTTTCCCAGGTTACTTCTCTCTTCACAAGCTTCCCAGATCTGAGTTAAACTATCAGCTTTGGTAGCCTTCAAGGAATCAACTTGCTGACCTGCCATCCCCAAATGGTCCTCTGCATAACGCTATAATCCCTCTGAGCAGATCGATTATCAGCTGACGAAGAAGTTTTGCAGGCCTACACAAAAATGCAGGAGCTGGCTCAGGGTTCAATCTACTCATTCCTGTCTGAACACAGGGAAAAGAGAGAGGAGCATTATCTCTTCCATCTCTCTTTATATCTGCAGCATAATCCAGGGATCTTTTTACTCTTGTTATTGCTATTGCAATAGGCACCTACTGAGATTAGTTCATTGTTGCAGGGATTGCAATCAGATTCTCTTCCACTGACATTTGTTCATTGTAGCCTCTTGCAAAATCCTGGTTTTCTTTGCTTCCGACACTGACAAATTACAATTGCTTGACTTGTTTACTGTTTCCCTTTTGGGCTGAATTATACATTATTGTTAATTTCAATAAAAGGGTTTGGCTATTTCCAAGGGTGCAAAGATATGTCTTTTGTGATCCCCATTAAAAGTCAATGAAATCATAGGCCCTTGAAATATCTGGTAAGCCTTTTATATGTAGCTTGTCAGGGATGGTCACAAGTTCTGATTAACTCATTTTCTGGATGCCTAACTCGAATGCTATCCTGCACTGCGTAGATCAAGCTAATTCATAGTACTCAGGAAAGAAATCAGGTTCTGGGCATCTCAGATTTCCCTAAAATGAATGGGTACATTTAGTTTAATCTCTCTGTACGTCAGTTTCCAGGGTGCAAACCAGAGATAACACTTCCTTTGTTTCAGTCATATGGTGAGAAAAAAGAGTTCTTGAAACAATTTGGAAATGCGCTAACAAGAATTATTCAGAAAAAAAAATAAATAAAAAACCCACACACAAAAAAAGCAGCACAACATTTTTGAGGACCTTAACAATCCATTAGTTGAAGCACAGCCTGAATGCAGGAAATTACTCTGAACAAAAGAAAAAAAAGGTTAATTGTGATTAATTGGTATCTCCAAGGATATTATCCATATTTGACCTGCAAAGGTCACGCAGCAAGAGAGAAGCATGTGATGACGCGATTAAGTAAGTATCAGTATAGATGCAGAAGGGACTGACCTAAGTTCACGTCGACAGCCTTGCAGAATGGCACTTCCTGCCACCCAAGTACTTCACCGCACAAACTTATCCATACCCTCTGAAAGCAGAGGAAAAGCTTCTGTACATACTTTACATTACTGAATTTGGAAGACCCCCAGTAAATTTGAATGACTGAACTAAACACTGTACAAACATAACCAAAATCTTTATGCTAATGAGTCACTCTACCAGTAAGTGTTATTGCAAGCAAAAATGTGATACTAAGACCACAAAGATATGTTTCTCTCCTCATTTCTTCACCTGCTGATTTTTTTTTTTGTGGTCATTTCTTAAAATTTTAACAGTCACCACTTTGTCTGTGACAAAGAACAGACTGAATTCCAACTTTTTCTGGCATCTAGAGTTAAAGATGGTGTATTTAAATTTAAAATAAATAAATAAATAAATAGAAAACCAAACCCAACCCTACCTATCCTGATAAAAAGTGTTGCAGGTGTTTTGTCCGGTTCTAGGAGAAGGAGTCCACTACATAGACCGATATACATTAATATAGAATTTCTCATTGTTGCATGGCTGAATAAAACCAGTATCAGCCTATTTTTACTTCTGTATCTCTACATTTGTATCTGTCACGGTTGTTCAGACACTCTGTTGTCTACAGACAAGTGCAAAAAAGAACATACCGCTTTCTCTACTGCTTGTTGTATTCAGACCCATTGTGTAAAAGCTAGAGCAATGTGTCATCTGAAATTCCTGTTGTCTTCACTAGAGTCCCCTGTATCTTCACGCTGCTCAGACTGCTACTAAAAATTATGTGCTGGAGTAAAAAGACTAGTCTTTTTCTTACTATCTAGCTGAGGTCATTTGTGGCTTTTATAGGTTCTAAAAACTGTCAATTAACAAATGAAACTCAATTATAAACAAACATTTTACACACAGGGGCAAGCTACGAAGTACTGTTGAAAATCCCCCCTGCTATTTTCATCAGATTTTTCTTCATATCATCCACCCGTATTGTCATCAGAGCTACAAAATTCTCCAGAGAAATAGTCCATGACGACTCAAACTTCTACATAAATGCACTTGGATATTTTGAGTTTTAAAAAAAAGATCGACAAATCTACAAAGTTCTTGGTAGCACAGAGCACAAATGTTATTTTTATTGTTGTGAGCAGACAGTGTAATTGACTGTACAGGTGACTAAAAACTACTTCTGCTTCTTCCTCGGAATGGCAATTAC
>VXBW01003915.1:884094-895386 GCA_013400375.1 Thinocorus orbignyianus | reverse complement strand
AAAAAAAAAAAAAAAGGCGGCATGCTTGTGATGCTTGTGGAAGCGTTTTCTCTGCCTTTTCAGTGAAAATTCCAATCAGTCCTGGAGGCTTTCCTCACAGGCTGTTTCTCTACTCCAATTAATCAAAGAAAAAATAAAAAAGTCATCTTACAACTACTGAAAATGTCTTCAGTGAGCTGACACCTTTGGGGGGAAAAAGAAAAGGAAAACACACAAAAAAAACCCTCAGACAAAAAGTCCCAAAACAAAACAATCCACAAAATTCATGGAGTTGTAACTCAGAACTTGGTCCAAAGAAGTGCTGTTTTCTTTGGGAATGTGTCTACTTGTTACAAAATTATGATCTTTCCAAAGGCAAATTGAGAAGCCATCATATACCCTTTCCCCCACTGCTACTTTGCCTCTCAGAGCCATGATGAACTCTTCATCTTTTACTCATCAGACAGAGACAGGATATCTCCTCTCTTACAAGTAGCACTGTCTACACTTGGCATTAGTATTTTTTTATCATTTTCTACAGGTGTTCCAACAGTCTGGTGCTCGGAGACCTCCAGAGCAGGAAGAGATATAAATCTTGAACTGGCTTTAAAACCCATTGCCAACTGTAAAGACAACAAAAGTCCTCCAGTGGATCTGCATGGCAGAGGACTGCAAGCCTTTCAAGGAGTGCCCTCCATTGCCTCTGCCTCTCCATCCTCTTGAATGCTTCTTGTGTGCCACCGTGGTGGTTAAAATCAGGCAAAAAACACCTCTGACCTCTGCTGTACACAAGGAATGTCTTGAAGACCATGGATTTCTCCTCAACTTTCCTTAAGGGCTAACAGCCAAAAACAAGAGCCGGCCCATCTGGCTCCTCTATGAGCCACGCAGACAGTAGTGCCGAGGCAGACGTGCCAGCGAGACTGACTCTGAACAGCTCACAGGGAGGTTTATCCAGCAGAGAGCCTGAACTTTCATGCTGCAACAGCTCATTTCACGACTCTCCAGGAAGAGGTAAGCTACAACTGGCAGCTATAGTCACCACAGCCATTGCAGAGAACACATTCCCTATCACTCAGTGATAAAACCTTACACAGAAAGTCAGAATAACATAAATACGGAATTTTGTTCGTTAATAAGGCACAGCCAGGCTGATTTCATTTCAGACCTTGCATCAGCCAAACACAACTTTCAGACATGAAACATTTATAAACACCTGCATTTAATTAAAATGGTAAAACTTAAAATAGTTCTTTCTAACATGTTAAACCACATGAAATGCAATCAAGGCTGCACCACATCTAAAAAAAAATTTACAAGATTTTTATTGTATAAACAATATGAAATTTTAATACCAGCAACAATGTCTTTACAACAAGATCAAAGCAAAGCACACCAAAAAAAAAGGTGGTTTTGCAGCATATCAGTATATAACCGAACCTAGCCACTGGCTGGTGGTTCAGTGGCTACTTTCCCAAAGAGGTATTGATGAAATATGCTGTTATAATACTTCAGAGAGTAATCAAGGTTTCACTTGTTTGGTTAATATATTCACTACTACTGAGAACAGCACTCTATATGAAAGAGGAATGATCAACAGCTATCTTTTACATGCTTTTCTCCTCATCCCATTCCTTAGTGAACTATAAATAATTTTGAAATTATGAGCAATTTCATGATGAATTTAAGACACTTTATATATACATATTTGTAGTTTTTGTAGTCGCAAGACAGTAAAAAATTAGGATTTTTAATATGGCTCTGTTAGTCTTTCCTTTTGGGATAGTCATATTGATGCCTTTGGGAAGAAAGCATTGTCTTCCAATAATACATCAAGACCTGACATTGCTGTCGCTGGTTTGACACAGTGACTCAGCATAGAATACTGGAGTCCATTTATGTAACACCAACTACTTTTATAATATCAAAGAGGGACAACCTCAAGCTGTAACAGGGTAGGTTTAGGCTGAGCATTAGGAAGAATTTTTCCCAGAAAGAGTGGTCAGACACTGGAGTAGGCTACCCAGGGAGGTTGTCAAATCACTATCCCTGAACATGTTTAAGAGTCATGTGGTATAGGGGAATATGGTGTAGGGCAGAACTTTGTAGAGTGGGGCTGATGGTTGGACTCAGTGATCCCAAGGGTCTTTCCCAACCTGAGTGATTCTATGAACCTGAGAACTCTTCATGCATTTTATGTACAGTTTACTTACAAGGACTGCAACCATAAGAAGCCTTGAACTTTACCATCATCCTATTAATTTTTAAATGGAAGGTTGTAAATTCAGCCAGTTACAGTTTATTTATGGGGTTAACGTGTTGCGTGTGAATTGATGCAAGTGCAGCAAGACAACCTTATTGTTAATATCTTACATGCAATATTAGGCCTTAACCAATGTCTGAAGCTAGGAAAGACATCTTAAGAGGTAATGAAGCACACTGTTCAGAGAACTGTTTCGTCTCACACTGATAAGACCTGATTATCCCAAGGAACGGTATGCAGGGAGGCCCTTGCTTATCCTTATTGCTGGAACAAACAAGGTCAGGTAGTTTTGTTATTTGCCCGTTGGAGGGTCGGAAGCGAAAGCTTCGAAGGGTCCCACCTGCAAGGAGGAGCAGACAGGACAATTGACCCAAAACCTGACCAACAGGGGTATTCCATCCCATCCGCATCATGCTCAGTATAAAAGCTCAGGGATCAAGAGTCAAGCCCTTTTTTCCTTTTTCTTCAATGGCCGACGTTCAAAGAGGACCCTGCCTGTTCCTCTGCCTTTGATCCCGTTCCCNATTATCTGTCCTTTTTCTGATTTGCTCAGAACCGCGACAGTTGGAAGATGAAGACATTTGTGACTCAGGAGTGTTCTGGGGGGAGATTTCAGACTGGTTTTGCCAAACTGCAGGCCCCTGTAAAGCAAATAGCCCTCTGTCCCTGTTCTTCTGCCACCACTTGAGTGGATATTAGCCTAATGAACATGCCTTTATAGTCCTAAATTCACAAGCATGTTTGAAGCCAGAGAATAAACCTAAGTCTAATTTTTGCCACTGGGTTTGATCATTTTGGAAGGCTGAACTAACATGGTCTGAACTTTCCCAAAACATAGAAGTCCATGAATTTTTTTGCTGAAGTAGCTATGCGAACTACCTCAATTAGATGTTCCAGTATTACGTTAGAGAAACATAGCACAAAGCCACAGAGAAGAGAAGTGGTAGAGAAAACACTAAAAGAGTTCAAGTACAAAAGAGAATTTGCCTAAAAAAGCCCACACCATAGGACTGAGTCAGTTAAAAATGACTTTGCTGGAGAACAGCAATTGGAGGACAAGAGAGACACAACGCAAAGAAGTCTTAACAGCAGGTCAAGGTTTTAGGAGATTTGATCAGGAGTGAAGGATGACATACTGTCTGGGTTCCTTCTTATTCAAGGATGACACATTTTCTAGTTGGATAGTTAGCACCTCTAAACTGCAGTGGTTTTGGTATTGTTTGCTAAAACAAGCATGGTTGTGCTTTGCCTTTTGGAGAGGAGGAGAAAAAAGCCTTTTCACTTTCTGATGCTTTCATCCTATTAAGTGAGGTGTGAGAAATCCAGTATAACCACACAACTCTATACCCAGGTGAGTCATCCATGGGAAATTCGTACTACCCCATGCAAAACAAATTTTCTGTTTTGATTGGGATTTCCCATCCTCCCCACCCTCATTATTATTACTATTTTTGAGTCATGTGGTAAATGTCCTGATGATGCTTCTACCTGGTCTGCATGAAGTTGATCTGCTCCAGGAATTAGAAGGAAAATTCTAGTCAGCTAAAAGGATATGTTGAAAATACAGCGATGTCTACAGGCTAACCTGCCTCCACCTGTCCACCCATGCAGCTACCTGTGTCAGGAAAGAGGTGAGTAATATTTGCTCACTCTGGCTAATTTGTTTAACATTACTGAATGATTCATAGAAAGAGACATGGGTAAGAATAACAACTTTTAAGGACAAATAAAAAACTAACAGAAATCTGTTCAACAGATACACATTCTTCTGCGTGGAATATAGCTAGGCTGTCAGTAGTGGTCTTCTCTTTTCTCTTCTTTGAAGAAATTTTTCACTCCCAGAGTTTATGCAATTAAAAAGATCTGCTTGGCAAACCAGGACAGCTTGGTATCACTGAAGCATCATTTTTAGAACTACATCAGGTCAAGAGAAGTATAAAATCTCTTCTCCGTTCCCAACTAAGAGTTCTCTATGATCACAAAATAAATGCAAAGGCTAAACCCCTTATTCCCTGTCACACTCTAATGGAAACAAATCACGTGCGTAATTTTGACAAAGCCATGCCAAACCTGAAATTTCTTGGCCTCACTGTTCTTTCCCCAAATGGAGGGGTTGGGGGGTAGAGGTGGGGGGAGGAGGGGTAAGAATTATAAAAAACCTACATTGCGCCTCAAAAAGATTTTAAACATGAAGAAATCAGTACTGAAGGACATAATTCTTGCTGCTTGTGGGGCACAGAATAGCACCCGAGGCTGGTGATATTATTAGACTCCTAAATGCTACAACAATTACAAAAGCAGGACTTGATACTGACTGGCTTATCGAACCACTAAGACAATTTTAACAAGCAATGGATGAAAGGTGGATAACATAACTCTTTTTTTTTTGAGACAATAAATCCAAAGCCCACAGACTTTTGCAATGCTCACAGTTCCACCTCAAGCTGCTTCTTCCACCAGGTCAGCTTCACATTGATTAACGTTGCTCTCCTCAAAAACTTCATTAAAACAGATCAGCTACTTGCAACATGCTGTTCCAAGTAAATAGAAACAACAAAACATAAAGTGGTAGTGCCTTTAAAAAAAAAAAACACAAAAACAAACAAGTAAAAAAACCAAACCAAAACAAAACAAAAAAAAGAAAACAGTTCATGTTTAATTTATTTACTTAATGTGTTTTTGTAGGCCTGAATTCAGGACAGCATACCTCGACACGAGAGGCACTTTCATAAGTATTCCCTGAATTAAGGTGATGTGGAGATTGAGATGCTATGTTACATGCTTTGCTCACGTGAAGACGCTAAACTTGCCAGAACAAACACTGTACATGTAAACGAAGTTTTGAAAACAATTCCTGCTGTTTTGTAGCTTAGTACTCAGTCTTCAAACCTGGCAGGACAAAAATCTACTCAGGCACTTTAAAAGGGACCTTGTGTAATAACATAAAAAGAATACACAGCTTCCACTAACATCCACACTCAAGTCACTTGATGTCTTAGCTTATCAAAAAACCCCCAATCCCTAAACCCCACCACACACATCCCAAAACTCAGCCAAGAACCCAAAATGTGTCAGCCCTCAAGATTTAAAATCTCTAAACTTAGATTTAGCATTGTAAATTTAGGCATTTGGGTTTGAAAAGTTGTCTCTGCACTTTCAAAGAAGATCTGGAACTTGACATCATGCTCCAAATCGTTTCCTCTTAAATAATACTTTAAACTAATGCTGACTGTCCTCAAACTTTAAATATGGTGATCAACAGACAGACTTTTCATCAAGTGGTGCTTTGCACAACTGGAAAATCCTGCTTTTTTTATTAAACAGCCTGAAAAATAAACATCCATTTAACTTCTGTTCCTCTTTTTTTTTTTTTCTTTCAAAAAACATTTCAATACTTTGCTTTTTATATCTTTTTTTTTTTTTTTTTAAATCTACAGAGTTATTCTTATCTTTTATAGTAAAATTCCTTCCATAGTTTGTTATACACATATGCACACAGATGTTGTATCAAATTATCTTGTGGGTAGGCTCAGATGTGTTTTATGTCTGGGAAATTGCAATGTCCATTTATAACAAACACCGGTTAGAGAACACTGCAACTTGTGGAGTCCGGTTGCTTTAGGAATGTAAAATTGTGTATCAGGAAAGTGCATTCTTGCATCTCATTCTGTCTCTGGAAATACAGTACACCCTCCTGTTTCACTTGACCTCAGAAAGACCCAAGTAGCCAAGTATGACCCAAGTTCATAGTTTCTTCAAATTAAACATTAATGTTTTTACCTCTGTTTATCTGCTTAGTTACCTCTGTAATTAAAAATAGACATTTTTAGCATCCCTTACTGTCAACTTCAGCCTACACTGGTACACAATTGACAGCATCAAAATATTTGAAACAACTGGGTTTGGTTCAGCTATTTAGGCTCGTAAGAATAATTGTGCTGCTCTGCTGTGTTCTGGTGAAGCCTCAAATGTAGAACAGAATCAAGTTTTCCACACTATGCCATAGAATCAATCAATCAGGCCAAATTCATGAGGCCAGAAAAAACATGTAGCATAAAAAAGGATGAAGGAACTGATCTTGTTTCCTCTGGAGGAGACCACGGAGGAGAAAGGGGAGCAGAGACATGATGACAGCAGTTATGGAGACCAATGGTGATCTGTTTTCCATAAGCACGTACAGTATCTTGGGGAGAATCTGGCTTATTTAGAGAAAACTTTGCTGCAAATTATCTTTTCGTAATGGTTACGAAGTACTGAAAAGGCTACCTAAAGAGGCCATAGAATATTCTTCACTAGGAATTTTTATGAGCTGGTCCAGGTATGTTGATTCCAAGCAAGAGACTGTATTTCTCAGTGTTGGACATGTCCTGTTATGTACATGAGAGTTGCAGGGATTACCTCAGGTTTAACTACTGTGTTTCTAATTCAAATGGGAGAAGGGCAAGAACTTGTGATATTTCAAGAAGAAATTCTGTGTTATTTGGATCCTACTACTCCAGTGAACTTCTCTATGGAGAGAGAGAAAAAGCAGCCAAAATCAGGCTAGGAAAGGTTTGATCGTGCATATCCACTAGCCAGAATTACTACACATGAAAAAAAGGGAGCTGTAGTCAAGGTTACTTTACCAACAGCAGGATCTCCTAAGTTCTTGAGAGGGAGATCACCAGGGAAACACAAAGCATTTATGTTGAGGGTCCCAGACTCACGGTCATTGGCCAACATGTGGCTTACAAGCATTATTTGACTGATCATCAATTGATACATGGATTACAAATATTATCTGAAAGACTGCAATGCACCTGAAAGGAAAGGTTCTGCATCTCCATCTCTCAGCAGCATTATGCTCAGGCTGAAGTCTTGCCTCCAGAACCAAAGCAATTTTAATTCCACCTACAAGCACCAGTGTCTTAACATTCACAAAGCATCACAAGATGATGTAGTCATTCAGGACTTGGAAAACAAAACACAACACTCGTGTAACAAATAAGAACTGCATACAGTTAAATACTCTGGCAGTATTTAGGTGGAGAAGCAAGATATGGTTGAGGGAGAAAAGCTGAGCTGTCACACATGTAACAAGCTCCATGTCCCCCTTAGCGGGGTGTCCTCTCTCAGCAAGTGGCTCCCTTAAGAGAGAATGTGAGACTCCGCTCACGAGGACATGAAACTCCAACCATATACCAAGCTGAGATGACTTTGAAATAGGGAGGAAATGCCACCTGACTGCAGCTGGTCATTAGTTCATGCCCTTCAGCATGAAGATTGATCATATTTGACATTTTTTCTTTTCATCAGTGTAAGTTCATGTAATCAGGGAACTGTCCGAGTTGGAAGGGACCTCTAGAGATCATCCAGTCCAACTCCCCTCCTAAAGCAGGATTGCCCAGAGCACATCACTCAGGACTGCATCCAGGCAGGCCTTGAAGGTCTCCAGAGAAGGGGACTCCACACCCTCCCTGGGCAGCCTCTGCCAGGGCTCTGACACCCTCACCACAAAGAAGCTTTTCCTCATATTCCAGTGGAACTTCCCGTGTTCCAACTTGTGCCTGTTGCCCCTCGTCCTGTCACTGGGAACCATTGAGAAGAGTCTGGCTCCATCCTCCTTTAACCCACCCTTCAGACACTTGGAAGCATGAAGGTCTCCCCTCAGCCTTCTCTTCTCCAGACTCAAGAGTCCCAGCTCTCTCAGCCTTTCCTCATCAGGGGGACGCTCCAATCCCTCCAGCGTCTTTGTTGCCCCATGCTGGACTCTCTCCAGTAGTTCCTTGTCTCTCTGGAACCGGGGAGCCCAGAACTGGAGGCAGGATTCCAGTTGTGGCCTCCCCAGTGCAGAGCAGAGGGGCAGAATGACCCCCCCCTCTATCTACCGGCCACACTCTTCCCTCCACAGCCCAGGATTCCATTGGCCTCTTGGCCACCAGGGCACATTGCTGGCTCATGAAGAGTTTACTATCTGCCAGGAGCCTCAGATCATTCCCAGAAGTGCTTTCCAGCAGGTCTGCCCCTTGCCCTTGCTGGTGCCTGGCATTCTTCTTCCCTAGGTGCAGGACTTGCTACATTTGCTCTTGTTGAACTTCATGAGTTCCAGCCTGTCAGTTTTCTTTAAACCGAGTACTCAATTCTTTTTAATCTATTTACGTTAATATGAACTGGTTGTGGACTACCTTTCCTCCTATTCCTAAGTGCACTTTCCCTTGGGTGGATATTTAGTATCTCTGTGGCAAATACCATGGTGACCACATGTAGAAAAGAGAAACAAGTAGTTCCATGTTTGTTAAAGCTCTCTTTCAATGAGATTCAGAGAATGAAAATAAGGAAAAGGGCATGTATGAAGGCATGAACTACCTTCTTGTAGGCTCTGCAGACTGAGACCCCAACAAATCACGTTTCCCTTTTCTTAAATAAATTACCAAGTAACTTCTGCTATTGTGAATAGTACTTAACACCAGAAAGGCCAAAACAAAATTATATGGCAAAGACTCTCGTGGAATGTGATAAAGTGTGACTGAATCTGGTCCCAAAGTTTCCATCTTCCTAATTTGTAGAATGCGCTGCATAAAAATGATGCTTCAGTTACTGCACATGTAATTAGTATATTTATTTGAATGAGTTGTTCTTGTGACATTATAAGAAATGAACTATAGGATCACCCAGTTACGTTTCTTCTTTATTTGTTATTCCACTGTCAGTTTGTGACTCGGAGAAACAGGCATAAGAACTGAAGTAGATACCACCCACCATTCGATAAAAGTAGATGTTCCAATTCCTGATCACAATTGTAACATGGAAAATAAAGCAGAACAGAAATAACTATTACTTCCATAGCACCTTTTTTAAAGCTGTCAAAGTGATTAGCAAGCATTTGCTAGTCTCACAACAGCCCTATGAGACACTGAAGATACAATATTATTTTATGGGAAGACTTCTACACTACAGCAACTAGCCTAATACATGAATTCATGTATAGCATATAAACTCAGTTTTTTTTGTTTTGTTTATTTTTTTAATAACAGGTAACCTACTTTCAGCCAAGTCTTTTTCACTGCCACCCCGACCCACTCCATTCCTGGGGATATTTTTTATTTATTTCTTTTACGTAATCAACTACACAGAGTTCATGTACTTCTGTACTGATTTCTTATAGCTAACTGCACACTGTACAAGGGGTTATGGGAATGAATAAAGAATATAGACTACACTGGAACAAATACCTTATGGAGTAGCAACCCCACAAATCCCCCTGGAATGCAGCAGGTGATAAATGTCACATTCCAGCAGAATTATCACCTCTCCCTCCTTGAAGGGTTGGGGAAGAAAGATCATTTGAGGTGATAGGAGTGGTATGCAATAAGGAAACCCAGCAGAGGATTTCTTTGACCCTGGGATATAAAGAGAACTTGAGCCAGACTCAAAAGACCCATTTCATTCACATAGGTGTAGGACCTCTCGGAGACAGTTTATACCTGTTCTACACAACTAGGTAAAAGATTACATTTATGGGGTAATCATTTTAAATTGGAAGAGGGGAAATTTAGACTAGATACTAGAAAGAAATTTTTGCTGCGAGGGTGGCGAGACACTGGAACAGGCTGCCCAGAGATGTTGTGGCTGCCAGGCAGGATGGATGTGGCTTTGAGCAACCTGGTCTAGTGGGAAACGTTCCAACACACACACACACACACACACCATGGCAGGGGGGTTGGAACTGGATGATCTTTAATGTCCCTCCGAACTCTACCCATTCTATGGTTCTGTGAATTTCTGAAGAGCTCTGATTTCCAGTTGAACAACTGGAGCTAATGGACAATGCAGAAGTGTTTGGCCTAACCTGAAGATTAGGCCATAGCACAGACCACCCCCTTCTGGCTTCCTGGGCCCTATTGTCACCACTGCAGACAAGGCAGAGCAGCCCATGTCCTCTTGTCTCACTTTCAGCTTTCATGTTTACCCCTCACCTCAAGCATCACGGAGCAGCCACAGCTACAGCCCTCTCTGTACATAAAGTATTAGGAGTCCTCCATTTCAAACCCTGACTTGGATGGGTGCCACACACCCCCTGGAAGCATCTGCATTTGAATTTAAAGGGGTGGGTGAGTGACAGAAAAACTAGCTGCTTCTTCTGACAAGGCTTTGGCAGATCATTGGTTGTCATCAAACCTATTGCGTTTCTTGCTCCCTGCCAAAAATTCCACCTACATGCCTGATGGCAATTAGTCCTTTGTAGGTGCTAATGAATAAAAGCAGCACGCACACTTTACAGACTTAAAAAGAATATCCTGATCCATATATTAATTCCATATATAAACTCACATGCACATACAGTACTCCCTTCCCCTATCCACATGCTGCTGTGCACCCACACCCAAACTCGTGCTTAGAAAAAAAGCAAGCAGCAGTAAGATGATCATCCAACTGTGTGCAAGTAGGATTTTTTTCATGAATCATTATCTGTTTTTCCATAACTCATCTACTGCAAAAGAAGTATTTCTTTATGAATGCAGAAGGCAGTCTACATTTGGGATAATGAAGCACATTAATTGCATGCTTAAACCTTTCAAAGGTTGAGACGTTTCATACACTCCCTCTAACCATGATTTTTCTGCGATGTCCAAAATCATCTGGGATACGACAGTAGGGCACAACTACATTTCAGGCAAATTTTGTAGACAATTTCCATAGATGGGAAAATGGACAAAATAGGGGCACTGTGAGACTTCAGTACTACAGTACTTCCAACAAACTTCAACAAACTGAGCTTTGCTTTCATGTTTGCATAATTCTGGGCTTTGTGTTTTATGTCAATTTTAGATGACAAGGCATCAAAACAGTATGAGGAAATACACTCTATGTAAAGGGTCCTTATTAACTTTTCCCATCAGCAAAAATTCAGTTTTATGCCAAACAAACCATTTTATAGGACTGTATCAACCCCAAACCAAGAAATTAGGGGGAAACATCACATTTTGAATTTCACATTAATGGTGTATAAATATAGATAGAATCAGGTTTGGGAGTCAGAACGAATTGAATACTACAAAAACAAACAAACA
>VXBW01003915.1:852410-884064 GCA_013400375.1 Thinocorus orbignyianus | reverse complement strand
ACACAACCCCCCCCCCAAAAGAAAACAAAACCAAAAAACAACCAACAAACCAAACCTCAAAAAAACCCCCAACATTTAAAGCATTTTGAAAATTATTGCATATTTTACCCTCAGACTATTCAGTTTGCATGCTATAGCTCTCAATTCAAGCTTACAACGTCTTTTAAATAAGGCACTTTCCCAACCACTTTTATAATACTCATCAATTAATCAGAAGTAGAGCATTTACTGTCTCACCAGAACATTTCCAGACCAGACTGCACAGGCTCCAAAAGGCTTCAGAAGGTCAGCTTTAAACTAGCACATTGTAGAAAATATCTTTCTTCAGCCTCACTGGATTAACAGAAGGCTTGACCCTTCTCTGCTGGCCAGAGTATAGGCAGGAGCAGTTGGAGAAGGCAGGCAGCATCTTAGGAGCTGAAGCAAAGTAGGCCTTGTCTGAATGGCACTGCCCATCATCAGCCACAACAGACCACAGCTACTGCTTTGCCTGGTGCAGGGTCTGGAGAAGAAGTCTTATGACGATCAGCTGAGGGAGCTGGTGTTGTTCCACCTGGAGAAGAGAAGGTTGAGGGAAGACCTTCTTGTGCTCTCCAACCACCTGAAAGGAGGGTGTAGAGAGTCGGGGCAGCCGGTCTGTTCTCCCAAGTCACAGGTAATAGACAAGAGAAAACGGCTTCAAGTTGCTCTAAGGAAGGTTCAGATATTTAAAAGATGTGTAGATGTAGTGCTGAGGGATGTGGTTTAAGGGTAACTGAGCAGTGCTACGTTAACAGCTAGACGTTATGAGCTTAAAAGGTCTCTCCCAAACATAAAGATTTAATGATTTAAACTGTCAGGCCCTGCAAGTGGTAGAGTCTTTCTTCTTTCCACTCGATAGTCCTTGTGTCACATGCAGTAGCGCCATACTCACACCACAAAGTTGTCTTGATATTGGAGTTATTCTACCTTTCGTACTGGTTTTATGTAGACAGATACATCAGGCAAGGAGTCTTAAGTACTCCTGATACAGGTGAGGACAGAATTCACATCCAGCCATGGAATACAGAGCTTCTGTACAGCAGTCTGAGGTCCTCCCTACCACTGAGGTATATGACCTCTTTTTTGTTCCTGTTGCTTCTGGGCAAATTTCTTGCTTTGTAGTGGGTTTTCCTTGGTGCAAGCAGCAGGGGTAAAAGGAGGGAAGGGACACATGTCAGAATACATCCTTGACAGGCCTTAGCTGCAGTGTCTTCTTTTTTTAACTTCTAGAAGAGGTCTGTAAGTTTTATGCCAAAACAATACTTTTTACAATTAATCTGAACTGGGCAGAGAGCACTTTTTTCCATTTTACTTTTTTTTCAGCCTGTGAGAGGATCACTCTCCCAGCCTGTTCTGATCCACAGCATATCCACAAATACAGCAAGAATCAACAGCACGCACACTTTTTCTTTTTTTCTCCTCTAGAAAATTTTTTCCTCCAACTTCCACTTGCAGCTGAGGAGTTCAGGCCAAAAAGTCTGCCTGTTTCTCTCTCCTGTACCGTATCAACGTTCATTACACCAGCTACTTTAGCAAGCACAGGAGGTGCACACACATAACAGCACCAGCGTAACCCCAACGCTAAATGCCTGATTGCCCTGAAATGTCCTTACACTCCATTTCACCGCCTGGCTCGCATTTTACTAGCAGGCAGGATTTTGCTGCCAGGGTAGGCGACAGGGTAATTTCAGGAGCACCACAACACTAATCGCAAGGCCATTTCCCAAATGGTGGTTTCCATAACAGATGTTTAAGTACAGTTTCTCCAAATAAAGTTCCACTAATATCCATTGGGGAAGAGAAAACCAAGTGTACAGGAATGGATGTGCCTGCAGGGTGAATCCCACCTGTGGGACCTGTATGCTCTGGGGATAGCCCAGGGTTTCAGGTGTTCCTGAGAGAGACAGGTAGGTTCCTCAGCTGGTGCTGCAGGGACAGGCACCTTCTCCATGAATCTCAAAGGCTCCA
The DNA here is from genome assembly GCA_013400375.1 of Thinocorus orbignyianus. Lineage (NCBI taxonomy): Eukaryota > Metazoa > Chordata > Aves > Ciconiiformes > Thinocoridae > Thinocorus > Thinocorus orbignyianus. The sequence goes on along the minus strand of VXBW01003915.1, from coordinate 882,075 downwards.
GCACATCTCTTGGAAGGCCTTGACCTAGGTGTTGACTTCACTCAGCCTAAAAGGCCTTTTCTTGCTCTGAGAGGCTCTAATCCTGCCCTGAGAACTCGCAGTGTGGACACTGAAGGAAGGACCCTCTCAGCAGCAGGTAAGACACCAGCTCTGCAGCCTGACAGGCAGCACACACCACCAGCAGGAGGAAAACTGCTTCCTGAAATTATCCCAGAATAATTTACTGTTTAATTTTCTTTTTGTTCAATCAATGTTTAATGTAAAATGCATTAAAAGCTTAGGAGCAAAATGTGAAAACATATGGAGTGAAGATGTTTAGACAAATTGACAAATACAGCCCCACCTCCCTGGAAAGTCTTACAAAAGTCTTAGAAGCTCCTTGGATTGAAGTATCCCCTCGGCTTTTGTTGTCCCCTATTTTGTTCTAGACAGTTTCTGGGAATATCACTGTTCAGAATACCCTGTTTTATAAGGTTTTGAATATCCTCTGAGTTCCATTTATTTAAAGAATTGTCAAATTATCAAGGTCATAGATATAATCCTAGTGTTTACAGAAAACCTAAACTTCTAACTGACATGTCTTAATGCTCTAAGGGGAGTTCAGACGCAGCTGATGTTTCATCTGCACTCTCCATTCAGAATCCCACAACTACACGACTGTGTTTGTAATCTCCTGATCTTTCTGAGTTGTGAAAGTTTGCTATTTTCTCCCTCACTGAGTGGCTGGTATAATGGAAAGATAAAAATAAAACAAAGGCAAAGAAAATCACCAAAGTAATATTTCAGGAAAGTGATTTCTTTCAAAGTATTTTTAATTTTTACATCATTCAAAATAACTTCACATACAGTAACCACTCAAACCAACTGACTCATCTTCATGTCCACATGCTTTCTTTAAAAACAGAAAACTCTATTTTTTTATTTTTTTTTTTATTTTCTGTTCAAAACATAACATTTTGCTGGAACAGATGCGTTATTTGAGCAAAGTGCCACATTTCTGTAATATTTAAAACAATGTTTCGATTTAACCAAGATGTGACTAATAGTCAGTGAGTAGGAAAAGTTACCATGCCCATGTTTTTGTCCAGAACCAGTGACATGAGCGTGAACCATCCTGATAAGCACTGTTTGGTAACGACTCACGGCCAAACAGTACTCCTGGCTTGCTTAGTTATTGGTTTGGTGATTAGCTTTGCTCACAGGAGCTGATCAGTACAAAGTAACGAGGTGAGGCTGAAATCCTGGGCTAATACCGACTTTTTTAATTATTTACTTCTTGTTATTCTGTTGGGTTTGGGTTTTTTTTTATAATCTCCATCTTTTCACTTCTGCTTTTAAACCTTGCAAAAAACCACCCGCTCCAGTAGCTCAAAGAATCCAGTCCCCTGTGAAGAACTCAACACTTTTAAGTCATTTTTTGCTTTTCTATTTTTCCAGCAGCAGCACACCTGTCTCCAAAAGGATTTAAGTGTCTTTGTAACTAATACAAGAGGAACCTCAAAAAGTCTTATGTGCTTTGGCTTAGTTAAAGGCTTTGGTTTCTAGCTGCTTGTTCAATTCTCCTGGACCTGCATAAATAGATGGGGAATCTCAGGATGTTTCACTGTGTTTTTGTTACCTCGCCGTATCCAGTAAGAAATTTCACAAGAGGCTTCTTTATAGTAAACTGACATTTCTGCTAATGGATCTACATCTTAGTTGCAGACTTAACTGCAGACTTCCACTGGCCAACTTAGCTGTAATCGTCACAAGACCTGCAGCAGGGATGCAGAGTAACAGGCCGTGCTTTTCCCACATCTGCTACTTCAGGAGGCGTAATTCCATTTTTGTTTTGAGTCTAACTTGAGAACCCAGGATTTCCATGTAGGCAACAGACACTGTGACACACTCTCAGTGACATTTTTTTCTCCAATTTCTCGATGTTTAGGATCATAATGTGGTTGGGAATGGAGCCTCTGGTGTTTACTATTCAGGACTTCTCTAGAGATATAAAAGTTTGACTTAGAATCTATTTTTCTTTAGATAGAACTTCTTCCCACCCAAATGACAAAACCGTAAATCTATCCAGAAAGAGACACCTCAGGCCCCACGTGCTGAAGACGACAAGTAGAAAAGAGTCAGCACAGCAGTGTCATGAGGTTGCATGAATACAAGTCATCTGGTCAAAATAATATAATGTCTAAGCAGCAAGATGATCTACGTTGGCTATGGGCACAGCTAGGTGTGTAGGCAAGGCATACATCTGCAAGTCCCATAGATTATGAGAATACACTGAGCATTGCTGATTGGCACCGATCCTTCCCTGCACCCAGCCTGTGTGCCATCTGCTCCACCACTGGCTTATGCTGACTCCCGTCTGAGAATCATGACCAGCAGCTCTCCAACTGTAGGACTGCCCAGCCTCAAAGTCTCACCTCAAAGACAACACCTAAGTGATATGCAATGAATTCTCACTCTTCCCATAATTTCAATAATCTAATAACAGCTCTGGTCATTATGGGATTCAAAAAAGGGTGATTTCATCTTGAAAATGCATGAGAAATCTATGCAGATGTTTAATATCTCAGAGCTGAGCACCAAATCCAATAAATTCTTAGTCCTGAGCAACACAATTCTGTTAGTTACCATGAAATGGAGAAAGCAAGAGCTCCTTTTCATGCGTCTTTAGTTTCCAGATGCTAGTATCTATGCAAGTGCTGTACATCTCTGTAGTTATTTTCTGCAGAGTATGTTAAAGAAGTCAATAGGTAGTCAAGAGTATCAAAAGATTTCTAAAGGTGGGTCAGCACTGTCCAATGTCAGAGAAACTCCTGCAGATTTACATCAGTTTAGCCCAGCTAGGAGACTGAATTTCTACTAAATAATACGCACATTTAGGAGCACTGGAGCTGATTCTTGCAATGAAAACTCTGAGTTATGTCCTCTGGTTTTACCTGTAACTAAATCTGCTCCTTGAATACCCATGTCCAGCAAATGTACCAGCTAGTTCCATGCTTGCCCCTACATCCCATGGCTATAATGAGACTGAAGTTACCTTAGAGAAGGTAACTAGATCGTGACTAATAGAGAAGGTGACCTAGATCATCTGGATATCTAAGATGAAACACTGTGGTGCACACTGGCAAAGCAGAATAGCAGAAAGGGAAGACAAAGAAAATCTCTCAGGAGATCACTTAAATTTGCATTTATTAAAATCTACCAGATTTAGACTAGTGCTGATACGTGTCCCTGCGGTTGCCTGGTCTGGTTTTCACAAGGTACACATGCATATGCCTCCTCTGTGTCTTTCATTAAATAGAAACTTGAATGCTGCCAGCTGTTTTACAACCACTAATGTCAATCTCTGTTTTATTAGACCTCTAAAAGAGTGTTATTCAGGCTCATCTCCACCCTCATTTACACCAGTCTCAGATATAACAGCACAGACAGTCTAGGAAGATGTATTAAAGCACAAATAAAATGGCATAAATAAATCAGGGGTTTGGTCTGTTAAGGGCTCTACCTCCTGATGATAAGCATTCTCCTTCTACCTTTCTCCAAGGAAGATCTGAATTGGTATGGCAAACAAGCTGAGAGCTGGAACTGGATCCAGGATGGAATTCAAACACTCTAGCTCAGAGCAAAACCCTGTAATATTTAAACAGGCTACAGGTGAACTTGAATCTTCCTCAACAGTGCAGTTCAACTCTAATCCTGGTATATTATTTCCTAAATAGTTGGAGCTCTTGAAACAGCTCAGCACACAAACCACATATAGCCAACGAAGTAATTTTCTTATGAGGTGTCTATTTTTATCATTAATATAATTATCAACGGAAAGTCTTAAATCACTGTGAGTGAGTCACTGGCAGGGACATGTGTCATCATAGAAACTGCAGGGTATCTCCTTGTTTGGCCTCATTATCCAGCCATTTTTGCCAAGAGGAATTGAAAGAAGAAGTTAAAAAAAAAAAAATCTTCTCAGAGGGCAGGAAAACCCCACAATGTCCCAGGATGATGAAGAGAGGAAAGTACGTCTTGTGTCATCAGCCACCGAAGTGTGTACTGTGAATGACACAGAAGGGTTTCTCTGTAACAAAACACTTGCTGCCGGCTACTTGCAGTGATTAACTCTGTCTCAGAGACAGGAAACAAAGATCCCACGTTCCCCCTTTAAACCATCTTGGTTACTTCATGTGTATCGGATCCTCTTCCTGTTTACCTCCAGGGTGGCAACAGCAGTCGAATAAGATAGCTACAACCCTTATTATGCTGGATTTTCCCCTTCCTCTAAGTAGTAAGAAACTTCCCGGAATTGACTAAAGGCTTTTTGTTCGTGTTGCAAATGTCAACTCTTGGTTGACAAAAAGGGAAGTATTTCTCTGTTTATTTTACCATATTTGGATACCCCTTGAACTCTGTGGGTTTTAAGTTCAGTTGTGAAATTACAAAGGTCTGTGCTTAGGGAGGCTCATATGCCTGCCCTGGCTTCACTGAAGTCAGTGTGGCTCATCTGAGCAGACCTCATTTCAGGACTTAAAAGCATAATTCAAGACCTGTGGTCCAATTTCCATTTGGCACTGGCCAAATGAGATTCCAAGACTAGTCTATGGTTTCACATCTGATTTCCGTTGTTGCCCTAAAATCACTCAAAGAAGTGTCTTTCTATTCTGCGTAACAGGAGGCTTAATTTTAGAAATTTTCAATTCAGAAAGGAGGAGGAGAAGGGAGAACATATGGTTCAAAAGTCAAACCTGAAGTTAGGCAAATCCAGACTGCAAATACGTACAAACATTTAACAAGAAAGGCTTGTCACCCCTGGAGCAACCGATCCTTCAGTTTGCTGTGTTTGAACATCTCTTTCTAAGAGATGCAGAGTCATTCCTGAGCTTCCAAACTGCGGGATGGATTGCAACAGTGTGCAAGCCATGCCAAAACAAGGAGCTGCTGCTGGTTACAGTAGTATTTAGTAGTACCACTGGGTATGGGACATGGGGAAAACCAAGGGCATGGACACACGCACATCTACATACACACACATGCAGAGGAACATGTAGCATGCCTTTCTGCAGAAGACACAGTGAAACAGTAGAATGGGAGAGCGCCAAGGTCATTCACACAGCTCAAAAAGATTTACCAAGTACAGAATCCAAAGTGTAAACTCTACAGCACCTGGAGAAAGTCTGTCAGCAGGATATTCAGTAGGTCTTACTCAGTACAGACTCAGAAGTAACTCCCATCGACAGGGAGGCTAAATTCGCTCAACAAGAGATAACTAGAACACAGACAATAAATTCACAGGTCTCTCTCCATCTCTCACTACCATTAATGGCAAACGAGCTACATAACACGGAATTAACATTTCCCTTATTGTGAGTGATGGATGATTCTCTGGAGTGGAGGCTGGGACTTTATGACTCCACTACATGCTGGTAGTGAAGCTCCTGAAATATATTAATCTATTTGAGCTTTATTATGACCTTCAAAATTTAACAAGGGATGGGCAATGAGATTCTGCCATCAGTTGCCACCAAAACCACCCTAATTTTTGTATTTCTAACTGTTTTCTAGACCAGAGGCCATAACTTTTGCTGTTATATATTATATATATTATATATTTTGCTGTTAAATATTTCATTAATCATTCTAATAAAAAAAATACCTGAACATAGACCAAGATCTGGATTTCGATGTTGGGGCAAAACCTTTGCTCTGACTGCCATGACTGTGGTGCTATCAGGATCAAAAGCTACTGAACTGACCTCTCTCCAAATATTCTAAAAGTAGATGGAAGATCTTTTTTTCAGAAAGAAACAAGCCCTCAGAATGGAGCTCCTTTTTTAAAAAGTGAAAATTATCAATTTATTTTTGCTAGCTTTTTATTATATTTAGCATAAATATTAAGTTGAAGTTACAAGAGAGTTCAAAGAGTGTTCAGAGAAGTCTCCCACACAAGTATTTGAGCAGCATTTCATTTAGTTTCCTCAGGAGCCAGAATTTTGAAACCAAGAACCTAAAGATAACCCAAAGCCATCTTTTGTCTATTTCAGTGCATGTATCTATGTGCTGGCTTCTAAAAATGGTATCTAGCACACATGTCATATAACAAATATATTTTAATACACTTGGTTTCATCATCTCTCACATGCTCAATAACAGTAATAATAAATTAAATGTCCTCATATTTTCCCCAAACAAAAAAGAAAGGCAAATTTGATCTGGGATGAAGCAGAGGAATATTTTGAGCCCAAATAAACATTTTAGGTTTGTTCAATGATCAGTACCTTAAAATACAGTGTTAGAAGGAGATTGTTTTGCTTTCAGAACAGAAACTCTATAACTTTTCTTTACAAATAATACATTGCGGGAAAAACATTATACTCCTCTCTCTTACAGGAAGTACCCACCTAATTTTTCCTTTATTCACCAAAATGCAATCTGTCCTTTTTTTTTTTCTTTTTTTGGGGGGGCAAAATAATCTTCACTAATCAGATGCCAACTGTCCAACATGGGAGAAGAGCAAACACTTCCACACAGAGGAATTTAATTCTTCCAATTGCTAGGAAAAAAGAGAGCTGCCCTTAGTAAAATGGCGCAGTTGTACCAGGGGCCGGGATGTCCCAAGAGCCACGTGCAGGTGACAGCACACAGTCACAGCAGGAAGTCATGGCGGCACGAGGAGGATCCATCCCAGAGGAGGGTTTGGAGGACATACAGAGGCTCCAAACCTGGCATTTTGATGAAGAAATGCTCTCACATGTGTTTGAATACTGCATCGTTTCAGCAGAGAGGGAAAGGCTTCCAAACTGCACAATTATGCTATTGTAATCACACGGCGCAGGCCAAATTAGACAGAGTAGCTCTGTTTTCCTGAATCCGGTTTTATAAGCTACATTCTAGTGGCGCTCCATTATGCTGCTATGCAGAAGTGTCTGGCATTGTTTCCATCACAAACAAATCTTTATGTCCTAAATTCATGTTGGACGGAAACTTGGCTTCCAAGGCCTAAACCTAAGAATTACATTTGTTTGTTTAAACAAATTTGAGGGAAAACATACTTGGCCATCTTCGAGTTATATGATGACAAGATGATTTAGATTTCCCATAAAGGATATAATTCTTTTTCCCTTCTCATGCCAAACAATGATGCTTTCTTATAGCTGGACAGTTGCTGGCTAGAAGAACAAACCTATCTAGAAAAGCCAACTCTCAGCTATATTGATTAGAGCACCTCACAGGATGTGGTTCTTGCTTTGGAAAAGTGAAGACAAAAGTTTATCTCATACATTTATAAGACCACATTTTCATTTCTCTGATGCTGCTCTGTTTAAAGCTAAATTAGAACTGATGTATTTTGATTGTTATTACTACAACTGGAATGATTTTATCTTCCCGAAACAGTGTCTATTTACTAACTGCTACTGCAGTAAGCAATACTTGAAATGAAACATCCTAAGATACAATTGAAATACATACAAAAAGCAACCAAAACTCAATTTTCCACTTTTTCCACAACAAATTATCCCTTATGTTTACCTAAAGTACTATCAAAAGAAAATAATGATGACATTCTGCACCCTGCACCATCTTTCTGTGAAGTGCTTGAACTGGTATGTACAATTTTTTTCCTTCCCATAACTTTGTGGAATAAGTGAAAAAAAAAATAAAATTGAAAATATTGTAGTCTCTAAGTGTATTCACCTTTTTCTCTGAATATTACAGAAGTTGTGTCATTTTGGGTTATCTATTTCATATAGTGATCCAGTCCCACTAATAATTGGCACTGAAGTATAACAGAGGAACAGAGACGTTTGGGAAAACTAGAAATCCTTAGTAAAACCTTCTTTGAAGCAAGAAACGAACTAAAAATCAACCTTATCAAATGCATCATTATCAATCCACCTTTATTACCTACTTTACTTCCTACCGCACTTGATTCTGTTGTGATTTAGATTTTACCAGGCTGTATCAAGGGGTGGAATAAACAGGTAGAAAAAAACCAAATACATATTCTCAGAAAAGCACACTGGAAGATGCTATGTATAAGTCCCTTTGAAGAAATTTTAGACATTCCCCTTCTGATGTCTAAAACCCACAAGTACCTTCAAAAACTACTGGATCAGGAGACAATAGAAACACATGTGAAAATTTGTAAAATATATTGCTTCACATGACAAGCTGAAGCTCTTCTACTTTACTGAAATCAAGCCTGTAGTATACAGGTACAAGCAGGTCAGACATGCAGTTCTTCGTAGACCTGGCCCTTGACTAAGCATCTTCTTGCTTAGGAGGATTCTCACAAATCACTCTTTACAATTCAGCTAGACCTACCAGCTAATTGCCTTTTCCAAATTATATCTTAAGATTTAATTTCCGGTACTGAATATTTGTTCTTGGCAGCCTCTGAGCAACTCAGAAATACAGATTAAACAAACCATTACATGCTTAGACACCTGCTACTCTATAGTATACAATTAACGGAGAGTCAAGTCTCAGCAAATGATTTTGTTTGCTCATTGTTATGTTTAACCAAGTGCTTGCCATTTAAAATAAAGCAATTCCGAGCAGTTTCCATTATGAAGTTATCTGTTCTTAATGTCATCATTTACTACAGCAGTCGACAGAAGTGGATTTTCCATCCTGAGTAGATCATAGTTTACTTTGACGGAGTAATTGTCTATTATACCCATGTATACTGTTTGTTTATAAGTTCAGTACCATCTTCTTCTCTCTAAACAGAAGTGGCAGTATTTGCTGAAGGCAAAGCAAACAGTGGGTTAGCATAAGAAATATACTGGTAGTCACTGAAACTCTCCCAGTTCAAAGATCTCCAGGCCAGACATGCAATTGCTTTTAGACAAAGGACAGAAATTAGGAAGCAGCATGGTGAGCTAAAAAGCTGTCACTGGCCAAGAAAGGGCTTTGGAAGATGTTTGCAAAAGTTTACACAAATTTTCCAGGCCACTAAGGATCACCTGGACCTCCCACCAGGATTACAAACATCTCTCTGAATTCCACACTTCACACAGCCACACTCTTCCCCTTACAAAGGAAGCACCTATACATCTCACCAGCTTCCTGTGCAAAAGCAACGCATAGTCAACATCTTCCCAGTGAAACCTTGTAAAGTATCAAGTAGCATGGCTTACTCATCAACTCAAAACATCAAGTCTCACTCTTCCTTGGGACTTCTTCATATTCTGCTAATTTCTCTGGCAGGCTTCCTCTAATAAATGCCACAGCACTTCTCTTCAGAACCAGTCTTTATTTGGTTTCTTTGATCTTCCACCAATAACAACCACTACTTTCAGAAATTGTCCCTTTCCCTACCCATCCCCTCTTCCTCTTTTTTCTCAAAAAAATGCTACAGGGTGAGCAATTGATTTTTATGTGCTTCAAAAACTCCATTTACTATTAGCCATAATATCTCAGTCCTTATTGCACGCACTGCTTGTCGCTTCTTCCCAAGGAAGTCAAAATTGATACAGCTGGCATTTAGCTCTAAAAAAAAAAAAACAGTTTCCCTTTGTGGGCTGAAGTAAACACGTACCTTAAATCTTTCAGCAATAGCTAAAATTCATTACAGTTTCCTACTGAAGGGAAATGGAGAAGATGATCTCTGTGTGTAAGCATGACAAACTAACACCTGGAGATTTGACACCATCATGCCCTAATATTCGTGGGGAAACCAGGGGCAGAAGGCAAGGCAGTTTCCAGTCAGAACAAATGTGCACTGGAACTAGCTCAGGAGCAGCTGACATTGCTCCTCCCGTAGTTCTGCCAGTGCCGCATTGATTGAATTCTCATGTTAAAGAAATTGTTTTTAACCTAAATTTGAAACAGCATAAGGATATCTTAAGAAGTGCATGCATGCACATTCACTTGTAGACACAAACACACACACTTTTTCTTGAAACTAACTGGCACCTGGAGGTTGGTTTCAATATTCAGCATCTCAGTTCTCTGCAAACATCTAGAGAGAAACAGAATGCATGAAGTCCTCAGCTCCAGTAAAATCCATGGCAAAACTCCCACTGACTTCATCTGTCCTCATTCTTCTACCCAACCTCAAGTCATTGCACCTTTTTGTTTATTTTCCTGTTCAAATGCTTTCCTCTAACGCTATAACTGCTTGTCGGCAGAGCTTTACAGAAATTGGCAGGTTCTGTTTGAAGGCGTTTATACAAGCAGCTTCTTCAGTTTGATTAGAGTAGATTCTAGCTGCAGTGTTTGGACTCAGATCAAGAGAGAAATTTCAAATTCTGCCCACAGAATGTTCATGTACAGCATCTGAATTGGGCTGAGGTCATTCTGCCTTCATTTTCATGCCTTGAGGTTTGTTACTAGCTTTATAACCAGAATTTTGCAGTAAAATTCAGCTACAGCCACCTCCCTTCACCTAGTTTCAGGACCAAATTATCTAACATCAGAAACTACTTACATTGGCAAATGTATGCCAACAGTTATCACACAGTGGTATCTGAGATGGAACATTTATTTCCTCTTTTAACCCTAAGGAAATATTATGATAGCAAAGTGTCATCAAACCTGGAAGGCATGGACTTTTGCATGATGACCACAGGGTCCATTTTTGGACCAGCTCGTCTGAAATTCATTAAACTAACCAAAGATTTGTGGGTTGGGTATTTTTCTGTCATGTTCTAAGAAGCTGTAGAGTCATAAAAGCTTCATGACATATGAGATTGGAACAAGAGGAGCTCTGCAAAGTTCCTCTTAACTGTGCAGCTGTAGCCCAGACCAGGAGAGAGTAGTATTTACAGCAGTGTTGATTTGTGGATCTCTTAAAATCGGTGGTCATTTAATTTCCATTGCTTCAAAGGAATCTGCTGGAAAAGAGCCCTTGTGTCCTTCAAGAAAACATTTCAAGTTACAACCAGTGAAACTCTGAAGCTTACTGTGAGGGCACAAAACTCAAGCTGGCATGGCCAGTTCACCTCTGCTGAATGTGAAGTCTTCTAAAGATTGATGCCCAAGGTCCCCCAGAAGCACCAAAATAACCACCAATACAGTTTCTGCTCATTTCTTTCTATTCTTATATCCTTGTCAGTCTCAGTATCTACTTATTTCTGTTGTCCTTACAAGTGTTTCTCCCTGAGCCATCTTCCTCCCTATGTCACAGTGTTAATGAAGTACGGTGCTGTTCTCATCAGTTCATATCATGTGGAACAAGGTGCTCAAAGGCTGTTATGTCATCTTCGATGTTTCTATCATCTTCAATATTTCAAACAAGAGCTCCTGCAGTGACATCCTAACTAGTGGCCATGCAAAGGTCACCCGCATCTCTTTGCATGGAAAATCCCCAGCATTAATTCATTTGTGCATTCATGCAGATCTGAAGGGTAGAGAAGTCTGGCAACCTGGTGAAGACTGGCACTGACCCGGGCATGCAGGATCTGTTTTGTGAGTGTTCCCGTAGACCTGTAACTCCACACATAACCCCGTTCTGTGACGTTTCCACTCCCGCCTTGCTTCTATTTTCCAAATCAAATTTTAAAGGGTTGGATCTGACCTTCTCACCCTGGGAAACAGAGAAAGTGCTCAAGCAGGAATACCTGGCCAGTCACACTATTAAAACAAAAACAATTACTGCCTTATTTAACAAAACAAACCACAATCTCAAAATGGTAGAGGCCGCCTATTTTGTTAAGGTCTTAATAACATATTTTGTGGTTCTCTGGGGAATAATTCTCCTTATTCAGAGAAACACTTATTAACCTTCATAATTTATTTGTGGCTTCACTAAACACCCACATACTGTACTGCATGGCCATTAATCCTGGGAATGAACTTATTAATGATGGGTTAACCTTTAAAGCTTCAGTTTAGCTCAGATAACCACCCAGATTTTCTGGATGCCTTTTTGAAATATATCAACTATTTGGGACTCGCTACTACACTTTTTCCCAAAGTCCCCATTACATGGCACACTGTTTCTAGTCCAGCCCTCCCAGAAGGTGCCCAGTTTCCTCCCACCACGTTACGTGAAATGTTAACCTTGGATGTTTGTTTTAGCTGACACCACAACCTCCTTCTTTGGCATTCTGAGATAAAACCTTACCTGTTAGCTATAAGATCCTAGAGTAAAACAACTTGTATTGTAGTCCTAGTTTTTTCCATCAAACATACACGGTGCTTCTCCCAATCCTCTGAACTTCTTTTAATGTTCTTCCTCTGAGTGAGTTGAGAATGGTGAGACTGCAGAAGTTACCCCATCTATCATAGACAGACTCCATCTGTCTATGCCAAAACTTCATGCACCTTTTGTTACTTCATCTTCTCATTTCAATAACCTATTTCATCCATCGGGCCTGTTTTCATGCCTTGCATTTTGCTATAGGGTCTCATGTGTGCTTCTACTGTCCCCACCACAACAGGATTCTGAACCTGTTCAGGACGCTAAACACAGCCAGTATTAAAAATAATGATTTATCTACAGAGTGTTTTTTAAATTTCCCAGAAATAAAATCTTACAACTGAAGAGAAAAAATGGCCAAAGACTGGGAAGCCAGTCTCCCTGCTAATACTCACTGTAGTCTGGCTTTTGAATATTTCTTATGCTTTTAACTTTTGCTACTGCTTTCAGCTACCTGTTGCCACTGAATATGAAGAACTCCTCCTTAACATATTCCATTGTATTTGAAAAATGAAGGAGCCCAGTACTAACGATGCTAACTTACAGAATTTAACACAGGGATATGTCTGTGGAGCCTGGAAGTGAACAGCCATACCACAACTATGTGAGCAATTACTGCTTGAACCAGAACTAACTTTACAGAAAGCTATAGTTATTTCTAGCCAAATTGAGAATGCAATAGCAGAGGCTAAAATAATTGCTCAAGAGGCTATAGACCATGTCCAAGCAGTTCACTCATTAACAACGTGATCTCTAAACTGGCACGTGTGGCAGGCAGTGCTGGTAAATGGAGCACATTTGATACACCTAGAAAGCACCATGCCATCTCAACACCCTCTGATACTTCAGTCAGGCTTTGATTATTATTCTCTGCTGCGTATTGCCAATTCCACTTTGAAACACAACCACGGACTGCAGGTAATTACTGTATTAAATGATATGTACAATAAGGGTGAGATAAAAGAATCCCAAATCTGTGCCTACAGCTACCACACTCAAACTCAGTGTGAACACAACAGACATTCAGCTTCTGTTAAAAACAAGCCCAAAAAATCAGTGAGCAAATAAAACACACTAAAGCACCTTCCCATGATGATTAAAGAGAAAACTTTGAAAATATGACCAGAGGTAACCAATGCAACTCTGCAGATGGGCTGAAACAGCCATGCTGAAAGGCCTGAAGTGCCCTGCGTATATCAACAGGCAATTAATGACTAGAACAAGCACTCCACCCATCTACTACCATCACAACTCATGGGAGGGACTGGGGAAGGGGAAAGAGGTCCTCCTGCTGCCATCTTTGTCTGGTTGGCTGGGTAAAAGAGAGATGAGCGAAGAGATGTTTCTGACTGCCGTTGGAAAGAGACCGAAGGCTCTATTCTGGTCAAATCAGGAGGGACAGGCTACTTGCTTCTCCTGACAGCTCAAATACTTTAACATGTACGCAGGCACAGGACTCACCTACCTGCACAAGGCCAAAGAGATCAATGGGACCAAGTGAGAGCGTGCTGCTGGTGGAAACAAAGCACTTGATTCTGTTCAAGGGCCTGAAAACCAGCATGCTTCCCTGCAGGTCGCACCAGCCAATATCAACTCAGTGTGAATGAGCAAGGCAAGATAAACACATGCTGTGCAACATGTCCATACACATTGGCTAGCTTTCACGCACCTAATTAAATACAAGCCCTGAAGTGAAAACACTTCCACAGCTTGCTCACTGGAACAGTAAGGCTACTTCCTATGGTGGGGAGGGCAAGACAACCTTTGGTCACTAACAAATTGCCCCACCTTGCCAAACAGCTCAAAATATGTTACGGAGTAGAGAGCAAGAAAATTTGAGGCTGCTTAACCAGCAGCAACATCTCCTGACATAAGTGTGACACGTCACCTCTGCCCGGCAGGGTTGCAGGGGACACTGCTCTGCATCCCACTGAACACCAAAACCAGGTGCCTTTGATTCCTTCAGAAGCTGCTTAGACAGTTGGCTGGAAGAGCAATGGCTCAGAACCATATTCAACCCCTAGAAAGTCCTGTTACTTGCCAGAGGCATAAGAAAGGAGCTGTAATACAGTTGGCCCAATTGTGTCCATTGTTCCTGACACAGTGAATTAGGAATTTTTGGAACAACATCAGAGAGCTCACAGCACGCTACTGCTTGTAACAAACTATGCCGGCCAATGCCTAGAACTAAACCTTCTTTCTGCCTTACTTCTGTAACAGCGCACCTATAAAATACTCCTGTGTTGCCCTAATTATGCACCTATTTGGAATACAGACCTTCTCAGGTAAAAACATCGAGAAAAAAATAAACAGAGAAGCTGACTTGTTCTTTTTCTTCCATTGTCTTTAGCACAGCCACTCACAAAAGTGAAAATAGGAAAGCACAAATGTTTTCCTAGAAATGTTCATTTTTAACTGCAAATATGTTTTTAATTATTTCTTTTTAGTCATGTCTTCAACCATTTTAAAAACCTCCTTGTCTTTTATGTGCTTAGAGACTGGGGACATCATTCTGCATAACAATTATTATTTTCCATTGCAAATGTAGACAAGTTACTCTGACAAGCTGAACTGAACAAAATGTGTAAAGTCTGCAAATACTTGATCTATTTATATCATGGTAATCACCACAGCATTTCTGGTGCACCTAAAATAAATGGAACCGTATATTGTAATTCCACAAGTTCCTGTTTGTTATTATAGATACTAATCGCAAAAGAGTGTTTTCTGACTGAAAACATTATGCACCACTGTAATGTAAACATTAACTACAATAAAATAGTAACAGGCAATTGTTGCAGTTTAGAGAGCTAAAAATACACATTGTATCTGCAAAGAACATGTTACAGGATAGGGCCAAAAGATTTTCATGGGTGTTTCGCATGGGGTCGTCTGTGACTAGAAGTTTTGTTAATAAAGATATTAAAATGTAAGTCTCATTTAACACAACTCACATCCTGTGGCAACTGGGCAGGACAGAAATGGTCTTCCACTGGTTCGTCCCACTGGCTGTTGGTATAAGAGGGTCATGAGCAATGCTGCCTAAGTAAATGGGGAAGACCAACATTTCTATTTATTTACAAAGGATATCTTCCTTCCTCTGGTCTGCCTTCCTCCCTTCTTCACCCCCGCAGTCTAACCCTGCCCTGTCTGGTATGTGGGTATGGTATTTGTCTTCAAAATATAACAAATACAAGTTAACATTCACCAACGGTGACTTATCTGACAGCTCAGCACTCTGTTTCGAGTCGTTCACCATTGCAACGCGATTTCCACAAAGCCCCACGTCATACAGTGGCGCCCTGCCAGCTCAGGGGCTGCTCTGTCTCTTGGAAATGGAAATTTGTTAAGTTCGCTGAGCTTTCTCCTTCTTCTCTTAAATGTTTCATAGATTAAGTGGAAAACAAATAGAATCATTGCAGGGAAAAAAGATTCATAGTTCAGCAAAACTCTTCCTCAGTTTTCAGCATGAAATTTTACCGGTTTGTACAGCACAGGAATTCCCTAAGTTCCCTCCTGCAAAGATGGTTTTCCTAATATTCTTCCCTTGACTAGAATGAAAACCCTCTGATACGGTTGAGGTGTAAATTACTTTAGTCCAGAGGTAACATCCTCTTCCACTCTTTAACCAAGGCTAGTTTCAGACATGGTATGGCATAGGTCCAGACTCCTGCTAAGATCAGCTTCTTCCTGACCTCAGCTGCACCATAGGAACTTGTATTTTTTTATTTAAAGGGCCAATATGTTTTAGAGAATTTTTTTTTTTTTTTTTCCCTTCCCCCTATTAGACTTTGGAATAGATCAAGGACTGTTTTGGAGTCACAATGTGATAATTCATAACACCACTCCAGAAACTCAAATTAACCTGAACCCTTTATGTACTTGTTTTGCTTCATCACATGAGTAACTATGCTATATGCAGCCAGCATATGCAGAATCAGATCTATACCACAACCCTCTCCTGGTCTCCAGAGGATGCACTGAGCCAGATGAAGGTACCAATGGATGGACCATCACTAAATTACTCTCAGGGTCATCCCCGTGTTAGCCAGAGCTGCTCTTAGGAAACTGAGTCTTAAGTGAAGGACTTGTTCAAGGATCTTCAGAGATCACAGAGAGGTAGAATAAAGTCCTAGCTCCCTACTCCGGTCATCTGCAAATCAAGATAATTAATTGCCTAACCTTATATGGCTACGTTCTGTGCTATTTTCTGGTTATTGCATGTCTATTTTCTGCCTTACAGTGCTCTGTTGATGAAGTCTTGATAGCCTGAGTAATGGGCAGTCCCCATTGGTAATTTCTATCTTTAGACAGAAATCTCTTCCTTAAAAAGCAGGAGAGAATATTTCCTCAGCTGAAGTGCCATCTGTCCCTGACGTTGCTGCACACACCTCGCATGTGGCGTTCCATCTCATGGGGATGCAGTCACAACAGTTGTGCTCCTTGTGTAATACAAAAACCCTCTCCTGTTTCTGGGGGACCCGTTCATGGTTTTGTAGGCAAGGCTGACAATCTGGTCCTATCCATAATTTCGTTTCACTGGTACCTCTTTCAAATCACCACCTCTTCTCTAATGGAGTGGCAATGGTATTACACAGGTAAGAGGAACAGAGCACTTAGCCTTGACTCGCTTTCTTACTTGGACCTTGCTTAAACAGGGGAGGGTTGAATAAAATTTCCTTAAAGAGCTAAGGATGTGGCCTAAAGTGATTAATTCTCTCCCACGAGTACAAGTCACTGAGGGTGGTGCCTCAACATGGGTACCACGCCCTTCTGTCTCTCTCTGGGGCAGGAAATCCTCACCCATGTCCTGAAGAAACAGAGCACCCCCTGCTGACTCTGCACCCAGAAGACAGGCAGCTTTCCATGCCCTTAAACCCAACCGGGGAAAAAAAAAAACAAAAAAAAAAAACAAAAACAGATAACAGATAACAAAATCACAGAATTTTCATGGTTGGAAGGGACCTCTGAGTTCATTGAGTCCAACCATGCACACACACAAGAAAAAAAACCACCGCACCACTCACATCCTGCAAAATCCCAAATCCCACCACACAAATCACCCAACTCAACAGTCTCAGCCACTAGAACATACCCTGAAGTGCCGTATCTACATGTTTCTTAAATACCTACCGCTTCAGACTCACCTTTAATGACATGTGAAATATTGAGTTAATCCAAGAAAAGACAAAGCCATGGTGCCTAGCTCCAGAGAGCAGGAGAGAGGATGTATATCACTTATAAGAAGAAAATCACAGGCTCTTCACAGAATCTTCATGGTTGGAAGGGACCTCTGAGATCATCAAGTCCGAACATACACACACCAAAAAATAAAAAACCCCAACAAACTGCACAAAACAAATCACCCAACCCAACAATCTTGGTCATTAGAGCATGCCCTGAAGTCCCACATCTGCATGTCTCTTAAATACCTCCAGGTCGGTGATTCCACCACCTCCCTGGGCAGGCTGTTCTAGTGCCTGACCACCCTGTAAGTCAAGTCATTCTTCCGAATATCTAATCTAAACCTCCCCTGCTGCAACTTCAGACCATTTCCTCAGGTCCTTTCGTCATTCCCTTACCAACAGGGAAGAGGCCAACACCCACCTCTCTACAACCTCCTTTCAGGTAGCTGTAGAGGGCAAGGAGGTCTCCCCTCAGCCTCCTCTTCTCCAAACTAAACATGCCCAGTTCCCTCACCCTCTCCTCGTAGGACTTGTTCTCCAGACCCCTCACCAGCTTGGTGGCTCTCCTCTGGACACGCTCCAGCACCTCAATGTCCTTCTTGCAGTGAGGGACCCAGAACTGAACGCAGCCCTCGAGGGGAGGCCTCACCAGTGCCCAGGTCAGAGGCACCATCACTTCCCTCCTCCTGCTGGCCACGCTGTTCCTGATCCAGGCCAGGATGCTGTTGGTCTTCTTGGCCGCCTGGGCACACTGCTGACTCATGTTCAACCAGCTGTCCACCAACAACCCCAGGTCCTTTTCTTCTAGGTAGCTTTCCAGTCACTGTTCCCCACGCCTGTAGCGCTGCTTGGGGTTGTTGTGACTGAAATCCAGGACCCAGCACTTGGCCTTATTGAACCTCATCCCAATGGCCTTGGCCCATTGATCCAACCTGTCTAGGTCCCTCTGCAGAGCTTTTCTACCCTCACGCAGAGCAACACTCCCACCTAGTTTGGTGCCAACTGCAAACTTACTGAGGGCACATTCAATCCCCTTATCAACAGAGCTCCAATTTTTTGCACAGAGTCTTAAGCTCTTTTATGGATACATTTCTTCTCAGTCTTCACAGAAAGAGCTGTTCCCCACAGCTCAAGACCTTCTTAGGGTAGAAAGAAATAATATTGCTCTTCTCCGTCCAGAGCTTTCCTCCATACTCTTGCCGTCTTTGGGGAAATTGTCCAAAGTAACAGCTGTTGCAGAAGAGGAAAGCTGGCTTTTATACTCTGCTGTTATGCCTTTCCAGTGCTGTGTCATAGCTGAACACCTGATATAGACAATTAATTTTCATGCAAATCCGAATAATAATTTCAACTGGTATGAAGACAGAAAAAAAAAAGTACTTATTACTTCTCTGTGAGGGAGACATTTAGGACTTTGCACAACTCAGTGTTCAAAATAAGTTCAACTTCTCTATGTCCTTGTATCATTTGCTCCTGTGGGATGCTGTTGAGTCAAGTAATTACTATTATTGAGGTCTAATCCAGCCATGTATTCCACCTCTACATCTGCATAGTCTTCTCTCATCAAGTAAAGGCAGCTTTGGAAGAAGTATACAGCAAGGCCATCATGCCTTCATGTTTATCCAGGATATAGGAAAGGAGGAGGGTCTTTTATTGGGTTTGGAGCTACTTAGCTTGAGGACAATCAATGTCCTTATAAAATCTGCAATACCTCACAGGTGCCAGGTCTCCAATTATCTTCAGAATTGAAGATCTGTGTTTTAAAACTAAAGATCTGTGTTTTAAAACTAATACGTTTATCTTTCTACCTGACATGCTGAAGATCCCAGAAGAATACTAAATTCTCTCTTCTTCCACTCAACTTACTCCAGATTCCTCACAACAGACCCTTGAAAAAATGTCTGAGTAACAAGCAGAATAGGTGAGGGATGATTACAGATCACAGGAAAAATGTGCATATGAAAAAGTGTCAAGAATCTCTAATTCAATCTGGACAATCTCGATCATGACATCACATTCTCTCTTTTAATGTAACGCAATGCAATTAATTTAAATTCATCACATATGCCTAAATTCGAAGGAAAACAGATTCCCCTTTACTTAAATTATGATCTTTGTAAGATGAGGCAGAAAATTCAGGAGGACTACAAGAACATCATGAGATTGTGCAGAAAGAAAAGTAGAAGGGCCAAAGCCCAGCTAGAGCTTAATCTGGTTACCACTGTAAAAGACAAAAAAAATATTTCTATAAATACACTAGCAAAAAAAGGAGGGCTAAGGAGAATCTCCATCCTTTATTGCATGCATGAGGAGACATAGTGACCAAGGATGAGGAAAACACTGAGACTGACTGCTTCAATCTTCAATAGTAAGACCAGTTGTTCTCGGGGTACCTGGCTCCCTGAGCTGGACAACAGGGACGGGGAATGAAGCCCCCTTAATCCAAGGGAAATAGTTAGTGACTTGCTATGATAGATAGGCATAGGACTCCAGGGCTGGATGGGATCCACCCAAGGGTACTGAAGCAACTGGCAGAAGGGCTCACTAAGCCACTTTCCAACATTCATCAGCAGTCCTGGCTAACTGGGGAGGTCCCAGATGAATGGAAGCTGGCAAATGTGATGCCCACCTACAAGAAGAGCCAGAAGGAGAATCCATGGGACTACAGACCTGTCAATCTTACCTTGGTGCCAGGAAAGGAAATGATTCTATGATTCTATGATTGAGAGGAAAACATAATCCCCAAGATTTATAGCTTCCTTTTGTGCATTCAGCAACCCTCACAAAGGCATTTCAAATTGCCATTCTACTTCACAAGGGACATTTTCCCCCTTATTACATGGAAAAAAAAAATACATAAAAGTTTTTAATATCAAACACAATTTTATAATGTCGTGTTGTCAATATTTATATTATGATTTGAGAATTGAGAGCTTTAAAGTCATAGAAACTTCCAGTCTGTTGTTCAAGTTAACTTTTGTTTAAAAAAGCTATGTAAAATTGCAAAAAAACCTTAGCTTAGAATAAATATCAAATGAAGCACTGCTAAAGGTTAAGGAATAAAATGTTGTTTGAACCAAAAGTATGACAGACTCAGGGTTTCTCTGATCTTCTCTGCAAGACAATTCCACAGTTCTCTGATTGAGAAAGTCTCGTATCCGGTTCTCACATACTTTCTTCTGGGTGATGTGTTCTGCTTCACTCAGTCGGAGTACTATTGTCATGATGGTTCATACATCAAAATTTGGATTTGATTAGCTGGTGTTGATTCACTAACCACTCTCAGTACTGAAAGTGTCATCAGAAGCTCACCAAGCATCAGGAGAAGACTTGAATTGCAAGGTCTGGGGTAGCACACACCACAGGAAAAAGAAAGCAGCAACACGTACAAACATTTAACACACCACTGGGCAGCTGCACTATCCCAATCCTGAATGTGAGCATCATTTCTACAGTCAGATAAAACACATCCAGATCAAGTGAGTTCCAAGAATGCAGAGCTATGTGCTCCTGCCCTCGGGTTATCACCACCTGGGAGGAGGGAAAGGACATTTTCCAGCTAGCTGGGAAATCTTTAGAAAGCAGTGCTACCTGGCCATTGGAGCCAGTCAGGACCCAGAGGCTTTGCACAACTTTGATAAATGGAGGCCATATGTCTTCAATGAATGGAAGGTGGAGACAGTGCCTTGGCCCACTCTTCAAAGCATTCCCCCTTTCTGACTAGCATTGCTTTGGTCTTGCCTGCGTTCAACTTGAGCCAGCTGCTCTTCATCCAAAAGTTTATTTCCTGAAATTGATCCAAAATCTTATGGCCAGTGTGAATATACTGGCAGATTAGACCATCTAATAGCCCCGTCTGCCCTCGGAAACCTCAGAATTGTATTAACACCTACAAGGCTAAACTGAGATTACAGCTCGTTCCGATTATGCACAGGAAGGCAGACCTGGCCTGGAATAGTTTCCAGGTGAAATTAATGAAGTAAAAGCAAAGGCAATGGTGATAATAGGATGGCTACAGGGTTCCCTAGGGGCAGGGCAGGAGCACCAGGCGTGGGTCATATCCCCACTACTCCAGTACCTACCTGAACCTCCAGCTCCTTGACAGAAGTACCTCCCCTCAAAGAAACTCACAAAATGAGAAAAATACTGACTCCAGTTTGCGGCTTCTGGATCCTGAAAGTATCTCAGTCTTAAAACCCTTTTTGCCCTCTAGAAATTCAGGGTTTTCCAAACATGACCATTTTAACAACTGAAATAATTCGCACTTATGAATATACCAGTATTTTGTTTTGTGCAAGACCTGCTTTTATGAAAATATTTCCAGCACCTCTAACATATTCAGCCAGCAATATTCCTTTAAACAGATTTTTTTTCTTCTTCTTCTCTAAGCAGGTATTTGTGTGGCAATTTCTTGAAGGTATTTTTTGGGTCAGAAACAACCAGTGTGATCAGGCAACCTGATTTCCTATGTAACGGAACTTAAAACCATCTTCAGTAATTTCTCTGTCAAGCCCAATATTCCTGCTCAAGCCAGAGGATTTCTCCCAGATCTTTGGCAAATTGGAAAGGCATTCTTGTGGTCTGTATTAAGTCACTGAATCACTGCAGAGCAAAAATAAATTAAAAAAAAAAATAAAAGAACTAGCTCCTGTATTCTAATTCTCACACATTCATTGCACCCAGTATCACATATTCTACTGGAATTTTTCACTCTGTATTTTCCTATCCGTCCCACTGAATTAAATGTCAACCAGTCAACTAAAGCCTTAATGACTTAATGTTCACAATGTGCACAGATTAATGTTAATCATCATCACGTGCAACTTCCTTGTCGATTTTGTGTTTAAACTCATCAAAACCGAAAATGAGAGGAGTGCTAGTGTCAAATCCATGCATCAAAATCATGAAAACTAATGTGTGCCTGCTGCTCTTACATCTTTTCATGGGAAATTCTTATTTTGGCCATCAGCAATCAAGGGTAGCTGTTGTACCCTGGCTAAGAGGAAAAGATTCTTGACATGGGAAATACAATGGAGGATGATGAAGAGACTCTTTGAGGTCTTCCATGCATTGTCAGGTCCATGCCCATTGGCTTCCTCTTGCTTGGCATCTCCCTGACCGTCATCCAAGCTGATCCCTGCATGACCACAGATGCACGGACTCTTGCTAACAACCTTTTACGTATTTCGAGCCATAGGGGAGCATGATGCAGATGTACCCCAGCAACCTTACAGCTTCGATTGTGGTCCCAGGCCAGGCATGCAGACAACTGAGCTCCAGAAAGCACTGTGCCTCCTGACACCACTCCCTTGTTCCAGTCCCGTTTGTTAACACAAGCTCCATGTCGTAATGGGGAAAAAAAACTATAAAATTATTTTTTATATCCTTGAAAAAAACATGGCTACATGTGAGTAGCAATCAACCTTCCTGGACACTGCGAATGCAGAAAAATCTAGAGAATCTCCAGTAATAACAGAGAGTTGGCAGTTTTCACACTTTGCCTTTTTAACGATTAAGATTTAGATTTTCAAGCTTTTTTTCACTGTTCCTCTGTTTCAGAGGTTTCCTATTACCCCATGAGTCCAAAAATCAGTCCTTAAAAAATAGGGAAAACTGGCAACCTTGCTGATTGGTCACCAAAGTTTCAAGTCACTCCCACAACAAACATATTATATGATCATTACACATGTCAGTGATTTCCACTAGTATATTTGCTGTGTTGGGGGAGGTTGGGAGCAGAGTCAGTCTATCTTTATGAATAAACAGCTTTCAACAGTTTATAATTAGCCAGTGGACAAGATAACACAGAATGACTGCATACCTTCTATCCCCCTACATTTGTATGAAAAAATAAATGGAAACGGCTTTCTAAACAGATATATTTCCCGCATTACCCCAGCCAGTTGGAGAGCCAATATGATTTTTGTTATG
Organism: Thinocorus orbignyianus; assembly: GCA_013400375.1. NCBI lineage: Eukaryota > Metazoa > Chordata > Aves > Ciconiiformes > Thinocoridae > Thinocorus > Thinocorus orbignyianus. Next base: position 858,825 of record VXBW01003915.1, on the reverse strand, counting down.
TCTAGTAATGGCTTTTGGATGGCCTTCTGTCTCTCATTTATTTCCTATATATTTGGCATAGATCAGACTTAATATTTTGGATGAGAAAAGAACCAGGAAAGTCATTAACTTTATAGAGCAAAATAAATAATGTCATGGTGGGCCAGTGGTATTAGCCTTCCCCTAGCTGGCACTGTATCAAGGTCACTGTTGGGCCAACGGATGAGCCTTCTTGACCAAACCTGAGAACAAGAGAAAAGGATGGGACTCCACAAAGCCATAACTGTCATGGCTATAGCATACTGCTCAGTGACTTCATGGGCTTTATTATATAAGAAGCAACAGAGTAATAAACATCATTATTCCGAGAAAGAACACAGATCAGGAACAAGAACATACTATCAGTGAAACCCCTGAAGTATAATTCTGTGTGAAGGCCATAACCATTAGGAATAAATGTGTTTTTCTTTTTTTCCTTCTCCTGCTCCATCACTCCCACCCTCTACCAAGATTTTGATCACGTTTTTGGAGAAGTGTATGAGAATTCTCAATCCCTTAGGTACATTAAACTTATATTTAGAAAACAGGCTGAATGAAAATCCTACTTCCAAAGCACCTCAAACTTTGGAGGAAATATGCACTTAGCTGCAGACTGCCATGGCCCAATCAAAATCTTGTAATGTGACAAAGTTCAGAAAGGGACAAAAATGATGGCTACTGGCTAAAGGAAACATTTGGTTATGAACAGTGAAAGGGCAGGTCTCTGTTCCAGAAATGCAACGCAAGACTGGTGTAATCTCAGAGACTTTTGTAGGACCAAACCAGGGTTACACAGCACAGAAGCAGAGTCTGGAACAGGAGGCCCACAGCTCAACACATATTTTCCACCAGGTCTTTCCTAGTAACAGTTTTACCTGATACTTTCCCCTTGAATAATAACATTTTCAACATATGATTTTTCAGATCGCTCTCTCACTGCTTCCCTCCCTTCCCCCAAGTGTTGCGATCACTGGAAATAATATTAAAAGTTCAAGTCCTGAAAACACTTAATGCCATGATTAATTTTTACAGCTTAAGGAAATCCAAGATGACACATAGTAATTTCACTTATGCATGCAAGTGACACTAAACATTGTTAAGCCAGCACAATATTCAAATAAGAATAGTGACCTCATATTCCCAAGAGCATGGAGCATATATGTTCAACGTTTTGCCAAAAGATCAAGAGGGACTCTGAAATCACACTCGGGTTTAATCTATGGTCACTTTTTTTAGGAACTCATCAACAGCTTCCTTTTTACTTTGCTATTAATCAAAAAGTGTGAGCCTGTGTCCTGAATTTCCAGCAACTAAGCATTGCTGAAAAAGAAGGACTACATTCACAGTCAGAGCTAGGCAATACTCATCAGAGAAAAAGGCAGATTTACCCATAGTAAAATATTTCACTAATTAAAATGTTTTCACAAGCATTTAAAAAATATTTTAAGTTCTTAGAAGCTGAAGATTTGTTTCAAAATTTTACTGACAGTTATAAAATCAAAGCTGGGTCTTCTTGAACTGAAAAAAAATCACTTTTCTCCTCAAATATTGAAAATCAGCTTTTGCAGCAGAAATTTAAATAATATTCCATTTTGCATCTTTTTTTTTTTCCCCCAACCTGTTTCATTTTAAATATCAAGGAGTCAAGACCTCCAGTGCACTGGAAAATACAGTACTCAAAGAGGGGCAGTTGTGCCAGTTAGAGATTTGGCAAACGTATTGAGGTAAGTACTCTGAGAAAGAGCGCAGAAGTAATTCAGCACACCCGTCTGAAGCGCAGGCATAGCAGGAGGATTTTCAGTATGAAGGATCAGGTTGCCTTGGGTTTGCTTGCACAGATGGGCTGGCACTCACTGTAGCCACGCCGGTGAAACAATGGAACAACTTTGGTAACCGCTCACTAATGGAAACGAAATGCTTCCCTGTGCGGCTCCGCATTTTAAGTTTACTCCTGACCAAAGCTAATTTGAGTAACAATAATTAGCTCCTTTTCTCTCAAATGTCAAACCACAACATTTGCTCTTCTGCTTCTGTTGCCACCAAAGAACCCCTCCCAAACATTGGATGTACCTTAAGCAAAATGTTTAAGATAAAACAAGATAAGAAAAAGCTTCCAAACCACTGTAAGAGGCAGAAGAACGACCTCAGAGACCGATTCTGTAAACCACTCATACCTTTTACTCACATTAACTCTGTTAACTTCAACAGGACCATCACTCCAAACAAACGAGTATCCAGGTGCTCAGAAGTTAGAAGGGATGGGCCATTACAAAGCAACTGAAATTTAGAATTTAAATCCCTAACAAAAATACTTCCCCCTTCAAAAAATACCTCTGCAGCCCCCAAGAGCTGTAAGGGTATCTCCAGTACTTCATCCTCTCTGGAGGATAACTCCTCCATTCAGAGGACCCATGGTAGCAGAAGCCTCCTCCCTCTTTACTCCTCATTAGCACCAGCATGTTTGTACTCTAATGGAGGACTGGTCACACAGGGATTAGCACCAATTTGCAAGGGAAAGGTTGTATTGTCTTCTCCTCCTCCTGCTCTCTCACCTGGAAAAAGAGCAAGGACACCATGGTGCTCTGCAAATTGTGCATCCTATCCCTTCTCTACACCCTTGGGGAAGCAGAAGAAATGTGACTCAGGCAGCTCCTGAAGGCAGGTCCTGTCCTGCTTATCCTCATGCAGAACTGAGGTGACAGCAAAGGTTTAGTCCTCAAAACATGGAGCAGGACTTTCTCCAGACAGCACCTCAGGTAGGATGCTCTATCGTCCATAACGCTGAAGTTCCCTCCTCACCAACAACCAAGCAGCAGCCTACATTATAATTTGCAGAGGTGTACCAGAATGAACAGGGCTGGAGGCTGATGTGTTCTGCCTTACAGCTGGCCAGGGAACTCAGAGTATTTGTACCAAGCATAACCTCCCTTTAAAAAATGCACGTAACCTCAACCATAACTTTCCTGGTTGTTTATCCACAGGCCAAGTCACAGAGGGGTAGTAACTCATCTCGCATTTAGAGATGCTGTGTCCAGGTGCTGAGAGTGTACAGGTCATTTATGAGTGTACAGCTCATTTGTGGTCCATTTATTACGCTCATCCGTCTCACAGCCTCTCCCTGGTGTTGCCAACACACGATAACTGCTTTTCTAGTTCTACCAAGCTCCTTGTTCCCAACGCATTCAGGCATCTCAGCAATATTAATGAACACATCCTCACAACACTCCCGTGAGACATGTGGATATTATCACCACTCACAGAGGACTTGCCTATGGCTATACAATCTGTGGCAGACCCGGGAAGAGGACCAAGAAATCTGGTGCTTCAGCCCAGTGAATTAACCACAGTGGTCTTCCTCTCTTCCCTTTTATGAGCCAGACACCTGTTCACTGGTCAAGGACCACCAAACAGCAATCAGATGGTAATAAACTTTTACAGTCACTACAGACCTGAGCTGGATTTGAACCAGCCTCTTAGAGGTGCAAAAGCCTTATGTATAGCCCTTACTGGTCCTTTGAGCTAGGTATTGTGCTGGTGAAGGGTTTGTTACCCACCCTAAATGTGAGCTTGGGATGCCAGCAGCCTCCAGAAGCAAGCATTACCACATTTTCAGTGGTGTTTGGGTTTGGCAGAGAATTCATAGGGTAAGGGTGTGGGTCTGTGCCTGTATGTATGTTTGCCTCTTCGTTTTTTTGTTGTTTTTTTTTTTTCCAAGGAAACATTAGAAACCAACCTTAAGGATGTGAGCTTAGTTTAAATGTCAGTTGAAAAACAGCTGCTGAAATGAGATATAATCCACGAGCCAAAAAAGTGGGGCTGGGAGGAAGTTGAAATGAGAGATGTTTAGTTCGCTAATGCTCCTGTGTGAGGATAAAAGGGTGAGATGTGGGGAATCTTCTCTGGCACAACGTTCTGCAGAGTGTTCTGGAAGATTCGGGTTAGCAGAATATGATCTCCCCATATGGCAGGTTTGAAAAAGTGGTGAAAGAAGTCCAAGAATATGCAGCAGTGATGTAACAAGGCCAGAGGGGTCAGGCACCTGTGACTTTCTAGCCACATTAAGTTCTTCAGAAGCTGCTTTTTGACTTAGCAGAGCAGAGTTTTCCATCACATATGTGTAAAACATTTCATCCATTACAGGTTTTTTGGCTCTTCTGCATTGATTTTGTTCATGTGTGGGGAAGTTTAAGGAAACAAAACAACAACAAAAAAGCTTCTGAAACACATTTCTTCTCCTGTTTCAAAATTTATCACTCATCCCCTTGAAGCACAAGACTCTCATCTTGCATTTGAAAGGGCAGTTTTTCAAACCTGCGTTTTGTTGTGTGTTTGCCTGCTGCTTAACAAAATTAAAAGCAGGGCTGCAGGAGCCTTCACCTATTGCTAGGTATCTCAGATAGTGCTGTAATACAGAACCACTAGTAAATCACTGCTTTCTATCACTTCTAAAACTTTACAGACACAGTATGTGAACTCTTGCCATAGGCAAAAATACCAAATGTTTATCCCACCTCATATCAAAAATGACTTAGAGTTTTCCCCAGATAGCTGTAATCCTCAAATAATCCTCACTTGCTACAACAAAAATGACAGAAAAAAATACCCACTCTTGCAATGCAGCTGACCCATTTACCTTGCACTGTACTTGAGGAGGGAGGAAAGGAGAGCATGGGGGGGTTCCAGGCACCTTTGTGGGGCTCAGAGCTCACCACAGGCCTCAGTTTTTATGCAGATTCAAGCTACCACCAAGGAGAGGTGGAGGAACCCTGGCAGATACAGGATTACACTTCTGACCACCAGCGGATGACACCACAGTCTCCAGAGCAGGTTCCCAGCAAGAATTCCTCATCTTCCCCCTGCTCGGATCACTGTTCAAGGTGACAGATGGGCAGGCACAAATAATAACACTAAAATACCTTAAAAATTTAGGATGTTGCCCTTTATAATGCACATACCACTCCCATCAAAAATGCAGGAAGAAAGAAGCTGGCAATGCTAATCCTGAATCCAAACCTTTTGGAAGTCGTCCGTGTGCACAAGTAAAAGTAATGCCAATCCCCATTTTTCTGGCACTAGGGGTTAAAACATCTTGTCATGCCTGAATGCTGATCTTGTGTGTAATATTCCTGGCATCCAGAATGAGCTAGGGTCCGCACATTGGCTCTTTCCCTCACAGTGGTCACTGTTCTCTATGTAGGTAGACCATACTTAACCCCTTTCAAAACAGAAAATTAAAGTTATCAAAGCATTACATAGCAGTTCAGAAAGCCAGTTATCAAGCTTTCCATAGACCCAAAGCCAATGGGCTAACACCAAGTCTTTAGATCCCTCTCCAGTTAGAAGTACAGGAAACACAAGCCAGACTTTACACGTGCTATCGCTTCACCTTTTAAACCACCCTGAATTCTTGTGGACTCCCTACTGCAGTTCTAGCTGTATTTTATCCTGAACTGTAAATACAACATGGGAGGTCTTATCACACTGTAACAGGCTCTTTAAGCTAGTCCAGGCAACGTCATAGGTCTCAGGAGGGCTTTGTTGTCCTGCACACTTTCCTCTTCCTTGGCTATGACCCTTCTTCTACCAATGCCACCCATAGACCAAGGTCTCAGTACGAAATTCCCTCTGATAGCAAACCTCACCACAGCTGATGGACCAAATTGCTCCCCTTGCCTGAACATAGATGTAGGGTGGGAGAGAGGGGCTAAGAGGTCAAAAAGTTTGCTGTCTTTAGCAGCTTCGGTGACCATGAACATCAGACAGGAGCTGCGCTGCCAGCCACTTGCTCTGTTGGCAACGACATCCCAGTGTAAGCTCCCCCCTACAGCAAACACGAAGAGAAACCCACACACCAGCAAGTTGCCCTCACCCATGTGCCCATCAGCTCCACGGGAGGCCACCAGGCTGCGGGGGGAGCAGGGCAAGTCCCCCAAGAACCCCATCCAGCACCAAGCCCTACCAGCCACCTCAGCCCAGAGCAGCACCGCAGCCCAGAGTTAAGGCCGCTCTCTGGCATTTGACATTGTTTGTGACAACACCCGCAAAGCATCACAAGTGGATGCTATCAAGGATTACTATTTATGTATTAGTGAGTCACAGTACACCAGATTCATAAGAGCCAGATGTCACAGCTGACCCAGACAAGGCACTCAGACAGATCCCACGCGTTTCATGTGTCAGCCTTACATCCATTCATAAAACAGCTCCCTCCCAAAATATAAGTCTTGGGAAAATTTAAGATCATTGTGCAATTCTAAGTCAAGTTTCAATCAGTTCCTTAGGTTTATTTTTCCCCTTCTCCTTTTTTTATTTTTTGGTCAGCAGTGGTTAAAATAAAGGAGGGGCAGGAAATGATGTGCATGACAGAGGAGGATATAAAAAAAAAAAAAAAAAAAAA
>VXBW01003915.1:827518-845544 GCA_013400375.1 Thinocorus orbignyianus | reverse complement strand
ATTGTGAGTTTAAAAAAAAAAAGGAGGTTTGTGTTCTAAAGGGGAGATAGGGTTTGGCTGACAGCAGAAAGGGCTGACTTGCCCTGGGAGTGGCGTAGCTGGAGGAGCTGGATTCCCTGTGTGGCAGGGAATCCAGCCAGGGTACAGCTTGAGCGTGTGATAACAGTAAACACTGGAGAAGAAGCAAAGACTCCAATAAACGAAAAAACCACTTTTTTCCCAGCTGTCCTCTAATGAAGATGCTTGCAATTTCATTCTAAAAAGGGGCAAAATGGGAGGAAGAGGAGGAGGAGGAGTGGGCACTCTTTCTTATTAAAATCCCTCCTTAGGCTGCCAACTACACCCCCACACTCAGTAACTGCCTATTTATTTGCCATGGCTGAGTGGTTTCAGTATGTAATGAAGGAAAAACCGGCATAGGAAATCCTTTTACTTGCATTTCAGCTGCATGGACCACCAAAACTCTAACCCAACACACGCCTGCCTTCACGCTGACCCTTGCAGAGGGCAGTAATCCCAGAGACCACAGTCTGAAAAATGTGTGATATTAACATCAGTACCACAAGTATGGTGGTTGTTAGTGGGATTTTGCCCTCTTTTGTACTTCACACACCCAAAAGACACTTCCTTTCCCTTTAAGCAGAAGCCCTTCCTTCTCTCCTGCTTCCACAAGTACATCCCTGCTATAACCCCGTTCCCAGAAAAAAAAGGAAAGGAAAGGCAATGTACATTGTTGAATTAGACAGAAAATACTCGTTTCTTCTTGTGGGAAAGGCCTAGTCTTTTTCAATTAGATGAAATATGGTCTATCAAATAGCCTTGTTATAGCTGAACTTTTTAGAAGAACCTAAAAGTTTTTCTTCCAAAGAGTTATTCTAAATCGAGAGACTACTACCTTTCAAAATCAGAGGCACAAGCAGAATTGAGGCAGACAACACCCCAATACCCGCAACACCTGAGAAAAATCTGAAGTTCCTGTTAGGTTCTTCTCTCCTACTGCCTTTCAGCCACTTTTTCTCTGGCTGGCAGAAAAGCAGGTTCAGTAAGAGATTTGAAACTTTTATTACATTCTGATACTAATATTTCCTTCATGCAGTTCCTTCCAAAGCATGCTTGTTTCTTGTAACTGTCCCCATTAAGAATAATGCCTGTTTCTGACCCAAATTCGAAATGGATGGAAGATCACCTGTGGAAAATCTCCTCTTTTGGTTTTATAGAAAGAAATAGCGTCACATTCTGGGTCTGCTGTAGGTCAGTCCCCCAGTTCTAAGCGCACAGCCCTGCACTGAGTTTCCTATTTCACGGTTGGAGAGGCTTGTGCCAGGGTGGACTCCACTGTTAACTCACATGGTGAGAGAAAAGCCGCGAAAATTAGCTGTGGCAGCTTAATAGCAAATGTTGCACACACCTTTAGAAAGGGAAGCATAAAGACCTACACTGACAGCTACTGAACCTGCAAGGCAGGTCTCAAGTGACATGGAAAGCTTTGGTAAGAAATAGACATGGCAGGGGTCCAGGTGTGAAGAAGCATCTTCTTGAGATCTGCTAATGCGTGCTGCTAAACTAGGAAAAACACCAAATTGGCTGGCAGCAGCCACCAACCTGGCAAGACATTCTGTAGAGAGGAGGCTGGGAAGGGTTGTTTGGAGGTTTTTTGTTTGCTTGTTTGGGGTTTTTTGTTTGTTTGGGGTTTTTATTTAAAAACCCTTTGGTCACTTTGGGGAGATCATTGCTGGGAAGAGGCCTAGCTGCAGCCAGCAAAAAGTACCAGTATATTAATCAAGAGGAAATACTAAAGACTGGGAGCAGTTGCTTAATTCCTTTGACTTCAAATGATGACTATGCCCTTGTTTCTTAAAATGCTCTTTCTGCTAATATCGTCTTTTGTGCACTAGAAACTAGTAAGAAACTAACTGGCCTAGGGGAGACTCAAGTTAATTTGCTTTTCACCTTGATAAAGGAACAGAAACTAGATCCACTTGTAACAGGCTCTAGTCTGACCTTTACCAGTACCCAAGAAGAAAATATCTTCAGACATCTCCAAACCCAAGGAGGTACCATTTTACAAAAGAGAATTAAAGCCTCTAAGCCTGAAGACAGACACCTGCTTAACCATGCTTAAGTCAGTCAGCTTCCAGCTACACTTATAGCTAGGAATAAATGCACACAAACTGAGTTTACCTACTCCCTTTGTACGAGCACGTAACTATCAGCCCACTTCCAGTCACCACACACATAAATTTGTTCCCTTTTTATTCACTACTGTGTCATTGAAGCTAGTTATTGGAAGATCTTTCCCCCTTGTAGTGCATACAGCCCTCATGCCTAACTCCAGGTTGAGGCAATAGTACCAAGATGCCTAAAAATTAGAGCTCCCTTGTTGGCTTTAACTCACAGCACTCAGAAGTACAGATAAAACCATGGCAGCTACGAGGATTTAAGCATCCCTGATGATCAGCAGTAAAAAGGGGTTTACAAAAATTTCTTAGTGATTGCTGAGATAAATCTGTTATTGTCTGAAAGATGCTCAGATAGTCCCAGGGAGAAGCAGGGGAATTGTACATATTAAACACATTATATCTTGTAAAACTAAGCAATATATCTCTCTGGATCTGAAAACAAGCAGCTTGGCTCAAGTGCGGGAAGCTGGAGGCACTTAAAGTATTTAGAGCAGTTTCTACTTCTATATGTTTTTCTTATACATTTAATTGAACTAATTTTCCTGTTATTGTGCTCAGGTTGCACTTGGCAATGCACATAGTAATTGAACTCATCAGTGGCATATACTGTGTACAGAGCTTTGCTTCTCTATCTGCCACATACCATCACTATACACATTTATCTCAGATATTAAGCCAGCCAGAAAGGCATGAAAATCTGTAAATACAGGTCTTAGTGTCCCCAATCCTGCTAGCATTGATAGCAATGTATAACCTTATGTCATCGCAACTCCTTCCAAAACAACTAGACCTGATGCAATAAAAGCAGTCTCCAAAAAACGAGCCTCTTCAGCAACGATGACTAGAAGTACTTAAAGCACTTTTAGTAACCCTTCATTGGTTGATGCCCTTACCTCCTCTTAAGGATATCACATCATTTTTGCTTTGGAACAACACTTTTCAGGCTCATGCCCTTGGTGAATGATAGAGATAGTTCAGAGTGCTACACCAGGCTGCTGCTGCTGCTAAACAGCCACCTGAAAATAAAAAATAAAAGATGATTAAACTGTAATCCTGTGTAGCTACTCTTGTCAGGCTACTGTCTCCAGTGCAAAACGTAGTTTGCTCTGGTCAATGCACTGACTGCGAGTGGTTTCCTGAGCTTCTCTAACCATTTTGAAGGTCTTGTTTGGTCACCTTCACAGAGCTGATGGTGCTCTGTGCCATAATTGGTCTCCTAAGATACGAGTTATCAGGAGAACACTGAGGGAGGAGTATGTGTATAGGAAGCTCATATTTAGGCAGATGAACAAAATTCCTAAAATTCAGGAGGGAAAAAAAGGACAGATGGATTTCTTAGTAAATACTGTTGTTTCACATCTTCTTGGCTCCATAAGGGAAAACATTTTCTACTAAGAATAGTAGCAGGACTGAAAAGGTACCAATTTATCCGAGGGTATAAAATGAGATGTGAACCATTGAAAAAGGCAACTCAAACTCTGTTTCCGCAGAGAACAGCCAGCATATTATACCAGGAGGCCAGGGGTTAATCTGGTGGTAAATACAGGGTATATGCCTTGGGAAAAAAGATTTGAGCAGCAGAATATCTAAATGATGAGGTGCAAGTATGATAGCTGCACCTCCAGCATCATACTGAGCACAAAAATATTGATATAGTATTTCCCTTTCCAGCTTGGAGCTCTGCTTGGATACTTTTTTTTTTTTTTATAAACAACCTTCTCAAATCTTCCTACCTTCTTTCTGTTCCCAGGGCCCATCAAAGCATCATCTTGTGGCCAGCAGGCTTCTGCCTTAAGAGTAACTAAGCAGATACATGTACCAATAAGCAAGCATGCACACAAAACCAGGTAGGTATTGCTCCTATACTGGCTATGGAACTAACTGTGCATTTATTCTATGCTTTTGACAGCCTTGTTGTCTACCTGGCATGTGTTCATTCATCTCCTATGGCATGGGGCCTGGGTTAAGCATGACTTACTCTTGAAGCACAGGTTTCTGAGTTTCATTTGAGCAGGGTTCCAGGCCCAGAGATGATCCATACGGATATTTGTAAGTATACTACTTGGCCCAAATGCTCAAGAGTATAAGGATAGGAACATATCTAAATATTCACATTATTTTAGTAGGCTGTGTGGACACAGCACTACTCTTTGAGGCCTTTTACTTCTTATAGCACCTGTGGAAAGGCAAGGAGTTACTCCCAGGTATCAGGAGTTCCTGGAGCTTTGATTGGGTACCACTTGGCAAAAAGTTTCTTTGGTGTCAAAAATTTAGCTGAAATGAATGAAATGAATACACTTTCTTGAAAAGCCAAAACCTCTGCTAGCATCTGTAGACAGAGAACCATGCAGCTGTCCCAGAGCAAGCAGTAGCTGCAATGGACAGCCATACGGGGGGGTTGGCAACCGAATGTTATCCATACTGCTGCCTTTGGTTATAAAAGAATTAAAAGCATTTGCTGCGATGACATTTTCATTAACAAATTTCCACTTTGCTCACAAGGGAATATAAACCAGTTGTCTCCACTGGAAGGATCGCATGGTGTGATCAGGAAAACATTGGAAAGGAACAGACATAACATGGATGAATTTAATTTTAGAAAGTTACATGAAGGCTGTGAGATATTCATGGCAGAGGCTATTCAGATTCTTTCCTCTTCTTGAAAGGAAAAATCTACCCACGACTGTAGGTTTAAGCCTCTGGAGACGACACAGGTTTATTCCCTGTTTCTTTAGTGCAATTGATATAACTGGCTTGCAGAAGGACTGCAACAGGAAACAGCCAGTGGTTGTGCCCCTGAGACAGCCAGGGGGAAGAAGACAGTAATGACCTGGTGGCAGATCCACAAGTGCGTGGCTGTGACACAACACGAGGCAAAGCAGGGTGCCAGCTGTTGCAAAGTCTGAGCTCTAAGCATAAAGTGAGCAAAGGGTGACCTGCAGCAAAAGTGCCAGCCTGTGCATCGGGGGAGGGAAATGTTGAGAGCTTGACGAGCTACATGGCATGAAGTGAATAGTTATTTGCTTTAAAATTAGGTTTTTGATTGCAAAAAGAAGCAATCAGTTTTTAATCACAGATTCTTTTTTATCTCCTTTCTCTAGAGACTCTTTAGAGACAAAAGGAAAGCAATTGATTTCTCATTTCCTAGCAGAAGAATTCAATAATGTTAATTTTCACTCTGGAGAAGCTGGCACTGGAAATAGATGCTGAAACCCTTCCCAATTGCTCCAAGGCTGGGGAGAGCAGGGAAGATGACGTGATTTATTAGAGCATTCTGACTAATGCAAAGCTGTAAGGTGCATTCATGAAATCTGCTTACTCTGGAGGTTGCATTTAAAAAAAAAAANAAAAAAAAAAAAAAAAGCAAAAAAGATGAGGAGTCTGGGGGAGAGTTTTTCCTTTGGGGGTGGTCTGACTAAGTTGTGACTAAGAGCTCCAAAGGAGAAATTATAGTAAGCAAAAGAGCATTCTAGGGTATCTGCAAAAAACTGCCATGAGCATAACTTTAGTTAGGAAGATGACTAACATACACATCACTAAGCACTTTGTGGCTTTTCAGGTCATCTCGTGGTGTGTAGGCTCACACTCTGGAGATCTCTGTGAAAACTATAGAGGTAACGAAGGGTGTGCGGGTGGAGGAAGCAATAAAAGTTCAGGAGTAGAATGATAGGGAGTGATGGTGATATAACACTAATTGGGTAGTATGAGACATTACTGTCCTAGTGAGCCAAGAAGTTCACATGCTCTGAAAGGATAGCAAGCTGTAATAAAATTCAGAACTCTTTCAAGATAAGGCAGAGCTAGGGGAGATAATACATGTTGTGCTCATGTTTCAGGCTGCTGTGCACGATTGTGCCCTTGTGGCCAAGAGGGCCAATGGTCCCCTGGAATGGATTGGGAAGAGCATGGCCAGCAGGCCAAGGAACATCATGCTCCTCCTCTACTCACATTTGTATTTCTCCTTCACCTTTTAGCCCACAAAGGATTCCTTTTATTGAGGGGTGGAATTAATGAGCACGTTTTGAAGGATAGCCTCAATTAATCGCTACAGGACAACAGCAGTCAGGACTGAGGGTCTGCTAAAAGATGTCCATCGCCACATCTAAGTGAGAAAGGAAGAGTTAGTCAGCCACTGTGGTCTAAAACAACACAGGTCAGGACCCATGATCAGGACATCTAGCACATGGAGCTCAGATTCATACTCTCATCATGCTGTTGAACACAATCTCAGTAGCTGAGGACTGTCAGGATCCCATCATTAGATAATAACAACAGCAGGAAAAACAATCCTCTCCCTTGGGCAGAATAAACATTGTTTTCTTACTTGTTGGTGCAAAGGGTTGGATTTTTATTATTTTTTTTCCCTAAATATTATCCTGGTTCCAGTGGAGGAATTTCTTTCAGTAGGAAAGTACTAAAATGTTTCTTCCATACAGTAGAATCTAGCTTTTCATGTCGGATGGTAATTGTTCCATTCACCTCCCATTGTCTCTTGTCCATTTATATTATAAACGCTTAAGGAACAGGGTCTATTCCTTTCCACATGTGTACAAAACATCCTTCATACTGTGTCTCCTATTTCAAATGGCACCTCCAATTTTAAATACAGCTAAGCAACAGGAAGTTTAAGAGCTGCTCTGCAGATGCAAATGATTACTAAAACCAGTCAGGGACAGAACAAGAAACAGAAATCAGGATTTTCCACTCTCACTTAATTCACAAATCCATACAGTTTCCAAGGAAAGAAGAAAGATCTCCTTTGGCAGTACGTCTTTTTGTGTATTCCTTAATCTCCACATGGAACAAAGTATTTTGACAAAGTTAAATTAAGAAAATAAAAATAAAACCTATAAAACTGTCCCAACTTTGTGGATATTGTGAGCCTACTAAGCAGCTGTTGAAATGACTGTAAGTCTCTCCATTGACTTCTGTAAACCCTCAGCAAGAGCTTTTCCAAACTCAAAGCCAGACAGAGATTGGGAGGGTGGAGGGAATCTTTTTGGTACACATATCCCTCTCTGCCCTGGGGATTCAGTTTCTGCACATAGAGGAAAAAGAGTTCAAGATAAAAAGGAAGGGAAGCTCCCTCCCATCACTTTATTTTAACAGTCAGAGCAATCTGAGAAACATTCTTGTATGAAATAAATCCTATCCTCACTTACACTCATGCAACTGGAGGCAGTGTTTGGCTGCAAGACAAGTGTATTTCTTAACTATTTTGAGTGCCATATGCTATACGAGTGCCATATGTTAGTATTTCTTAACTATATATAGCCATTTCAAATGGTATATTGAGTTAAAGGAGAGAGCACCGCCCTGGTCTCCCCTTCACCTCTCCTCAGATCTCTCCTCCCCCTTTCCTTTCCTTTTCTCTTCCTTCTACACTCCTTCCTGCCTACACTCAGCTTCCATCATCACACTTCCTACTATTTTTTATTTTAAAAAACAAACAGTGTTTTGTATTTCTAACAAACCTCCTCCTCCCCCCCTTCCCATCTGACATCTGGTTTTATTCTCCCCCCGCTCCCTCCTTGCCACATACAGCATGGGTTCCCATTTTGACAACACTAGGGATGTGCACCATGGCCGCGGTAAGGGCAGGAGCTAAGTGGAAGGTACAGTCAGTGCTCCCACAACCCTCCACCCTGCTGTCTCAGCCTTTGCTCTCCTCTCCCTCCCTCCTCCCCACTTCTCTCCATTTCTTCAGGACCTCTGGCTTTCTTCCCTCCCTCCAGCAGTTGGCTGAGAGCAGCTGCTTCTCATCAGGGCTGGTTCAGCAGGTATTTTCCTTCAGACTACCATATTTTATTTCATTTTATACCTCCTTTAATTTTTTTCCTTCTCTCAGGTAGCAGCTAGCTTCCCCTTTTCAAAATGCAGTGAGTGGGACAGAGTGACTTTGGCCTAAAAACATTTTAAGGTTTGAACCTTACACACTGCAGGTTAAACAGCTGCCACTGTACTCCTCAGTTCGCTTTGTCATCTTTATAAATGCAGATCCTCACTGCTGTGGCCTGGTACTCCTCAAGAAAAAAAAGAGGAAACACCCATAGGGGTATTTTCCCAGCCACCTACAATGTGTTGCACCCTCCTGCACCCTCTGGAAATTGCAAAGTGGACATTGTCACGGCTGGCAAGGCACACCATATAAAGTAGAGGGGAACAGGCAATGTCTGGAGATTGGCACAACATATTGTGTCATCCCTGGCACACACCTCTGGAAGTGTTCAAGGCCGGGCTGGATGGGGCTTGGAGCAACGTGGTCTGGTGGGAGGTGTCCCTGCCCAGGGCAGGAGGGTTGGAACTCGATGGTCTTTGTGGTCTTTTCCAACTCTAACCATTCTATAATAATATGATTGTGTAGGAGCATGACCAAGCACAAGCTGGGAGACAGGAGCCCGGCATAGGGAATGATCTGGAAAAAACTGAACCCATAACATCTGCCTGACTGCAAAGAAAGAATTGAAGCTTTTTCACCAGGTTGTGCTTGAACACCACAAGAAGCTGGAAACCAAACTAGCATGGCCTCTTTTCAGCTTACCTCAGTGGTTTTTATAAGATACCATAGAGCAACAACGCCCATCTGAATGTCACATTTTAGCTCTTGCTGTTTTTTGATTTGGTTGTGTTCACTAATTAATAATGGGAATTATTTTGATTTGTTGCAGTGGAACAAGCACTTGAAAAGGTTTGCTCCTTGTAATTTGCATTTCTACAAATCTATCCATGGAAACAGTGTGGTGAAAAAGGAAATAAATGTTCACAGGCAAAGGTAAGAGCCAGGTCCACTGTGTAACATGTCCGCAGCCCCTACCAAAGAAAACCAAGAAGTAGTATCCCAAGGGAGCAACATTAAGGTAGGTAAAATTCACCTCTGTACACACAGCCCAAAATTACATAAAAATTTATGGTTTTCTTAGCATAGGTCAAAATGAGTGTGATTCAGGGTATGCATAGGCATGGGAACTGATGCCCTCATTTTCACATGAAAAGACTGGTGCAGCACCTCTCAACTCCTGACAACAAATGCAAGCCTGCCTGAAGTGGCTGAAGCTGCAGCCCCGCTCCAGTGTCCCAACATGACTCCATGCTGCCACCAGTCCTTCCCTCTTAGCAACTGGACTCCTCAATGTTAAAAAAAATAAAAGAGTAGTCCTTTATAAGCAGCAGTTCTTGGAGGAGAGAAATACCACAAGACACTGGAAACCAAACTGGTATGGCCTCTTTTCAGCTTACCTCAGTGGTTATTATAATATACCACAGAGCAGCAACGCCCATCTGAATGTCACGTTCCACTGAGGCTTAACCTCAATTCATACCTTTTGAGGAGTGGATAATACAGTTTGTGTATTTCTTAAGAAAAAAAAAATATTGTCATTTATGATTTGTGTGCTTTATTGCCTTATAATTATAATCCAACAGTGCCATCCACTGCTGCTCCAAATAATCTTTGCTTACAGTTTATTCCTTAGGTCATCTTTCGTAAGTCATAGCATTAAAACTGGACAGTTTGACTGTGTATACGTCTACAGTATATACTAATGCATGGCCAGATGTGGGGGGAAAAATTTAAAGAGCAAAGTCAAAATTGTAATCTGGTGATGTTCATAGGGGATTACCAGACCCGTCAAACAAAACCTTTCTGGGCTGCAGATAACACCACATTTCATAGTTTAAAAAGTTCCCGAGTCACACAGTGAAAGCTTGTGTGCGTAATCGTGTAATTCTTTCTTGAAGTCAGTCCAATAAAACAGTGCCTTTCAACTCCAACTTTTCTCCAGATATAATCACCTAACCAACAGGAACAGAACAAACCAAGTAATTCTTGCCAGCTCTTTGGGATCGCTGCTTTGGATGACAGCAGCCAATACTCCAAAGAACAATAACCTTAACACTAAAACTTTCTGATGTGTCCTTTAACTGTTAGAGCCTTCAGCTTGCTTGAATCATTTGATGCTTGATAAAGACCCCTTAAAGAAAGCAGCAAGTATGTTCCCAGACCATCGCTAACAGTATTGCCTTCACAGCAGGAAACCACAAAAATGTAGCCTGAATTCAATCAAAGCATTGCTATTTTCTTGTATTTCGCATGCGTCTTCTTGTTATGTTTCAGACACTGTACATTTCTGTATGAAGGGATGCACATATATACAGATATATACATAGATGTATATGCAATTATCTACACAAACACTGACTGCATGTTCTCCATAGGCACTTGTGATAACACAAAGTAGTATTTAGGAATACATTCTGTTAAATAGTTCTAAAAACTTTGCTTCTAGCTCCGCATTTAAAAGCTCGAGTAAGTCCAAACTGCTTTTAAGAGGTAATAAATTTGACTGAGCTTTGTCATAGTTCCAAATACTCACCTCCCCCAACATTTTGGACAGCAAAATTTGGGAGGGAATGGGGAAGTGGGGAAGAGGGCCTAAAATCACACAGAATCACAGAATTGTAGAGGTTGAGAGGGACCTTTGGAGAGCATTTAGTCCAACCCCCCCTGCCAAAGCAGGCTCATCCAGAGCAGGCTGGACAGGAACACATCCAAGAGGGTTTTGAATATCTCCAGAGAAGGAGACCCCACAACCTCTCTGGGTAGCCTCTTCCAGCCCTCTGTCCTNCAAACTAGCATGGCCTCTTTTCAGCTTACCTCAGTGGTTTTTATAAGATACCATAGAGCAACAACGCCCATCTGAATGTCACATTTTAGCTCTTGCTGTTTTTTGATTTGGTTGTGTTCACTAATTAATAATGGGAATTATTTTGATTTGTTGCAGTGGAACAAGCACTTGAAAAGGTTTGCTCCTTGTAATTTGCATTTCTACAAATCTATCCATGGAAACAGTGTGGTGAAAAAGGAAATAAATGTTCACAGGCAAAGGTAAGAGCCAGGTCCACTGTGTAACATGTCCGCAGCCCCTACCAAAGAAAACCAAGAAGTAGTATCCCAAGGGAGCAACATTAAGGTAGGTAAAATTCACCTCTGTACACACAGCCCAAAATTACATAAAAATTTATGGTTTTCTTAGCATAGGTCAAAATGAGTGTGATTCAGGGTATGCATAGGCATGGGAACTGATGCCCTCATTTTCACATGAAAAGACTGGTGCAGCACCTCTCAACTCCTGACAACAAATGCAAGCCTGCCTGAAGTGGCTGAAGCTGCAGCCCCGCTCCAGTGTCCCAACATGACTCCATGCTGCCACCAGTCCTTCCCTCTTAGCAACTGGACTCCTCAATGTTAAAAAAAATAAAAGAGTAGTCCTTTATAAGCAGCAGTTCTTGGAGGAGAGAAATACCACAAGACACTGGAAACCAAACTGGTATGGCCTCTTTTCAGCTTACCTCAGTGGTTATTATAATATACCACAGAGCAGCAACGCCCATCTGAATGTCACGTTCCACTGAGGCTTAACCTCAATTCATACCTTTTGAGGAGTGGATAATACAGTTTGTGTATTTCTTAAGAAAAAAAAAATATTGTCATTTATGATTTGTGTGCTTTATTGCCTTATAATTATAATCCAACAGTGCCATCCACTGCTGCTCCAAATAATCTTTGCTTACAGTTTATTCCTTAGGTCATCTTTCGTAAGTCATAGCATTAAAACTGGACAGTTTGACTGTGTATACGTCTACAGTATATACTAATGCATGGCCAGATGTGGGGGGAAAAATTTAAAGAGCAAAGTCAAAATTGTAATCTGGTGATGTTCATAGGGGATTACCAGACCCGTCAAACAAAACCTTTCTGGGCTGCAGATAACACCACATTTCATAGTTTAAAAAGTTCCCGAGTCACACAGTGAAAGCTTGTGTGCGTAATCGTGTAATTCTTTCTTGAAGTCAGTCCAATAAAACAGTGCCTTTCAACTCCAACTTTTCTCCAGATATAATCACCTAACCAACAGGAACAGAACAAACCAAGTAATTCTTGCCAGCTCTTTGGGATCGCTGCTTTGGATGACAGCAGCCAATACTCCAAAGAACAATAACCTTAACACTAAAACTTTCTGATGTGTCCTTTAACTGTTAGAGCCTTCAGCTTGCTTGAATCATTTGATGCTTGATAAAGACCCCTTAAAGAAAGCAGCAAGTATGTTCCCAGACCATCGCTAACAGTATTGCCTTCACAGCAGGAAACCACAAAAATGTAGCCTGAATTCAATCAAAGCATTGCTATTTTCTTGTATTTCGCATGCGTCTTCTTGTTATGTTTCAGACACTGTACATTTCTGTATGAAGGGATGCACATATATACAGATATATACATAGATGTATATGCAATTATCTACACAAACACTGACTGCATGTTCTCCATAGGCACTTGTGATAACACAAAGTAGTATTTAGGAATACATTCTGTTAAATAGTTCTAAAAACTTTGCTTCTAGCTCCGCATTTAAAAGCTCGAGTAAGTCCAAACTGCTTTTAAGAGGTAATAAATTTGACTGAGCTTTGTCATAGTTCCAAATACTCACCTCCCCCAACATTTTGGACAGCAAAATTTGGGAGGGAATGGGGAAGTGGGGAAGAGGGCCTAAAATCACACAGAATCACAGAATTGTAGAGGTTGAGAGGGACCTTTGGAGAGCATTTAGTCCAACCCCCCCTGCCAAAGCAGGCTCATCCAGAGCAGGCTGGACAGGAACACATCCAAGAGGGTTTTGAATATCTCCAGAGAAGGAGACCCCACAACCTCTCTGGGTAGCCTCTTCCAGCCCTCTGTCCTCCCTCAAAGTCAAGAAGTTCTTCCTCAGGTTGAGCTGAAACTTTCTGTGTTCTAGTTTGTGCCTGTTGCCCCTTGTCCTGTCACCAGGCACCACTGAGAAGAGCCTGATCCACGCCTCTTGACACCCGCCCTTTAGATATCTATAAGTATTGATAAGATCCCCTCTCAGTCTTGTCTTCTCAAGGCTAAACACACTCAGGTCTCTCAGCCTTTCCTCCTAAGAGAGGTGCTCCATTCCCTAGATCATCTGTGTAGCCTTCCGCCAGACTCTCTCCAGCAGTTCCTTTCCTTCTTGAAGCCCAGAACTGGCCACAGCGCTCCAGGTGTGGCCTCACCAGGCCAGAGTAGAGGAGGAGGATGATGTTCCTTGGCCTGCTGGCCATGCTCTTCCCAATCCATTCCAGGGGACCATTGGTCCTCTTGGTCTCAAGGGCACACTGTTGCCTCAACTTGCTGTCCGTCAGAACATCTAGATCTGACCTGCTTTCCAAAAGGTCAGCCCCTAACCTGTACCAGTACCAGTACAGGAGTTTTTTTCTCACAAGGTACAGGACCCTACACTTACTCCTCTGTCCAGCCCTCCAGCCTGTCCAGATCTTGCTGTATGGCAGAACAGCCTTCTAGTGTGTTGGCCACCCCTCCCAGTTTTGTACCATCAGCAAACTCTGTCCCTTCATCCAGATCATTGATTAATATATTGGAAAAGACCAGACCTAGTACTGACCCCATCTTTTTGGCCTTAATTTCCTTGTTTCTAAAATGCACGGAAAACGAACAAACAAGTAAACAATGTTAAAAGCATGGTATTTACACACCGTGACCATACCAAAATATCCCAGATCCTATATTGCAGACCCACAAATATATTACTTTTTTCAAACTAGCATAAATTTAAAACTGATGTAAATGGCCAATCAAATATTTCTCTTTGATGAGGAATTCTTACTATGTGGGCCTACAAAGGTTTTCATGGTGTAACATAAAAGAAAGTACAAGTCAAGCACTCACTGTCTGTCAGAAAATCCAGAAAGTGACTTACAATGTCATTCCCAGCTAGCAAAAGGCGTGATTATCTTTCATTTCATGTTCAAGTTGGATCTGAATTGCAGAGCCACAAACAAATGCTGCATAAAACAATAATTCTGTCCCTGCCTTAAGAACGTGATGCTATGGCAATGCAGTTAGGCACAACTCATAGGAGGAAGTTTCCAAATCAGTGAGCAACCGGATAAAAAAATGAACAACCAAAAAAGATTAAAATTAAAATTTTTCTATTGTTCTGTATAAATATCCCAGGCAAGAAACTGCATCTGTAAATGAGGCAGTCTTAGTGTCGATAACAGAAATCTATCATACAGGTTTGTTAAATCTGCACAGATGCACATGGACGTACACAATACATCAGCTACTAACAACTGGCCTATTTACCACCCTAACGTATGAAACGGAAGCAAACATCCTTGAACTACATCTCTGTTACACTACCTGATGCTGAGAACCAGGATGCAAATGTCCTGTGTTTGACTTGATTTGCCAACCCATTTCCTAGCAGAATACAACAGAATTATCTACAGTTTAAATCATCCTCTGAAAGCAACTCATGACCAGAAGGGACTTACCAAACCTTGTCCCGGGGAATGAGAAAGAACTTCTGGATGTGTGCAACTGGGAGTCAAGTGATTTAGTGGTAGTTTTTATTTTATAACTAAAAGGATCATGTTTATACAAGTATAACTTCTGCCAATACCTCCCACTACAGTAAATTTATCTAACCCTTGAATCATCAATAGCACATGAAAAAACTACAAACATCTATCTGGCCAATGCTGAGCCAAAACTCAGGCATATGGAGCGTTGTATATTCTGTCACGGGGAATAAAGCATTGCAGTACGTTTCTTCTATTTATAGTTCAAAGAAATTAAAAAGCAAATTAGAAAACCTTTAGTGTCAGAAAAGGGAGCTACAAAAGTTTCCTGGGCTTACGCTGCTCATGACCACAACTTCACCATATGCAGTTAAAAAATAGTAACTCTGATTGACAATATTTATCAGTTTTGTTTATGTGAAACTAAAAGGAAGACTTGTAATACGCTGTAGAATGTCTAATCTGACACTGTATTGTATACTTGGAGAGAAAACAGTAACAAGATGTGGGCAAGTTCAGTAGCTAAATGCATGGTTTATGACTGAGAAAACTCTTTCAGAACAAAAGCCCTTTCTTCCTATCCTGTACGAGGGCCATGCTTTTAAAAGATGAAACCCAGCATGTTTATGAGACTGTAAAATTTTGGAAAACTTTTCCTCAAATATACAGACATATGTATATACACCTAACTAATGAAAAGCCTTTTCAATCCCAAAGGCCACGTAAGAAGAAGAAACAGCCTTCCTTTCCTACTTTGCATTTTGCCAGTCAGACAGACTCCTTACCAGTTACACAGACCGTCAGGTTACTCAACTATTTGCAGTGAAGACAGCGGCAAAGCGCTAGCACAGCAGTGGCAGAAAGCTCAGTAGCACAGACACGAATCCAAAGGTCAGATCCTTAGATGGCCTCAGCTAGGGTGGCTCTGCTGATCTGAATAACAAGAAACTGAAAACTGAGCCTGACAAATTTCCACAGATCTTCAAAGATTCATGGAAAACATGGCTAGCAGGGATCTGAGGGCATTATTCAGCACATATTACTGACCAAAGGGAGGATCAGATTTCTCAACCCAAAAGTCGTTAGCTATTAAACACAATAGTTCGGGAACATTCTTCAGCTCATTCCTAAAATTTGCCAGAAGCGAGAAGGATGTAATGGGAATGATGCACTCTCCTTATCTTCTCTTCAAAACGCACACTGTTCACTGCCACCCGACTCTGGGATAGATGAGGCTGTGATTCGCCTGCTCTCCTGCTCCTCTCTCCTGAAAGACTTTGAAAGAGCCCATTTAAGCATAGGCCATCCCTCCCCCTGGCTCTGGAGGTTACAGTCTCTAATGCAAAGCTTTCTCTCTTTCATCAACAAAAAGTGCAATAGAGTCTCAAAGGCCACCAACACAACAAGCTGACAGCAAAGCCAAACTGGTAAAAAGATTAATTTATGTACAGAGAGATTACAATATATGCATAATGAGGCATCCAGTGTGTATTCACAATCAGATGCAGCAAACAGATGTTGGATAGGAAGGCATATGAGAAGCTATACTTCAGAAGGAAAGATAGAAGTAGTGCCAAAGAAATAACTCTTCCCTCCAACCCCCAATATTCAGGTTTTCTTCCCTTTTTCTTTTTTTTTATATCAGTGCAAAGCTCAGCTGCAAATAAGCAGAAGAGGTGGCACTGCAGTCTGGCATTTATCTGGCATTGGCCTTCCTTCCCCTGCAATGGAAGAGGGCAGCCCAGCTCACGCTGAGGGCTCTGCCTCTAAGGAGCTGGGACTGCTTTGGCAGCAAAGTTGGCACATGGCACACCAAAATTTGCTCTCAGATACACCTACATCGGTCACCCTGCTGAAAATCACACAGTAATGTGATTTAATCCTCCCTAGTACCAAGAATACTGCCTCCTCCATGGCAGGCAGAGGAAGACAATACAAGGAACAACAGTACAGTTTCCTTCAGCTGGGGAAATAGCCACCATGGAATGATTTTGTTCTTCCAAAACCCATGCAGGCAAGCAATCCATGGCAGGGCAAGCCATATGTTATGAATCTCAGTGGCAGATATTTGACCTTGTAATGGGTTATCCAACCCACGACCTTTATGGCAGTCTTAAGCTGGGGAAGAAACAGTGGCACAAGAGAATCCCTGTGCCACACAGATCCCCAGTTTGCTCCGGACGCATTGCAATTCCAGGCAAATTAAAGAAGAATAGAAGCTTACAGCCCACCCCAGTGCAAGGAAATACAAATTTTCAGTAGACACCTACACTCTCCATGTAGTGTTGCACCTATATTGCAAATGCTAATCTTTCCATAGGTCACAGGCGTGTGCTTGGTGTAGGATTTGGACCGGGTTGTCACTGCTATCTAATCCATCTTTGGCAGACCTTTACTTGTTCTGCGACCTAGATTTGCAGTTTCCACAAAGGCCATGTAGTATTTATCACCCAGCAATTGCAGGTTGGCACTCATTTGTGACAATACCACATGTGACAGCCCCATGAGGTAAGGAGCTTATCCTCAAGGTTAACCTTTTAGTTCAAAATACGTATTTCCTCCTCACTGCTGCCGTGGGAAGACTTCTTTTCTTTTTTTTCTTTTTTTTTTCTTTTTTTTTTTTCCCCACTAGGTCCAAGTTCAATCCCATTTTCCAGTTCTTATAAAAAATGAAAATATGTTGCATCAAATGTATTTCATGACAATTTTCTCTAACTTCTTTTATGCAATTCCAATGGCAAATGTATTTATAATAAGTGAGAAGGGTATTTCTGCAGAAGTAGTCATCTTTATTTCAGGATTCTCCTTCTCCTTTCTGAAGTCACAAATATTAATATTTTTTTGTTCCATTTTACTAAGCTTTTATAGTTCAAAATTCTGCTTTTGAAATTTGTGTTACTGTGAAACTTTCCAGTTAATGCTGTAAATGAAAAGAAATAAAAAATAGTGGTATATTGTAACTTTAAGGTACGTTGTCCCCTTGGCAGGTCTTGCAATTCCTAGAAAGAAATAGGAGAAAGCATTGTGGACTTCCACTGTGATTAGCTAATTATTAGGTCTGACATTAATTGCACATGTGGAAGTATGCATTGAGAATAATTTGGCTGATGTCAAGGGAGTGGCACTGACATAAAACCTATTTTAATGAGCTTTATTTGCAGACAACTTTGAAGATGAGAAGCAATTTAAATATCATGTTATTTTGTGCACAAAAGAGTAAATTAATTTAGCTTTTTCACTGCTGCTAATTGGACAACTCTCAAATTACTGTTTGCTCGCTGCAAGTAAGATGAAAGATCTGAGCTGGAAATGTAGAAGCACTAC
Source organism: Thinocorus orbignyianus (assembly GCA_013400375.1). Lineage (NCBI taxonomy): Eukaryota > Metazoa > Chordata > Aves > Ciconiiformes > Thinocoridae > Thinocorus > Thinocorus orbignyianus. Next base: position 827,659 of record VXBW01003915.1, on the reverse strand, counting down.
AATTACTATTCTGTCAATACTATTCAATATTGTTCTATCAACTACTTTTACTACATAAAATTCTTTTCACATGTTATATTTCTACATCCTTGAACAATATCTGAGCCCTCATCTAAAAGAATCCCCTAATAACTTACTGTC
>VXBW01003915.1:793013-817560 GCA_013400375.1 Thinocorus orbignyianus | reverse complement strand
GGGGGGGGGCATAAGAATAAAAAATAAAATCTTGCCTCTGATCACTTAATTTGTGGCTTGTTTTAGAGAGCGGCATCACTTCGCTGCTCAACAGGATAGTGATCTCTCATGATAGCAACTGAGGAAATAAAAGCCGTGTGTTTCTTTTGGTATTTTCTCATTTCAGAATCTGCAGGCCTGGTGGTGTGTTTTCACTCATCATGTTGATATTACTGCACAAAATGCCCTGGCTTTTCAGTATCTTATCAATGAGGCAGCCTGGGGACTCTGTCACTGACACCTATTTGGCCATAAAGCATAATCCTGGTTCTCAAGATTTTTCTTCCTCTGCTTTACAGATTCTCCCATGCAAAATTTTGCTTGAAGAATTTTTTGGCAGAACAACATCATAAAGAGTACTCTCTTGCATGACAGTCAATGGTTTGCAAAATGAGACTTTTCAGTCAGACGGCATTCTTCTATAAATTTCTGTTCAATCTATTTTGTTTACCTTTTAAGTGTAGGCTGAAAATTTTCTTATACCTCTAACTTTCATACTCCAGAGTCAGATGCCCCGTGTCTCAGTTTGTGCTCCCTTCATTCCATGTGCACCAGGCCCTGGGCACCACCGTACCCATGCACTCAATGGGCTTTTATTTCCTTGCCTTTTCATAGTAACCCACAACCATTTTCCTTCCAGCATCCTAAGCAATACATCTGAAGACTAAACTTTGACAGACATTTGGTCTATGACAGAAAGATTGATGACTTGCCTGCTCTGCACATGGAACAACGGGGTTAACCACAAGCAGTAAAATACAGAGCTTAGCACATGATCCTGAAACATGTCACAGTGATACTGCCATCATATCTGTGGTGTAAAGCATCAGGATTTATTCAAAACCAGTTCAGGTTTTAGCACAAGAGAAGCCCTAGCAACCCAGTCAGCTGACTGAGTAAATAAATATTTAAGAAACTGTCTTATACTGGAAATTCATAAAGCCTTTTCTTGTTAATTTTCCTAGAGGCATTTTCTAGACTAAAGTGATCAAGGGATCAATGCCAAAAGTAAGGAGGAGGACTTTGTGTTTCCATGACCCTAATATCAAATAAGAATAGGAGCATTCAAATACGCCTAAGATTTATAAAATAGCAGGAGTAGTTGCTTCTGGTTTGGTTGGTTTTTTAAATCCTAAACAGGGAGGTGAGCACATCCATCTCGAAATACAAGTTTAAGTGCATGCTCATCACAAAATCCAGGTGCCTCAGATACAAGACCAAAACAAAGACTTCAAAATTACCTGCCAGTTCTTGAAAGCCTGTAACATGACCTGACTGTCCAGAGATGCTCTAAGGTCTTCCAGATAGGCTGGAAATGTTCTTCAAATGTCTTTAAAAAAAATAAATGACACTCCAATGGCATGATTTGTACTTGCTTAACAAAGCTCCAAACAGAAGAGGAGCTTCCCTTTGGAAGATTTTTCACTAGTCAGAAGATACTGATCATCAGAAACCTGTTGTGGTGTGGTGTCCCACTCAGTTTTGCTCATTGGAAATACACAGAAAAAATACATTTATTTCCTTTTTTTTCACTTTTTATATATCTCATCCTTAATCATCCTTAATTTTAGCATGTATTCTTATTTTTAAAAAGTTAATGAGATTGCAAAGTTTTTGGGATGGAGAAAAAATCTGCAGCATGCTAGGCACTGTTCACACAATGCATCTAGGCACTAATAGCATAGGAATAAGCAATTGTTTCAATAAAAATTGCAAAAGATATCAGAAGTGGGGGACCAGGAATTACTTAGACACATGGAACAACTGGAAATCATTTACCATACTTGAGATGTTTGTGAGTTGCATAAGGCTTGTCTCTGGTTACAAATACTGTTGTTTTTGACTGAAGGAAGAGAGGAGGAGGTAGCAATTTCTAGTGTGCTCTCACTAATAGTGTTCGTGCCATTTGTCTCTTGACTATTGCATAAACAACGCCTGAAAGCAAAAGCATAGCTCAGGGGTATGTTTTAGGCACTTCAATTCCAAGGTGTCCCTGCAAACACCAGCACCCACAGAAATTCTCAGAGAAGCTACTTCTACACAAAGTGGAGAGAAGATGAAGCAAGAGAGGAAAGAAAGAAAAAAAAAAATAAAATTAAAATCAGGCATATAGCTCATCAGCAGAAGCCCTGGGTGGCAACACGGTCTGTAAGTGTTTGATGGGCTGTGTGGCACCGTAGCTTTCTCTGGGACCAAACAAACTGAAGCTTTAAGGGAAAGAAAAAAAAATAATCTGCTTGTGGGTTGCATTCCTGCAATAATAAAATCATGACTCACTGAATGACTGACAAAGTTATAAATTAAATGGTGATTTAGTGAGTTATCTCACACCTACCTTGGAATGCAGTCAGAAGGAAGAATGTTTTTAAAGGGATGAAAAAATAGCCATTGCATGACTAGAACTAGTGGCGAATGAAGTCACAGAGAACATTCATGGCAAACCCCTTCCGTGTTTTGGTATGATCTTGTATACAGTACTGCATTCACCCAGGAGTATGTGCAAGGGAGGACAGTTCTGAAATTTCTCTTATCACAGCAAGGATTAGCGCTCTCACTTTACAAAGCAAAATTTATTCGACAAAACTAAAATGCAGCCAAATTCAAGGACATGCCTGAATTCTGCTGTGTTGGAGATGACTCTCAGCCTTTAGCCGAAATAAAATTGTGCTGCTCCACTGTAGTTACTGACACGAATGCGGTACCACTACCCTATTCCTGATGAGGATGTTCTTGATGGATCTTGAAGGAAAATCTTCAGGATGTTCCCCTGTTGGATCACAGGGGAGACCTCTGCAGGGACCCAGCCCTCCCAGCAGAGGAGCAGGACAAGCTGGGTGGAAGTAACCCTTCTGTTTTCTTTTAGTGTCTAGCTCTTCTGGCCAAAATTGAAGGGTGGTGATAATCCAGGAAGAAAGATGAAATAGGGGAGAGGATATTTGGAGGGGCTGAGAATAAATGTTTACAAGTGAGACAGCTGATATTTTAGAGGTGGCTCAACCCAGCTAGACCCCTTTCAGATGGGACAGTTTCAAGGATCCTGCCCTTTTATAGCTACTCATCAGCATCTTAAAAATGCTGTCCATCTGGGCAGCGATTTCTCTGTCTTTCAGCCCTGTTAACTAAACTGTGATATGAAAATGGGTCTGGAAGAGGGATGTAGAAGAACTGTGAAGAAAGTTTGAGGGTAAGATGTAAAATAAGACGAAAACCTGAAAATGCAGACAGCACCTTACCTTCAGAAAATAAAGGTGTTCCCTCAAGCCTGTAACACACAGAGACACCAAAGAAACCTGGTGGTCCCAAATCACACTTAGTAATGATTTAGCAGCCATTTACATAAAAGTGACTGACTTAGCTAAAGTCACTTTCCATGTCGCTCTTAAAGCTACTCAAGAATTCTTAAGTTATGAATCAGGTTTTTCTCTCAAAGAGAGCAAACCATTTGACAAGAGGGGTAGCAGAAGCTACCAGTGCTATTTTATAGCCTATAACATCTAAAGCAATCCATTTCATTTACTTCCCTAGCATAACGACAATTGCATGCACTGGCAGTCTGCCTCTCAGGACTTGACCTTAACAAGCACCGCACAGGGAGACACGCTTCTTCTGCATGTTCTCCGTCTTGTTTTCTTTGCTCAGGACAGACCCTGTCTCCAAGGACACGTTCACGCACATTTTTCACCCTGTAGTACTCAAGCTTATCCACAGTACTGGTGTGGCTGTCCTTACAGGCCAAGCGCCTAGGATGCATTTGTCCTCCATGTTCTTAACCGTGTTTCCCAGTGAGGGAGTTGGAGCGATGCAAGGAGCATCGTGCAGCAAGTTGGCTGGGTGTCTGATGGCCTGAACATCCATCACCCCTGCCCAAGGCCACTGTCCCAACCACTGAACCATCCTTCCTCTCCTCAAGTTCAACAAAACTCAATTGTTTAGTTCAGAAGGACATTCTGCCCTACAGGCAAAATGATATTTGCAAGTGCAGCTTTATTCTGAGTGTAAAAATGTACTCTGATATTCAACAGACACACTCCTGATTGCATATACAGTTTTGTCTTAGGAGTCATGGAGGGGGTCAGAGTTTTTATATTTGAACCTAAAAGGCAGAGTAACTTTAAATAAGGCAAGGTAGGTATTATTCCCACTTACCCATTTATTCATTTAATCTGTCCTACGGAGCCCTGCAAAGCTGCCTGCATTTTTTACTGACTAGAAATATACTTTAAGATTTCTGTCCAAAAACAGTAGGCACAGAAGCAACAATCAAGGGTTAACCGATGTGCCACAAATTTAGACACTAACTCAACAGCAACCTACTGATGAGCCTATCTCTGTAAACAATCAATTTTCTATTCACCCTAGCATAGTTTCAGGTCTAAATTCCAGTTGTTTGGGTTGGGTTTTTTATTTTTTTATTTTTTTTTCCCACTGTGCTCCTTTTCCCTTATTTTCTCTTAAAAGAAGTCAGGAAGATCAGATGAAGGCTTCAATTAGCCTCTCTATCAACTGAGTAGTGATGCCGGTATCAATGAATGGGGATATTCTGGGGCTCTACAGGCAGAACTGGAACCAGAATCCTATTCATGATTTTGTTTGCTGCATCCTAAGATGTTGCTATGGAAATGAAGGTAAAATCCCGTAATTATAAATTGTCTGATGTTAACATAGCATCTAGTTTTCATTTGCACATACATTTACTATTAAAATTAGAGACAGGCAAAGCCCAAGGCTGAAAATGAACCTGGTGTGTTTGCTATAGATGGTAAGAGATTTTAACGTTCCCATGCTGGTTCAGGTGAAATATATGTCAGACTAAGTATCTTGGATCCAGACTCTTCCAGTGCTTAGATCCAGATTTAAAGGTACGCATACTAGAACCTGAGGCCAGCTCCATTTCAATGCCAAACCAGAAAACCTCACATGAAGAACAGGTCCCAAACTGGAAAGGCCATGCTGGATGCTTTCACCCTGCTCATTAGCACAAAAAGATGCCAGGCAGCTCAAGGGGCTGCTCAGTAGCTAACTGCTCAGTAGTGTTACTGTAGGTTAAGAAACAGTGTGCAGGGGGATACTGCAGGGAGGCCAGAATCCAGTAATCCACCCACAGTTGCCCAACACCAATTTATGTGCCGCCCATGCTAGGTTGCTGTGTTTTCACATGGGACTCCCTCCTCCTCTCTCGCACTCCAGCAAGTTCCCCACTAACCCAGGCCCCTGGTGTGTTACACTGTATTAAGCAGACCCCCATCATCACCCTCCAGCCTCCTTCTTCAGATGCAAACCTTTCCAGGTAACCAAGTACAAGACCAGTAGTCCCAGTGCTAGCAGTGAGCCAGTGCCCCTCTAACCTGAAAGCCTGCCATGTGCCCAGTCAAACAAACCTACCCAGTATGAAAACACTCGATATCCATCAGAGAAAGTAGGGGAAGAGACATTATCTGTCATTCCCTCTCTGCCATCTGTACTGCTATTAAGCACATACCAAACTAGTTAATGCTCTGGGTCTGTTTAGATGTAAGAGGTACCTTCAATTCTAAAGGCTGCTAATGACCAACAGCACAACTCAGCTGGAAAACACCGTCAAATTCAGTTTCAGACAGAGAATGCCATGCTATTGTAAGGAGTATGATCTGCAGGGGTTAGGTTGTTCTTTTTTAAAGTACTTTCACCTCACATTCTATTTTGCTTAATATAGGAGCTCCTCCTTACAAGATTGGATGGGCTGTAACACCTGAGAGATAAAGTTTTTTTTTTTGTTTTAACCACCTTGTCTTGTCATCTGAAGGAACAGGATGCCATGAACACAAAGGCAATCCCATTGTCAGATCCGCTAGGAAGAAAACACGTGTCAGTAACCCCTTAAAGTTCTTCACTTAAAAAAAAAAAAAAAAAAAACCACCAAAAAAACAAACACAAAACCAACCAAAACAGAAACCCAAATGATCAAGTATTGTGTAACTATTTGTTACGTGTGGCACTTAACATAGTAAAACAATTAGCAGTAGAAAATCTGAGAAAAGGGTAGAACTGACTGGGACTATTTAGATAAAACAGGTTTTCATTAAACAGTACTGATTTGTTGAATCAGCAAGAACACACAGACAAGCAGTGGCTTTGGATTCAACAGAGATCTCCTGGTTTTGACCCGAAGCTAACACTACGGAGTCCCCATACAGCACCTCATGAGGACACCAGAGACCTGGCCTAAAACATGTTTGCCTCCTTCAGGCCAGCAAGGCACTGACAGGCTCCACTCGTCAGGCCACCTACCTATTCTCAGGCAAGGCTCGTCGGATTTCTCCTGTGGGAACCTTTCTGCTTTCCTAATCAAGAACTCGTTAGGTCTCCTGCATCCCAGGTGAATGCTCCAAATCTTTGGTTCATCTACAGGAGGAGGCTACTGTCCTGCTCTTCACGAAAAAGGAAAAAAAAAATTAAAAATTGCTTTTTTAAAAGGCTTTGGGTTCACCTCAGTGAAGAGAACACATCTGCCTAATAAAATAAAAAATAAAAATAAACTAACCTGACCTTTTTAATAAGAATGGAAAACTGGCCTGTTTTCTGTAATCCTGTTGTTCTGCCTGGGCAATTTGGGACAAACACAGCTATCCCACAGTATGATATTTTACAAACAGTACTCACAAAACCCATCACAGATGACAAATGGCAGCATATTCTACTGGGCTTTGTGGAGAAATTAATATACAATGCAACAAAATACACTTGCACGTAGCATGTCCTTCTAACGATAAGTGTATGTACTATTTTGTTTGTTTTCAGGGAACGGTGCAAAAGATATTCATTTTGATCCAATGGAAAATGGCAAAGGAAAACACTATTTATAATAATCTGCTTAGCAACACAGGTTGCTATGAACACATTGGACCATCCCTCCCCTCTCTAGACTGCCTCTTCACTGAGGTGGCATGCAGCTTAGCACCCACACAGCTGAACCCTGAGTTCCACCCAGGGCTCAGCATCACTCACTTGAGAAGTGGTGTCTCTCCCTCTGGGACGTCCCACTCCCCTGCACTATCATAGAATCATAATCATAGAACGGTTAGAGTTGGAAGGGACCTTCAAGATCATTGAGTTCCAACCCCCCTGCCATGGGCAGGGACACCTCTCACTAGAGCAGGCTGCTCAAAGACCCATCCAGCCTGGCCTTGAACCCCTCCAGGGATAGGGCAGCCACAGCTTCTCTGGGCAACCTGTTCCAGTGCCTCACCACCCTCACACCAAAGAATTTCTTCCTATCTAATCTAAATCTCCCCTCTTCCAATTTAAAACCATTACCCCTCGTCCTATCACTAGACTTCCTGGCAAAGAGTCCCTCCCTAGCTCTCCTGGAGCTCCCTTCAGATCCTGGAAGGCTGCTCCATGTCCTTTCTATGTTGAGGACTCCAGAACTGGACACAGTACTCGAACCACCATCCCCTAAGAGGGGCTTGTAAATCTGGGCAGCAGGGTGGGCTCCAGAGCTGGATATAGGCACTTTGGGGTGGATTTCCCCCCTTACTCCTCCAGAGCAGCCACAGCTCTCACCGCCAGCAGAGCTGGAGGCAAAACTCGCTTCTCCCTTTCCCTTTATCACAATGATGTGCATGAACCTATTCTCAGGTGCATGAAAAAGCCAGTGATTTCAGCACTAGGAAAGACAGGGGATAGTTTTAAAAACAAAACAAAAAGTATGTATACATTCCCCAAAATGTAAGTGTATAATCCTGTGTATAAATAAATGCAGCACTTGGGTATTCTAGCAGTATCGGGCCATGTAAGTACCTGTAAGTCTAGATAGGCCACAACCCTGCTCTAAGTGATGAAAATTAAAATCTGCCACTACAGAACAGTGGCCTGAAACATTATACAAGTGACGTGAGTTAAGGATGGAGTAACAGCCTTTACACTCAATTTCCTGGCTTTCCTCGGTTTGCATCACACCCTTAATGTTATTTCAACATTGCGTTTTGTCCTCTAAATTAAATGTACAGTAGGTGTTTTGTATTTAATTTCCTTACTTTTTCCCCCCCCCCTCCTAAAGGAAAAAGAATGGAAGAGATTCATGAAAGGTTATAAAACACACATTGTGTACTGGAGAGACTGGAGTAGCTCTTTTGGAGCCTTTTCATTCTCCTGGGAAAATATGTAATTAGGTAGTTTTTTAACATGTGTATTACGTACTGAATTACATGTATTTATACATTTCTCAAAGGAGTATTGCTTACACAATAGCCTGGAGCAACTCTTTTGGAGCCATTTGGGTCTGTCATGTAATTATGTACTTAAGATCCGTTTACAGTAAATTTTGTTGTGCCTACGTAGTAGCTTTTAATTTTTATTTAAGATTAATTTTAAGGCTTCTGAGGGGTGCTACATTGACAGCCCTGGAGACTGCAGGCTTCTGTTTACTTGCAGAAAGGGAAAACACTGGTAATGGAGACTACCCCTCCAAAATTTACCTTATCCCTGACTTCAGGAACAACTTCCCAAAGTAGGTGGAAAATGATTCAGTATTCAGCTTTCCTAGTAATTTGTTATGGCAGGTTTTGGGATGAGGACAGCTAACTGCCTGGAACTGGACTAATAAAAAAAAAATAAAATAAAAAAATCACATAGGCTGCTAAGTATTTGCCATCTGCTAATCTGCAATTTATGTCATTTCATTTTCTTTTCTTATATAGGGGAAAAAAAACCCAACACTTAAAAGCAGATTTTTGTAGGATTTAGGTGCTGTGAAACAGACACAGACACTACAGAAATCAGTATTAGATATAGAATCACAGAATTGTTTGGAAGGGACCTTAAAGATCCCTGAGTTCCAATCCCCCTGCCCTGGGCAGGGACACCTCCCACCAGGCCAGGTTGCTCAAAGCCCCATCCAGCCCGGCCTTGAACCTCTCCAGGGATATGTTTGCATCCTCACAAGATACAGCTTTCCAAGTCTTTAAACCATCAGAAAGTTCTGTGGCTTTTTTCTTCTTTTCCTGGAAAGAAAGAACGTATAAGCCAAAATTGTTTTCTCTTAAGATTATAAACAAACAACCTCCTCCCTCCACCCCCAAATACAGTGCAGCTAAAATGACTTAATGTGGTATTGCCAAGAAAGCAGTGACAGCTGTAACGTAAATGCATGGACGGATGTATTTTTACATTATTCAAAGTCTCAAGAGGGAAAACAGTTTCCTCTGAATAAGAGAAGCTGAAGTCGTCAAGCAGTAGTGCTACGCAAATAATGGACTTTCTTACCTAAACAAAAAAGTTGATACCGACTCCCAAATTAGTTTGACATCCCTTCTCCCAAACATAATTTCATAATTTCCTTTCGCTTGGATTGCTCTTTTTTTTTTTTTTTTTACTGTTTTGGTTATTTCAAAGGTTTATGCTAGGGTTTGGTTTGGTTTTACTTTTTTTTTTTTAAACAGTCTTGTTTTAAACAAAGTATCAGAAACTATTTTCAAAAATGTTGAAGGAATTCTGCATTTCCCAAATAACACTTTTCATTTAAAACATGTTGAAAGAAACTTTCTTAATTATCTTCCTTTTAATTAAAACATGTCTGGAACTCAGCCCAATATGTGAAATCTTAAAGCTTTCCAAAACTAATTTTTGGGAAAGCCTTCTATACATGAAAAAGCCTTCATCTCAGTCTCCTAAGGAGCAGTCAAGCGCACAATACTTGGCTCCAGCTTCCCTTTTCCTTAACACCAAGCTGTGGGGGGAAGGCATGAAAAGCAAGGTTAATGATAGAGGTCAGCACCAGAAACGTTTTTTACTCTGTCAGAGCACTGTTTTCCAGAGTATGAGTAGAAATATTACACATGCTACTTTACAGCAGTCCATCAATGCCGTAGGGCAGGAGAACTCACAGACAATGTGAAGGGAAGACACACTCCCTATCCTAGGTTAAAGGAATATATGAGGTGCAAGGAAAAGCAATCAAAAAGCAGGGAAAATTACTATAATTGACACACTGCTGACACCAATGTGATCTTTTTTAAGGTTGTCTTTAACTATACATTTTGCCTGCCTAACCCTCAGTACAGAAAGTATCTTTGTGCACATAGAGTACAAATTTCAGTGAGTTACAGCTGACTCAGATGAAAGCTATCAAAGTACCAGGTGTCGATCTGCATCCTGGGAGGCTGTTTCTGTGCCTGCTTCAGCTTTTTCTCCTCAACTCTTTCTGCCACAGAAAGGTCCGCCATCAATTTGGCATGTCTTTACTTTTTAAAGTTTTAGGGAAGAGAGGAGTTCCTAAAATATCATTGATAAATAAAGGAGCAAGCCTGGAAACTCTCCGCTCAGAAGGCCAAAGATTCAGAAAGGAATAAGTAATAGAAAACAGTGGGTGAAAACAGAAACATGGTTAACTTTCATGGGTGGTGTCACTCAGGGGGGATAATGGTGCGATAGGCAGAGGATGCAGTTAAAAACCAGAGGACTGGCACCCTGGGATCATCCTAATGCCCGAATCCCCTGTGTTTCAGTTCCTTTACCTGTCAAACATGTACCATAGTGCTATTCTAGCTGCAGTATCAAAAGAAATGTTAAATCATGAGCATCAAATTGAAAGGTCATATGAATTTTTCGCAGCAGAAGAAAAATCAACTAAAGTGATTAAAAGGTCCTTCTCTGTACTGTTGTTTTTTCAATACTGATGCCATTTCCAGCCCGAGATATCAGTAGGCATTTTGGCATCAATGCAGAGATACGTGCACAGGCACAAGGGGTTCTGGAAACTTCCTCATGCTCTTAACATAGACATAATTTAATGCCAGCACCTCGATTTTCAGCAGAAGATGGCACTTCTCAAAGGCAGCAAGACCATCATCAGTGGCAGGACATGCCCGTCACCCCTACACCAATGTACGTGATTAGGAATGCAAGACCAGAACGAAAGCTGTGCAGCCACCAAGCTTGGGTCTCTGGCAGGCACAGGCACTATATAGCAGAGTCCCTCTCATCAGCCATGAAAAGTGCACTTTGCCTTCGTAGATCCTACTGGAAGGCAGTTTCAGGACCTCACTATACTGAGGGGTAGAAACCATCTGACTTCCAGTTTAAGCCTATTCAGGGCCAAGTTTATGCCCACTTGTTCTTATGCAAATATTGCTCTTGGATTTAAATAGCTTTTTCCCCTCTCTGGCATTTAGCCCTGGATGTATTTATAGAGTGCTGTCAAATCCTCTCTCAACTCTATTTTGCTAAACTAAACAAGCCAATCTCTTGTGGTCCCTTCCCATAAGATAGGCTTTCCAATCTTTTAACATCCCCACCAGACTTTCCATAGAGTTTACACGTGTTCTAGCTTTAATTCAACTTCAACATCACTTTATTTAAAAAGTATGCAATATTCTAAATTAAGCTTTCTAGTGTCTTGCACAATGGTACCAGCACCTTGCCTGACATATTTAGCTTCTCTGCCGTTTCACCGCTGTCCCATCATCATCGTGTCACCAGTTAGAAAAGGGTGGGCAGAGTTAACCTTGAAGCTTTAGCCCAAGGCCCAGGCCCACACAGAAGTAGCCCAGTTAGTTGAGCATGAAGTTCAGAGGGTCTTTCTGATCCTCAGAAGTGCAATTTACTAGCAGGTCAGAGAGGGACTGTTACCTATGTGTGTGCAACACGTCATTTTTAAGGCAAACTCTGACCCTTAGACTAGAAAGTGAGAGGCTCAACCAAGGTTGATCCTTTCTCCCACCCAAGCTACCCCCCAGCCCTAACTGGAAGCAGCTCTGTGTCCAGGCATCTGCTTTTGGTTTGAAGCCAGAGAAGTGTCCAGTTGCCTCCAAATATTAGTCCTGAGTCCATCCACAGATTTAGACAGGAACAAATCCATCCTACTGTCTTCTCCTACCACCGCTAACCCCCTTGCATGGGGGCAGCACAGCCTCTGTGCTGAGGGCTAATCAACCCAGAAGCCACCCTGGAAGCCAGTGACCAACCAGGCAATCTCCCAGTGCCAAAGTACATTTAGCTGCCCACATGCTACAGCTCTTAAGCATGTGATGAGGATTTAGCCTGAATATGTTTCTTCAAGCCTTCACAGCCACTAGCCTATACAGAACATGTGCGAAGAATACAAGTGTATTAACAGCATCCTCTAGATGTTTCTTCTTACTGTTGCTTTTCCTTATGGTAGCAACTAAGGAAGCTTTTTAAGGAGTTCACAAGGGTATGCAGTAGATAACAAGGTGACATCTGGACAGCTGCTACCTATCAAAAGAAGCATGACCAGCAGGTCAAGGGAGGTGATTCTCCCCCTTTACTCTGTGCTTGTGAGACCCCACCTGGAGTCCTGTGTCCAGCTCTGGAGTCCTCAACATAGAAAGGACATGGACCTGTTGGAACGGGTCTAGTGGAGGGCCACAAAGACCATCAGAGGGATGGAGCACCTCTCCTGTGAGAACAGGCTGAGTGAGCTGGGGCTGTTCAGCCTGGAGAAGAGAAGGCTCCAGGGAGGCTTTCCAGTATCTGAAGGGAGCTCCAGGAGAGCTGGAAAGGGACTCTTTGTCAGGGAGTATAGTGACAGGACAAGGGGTAATGTTTAAATTGGAAGAGGTGAGGTTTAGATTAGATATTAGAAAGAAATTCTTTCCTGTGCAGGTGGTGAGACCCTAGAACAGATTGCCCAGAGAAGTTGTGGCTGCCCCTGGAGGGGTTTAAGGCCAAGTTGGATGGGGCTTTGAGCATCCCGGTCTGGCGGGAGGCGTCCCTGCCCATGGCAGGGGGGTTGGGATTCAATGGTCTTTGAGGACCCTTCCAACTCTAACCATTCTATGATTCTATCCATTTTACAACCTCTGCCTCTGAGAAGACAGACAGCTTACAGTAGGCAGTATAACATAACAAGAAGTGGCAGGGAGGTACTGTAATAGTTACCAGCATTGCTTGATGTCATCCACCTAGATCAGTGGGCTGTTTTTTCTTTTCTCAATTCCAATTCACATACATTGCCTCGGCACCTACACTGGTAGCAGTTCTGCAGCATACACACTCATAGTTCTCCATAGATGCACATAGACACAGGCACAGCCCCCATTCTCCTTGTCTGTCACCCGGCACAGATTTAAGAGAAGGTTCTGTAAGTCCTTCTGAAGCACCTTGCCTTTCATGAATGGTGCAATCTTCACATTATCCTAAAAAGGTGGTACCATACCATCAGCTGGAGCTGGACTGGGCTGGACAGGTTAAAAATCCTTCCTTGTCTTCCTATACAAGCATCCCACCATCCTCACTCACACATACAGGTCACTTCCCGAAAGCGTAACACGTATATTCCTCCTCAATATTTAGAAAGCATTCTCACATTTTAATGGTTCAGAAACATGGATTTCCACATGCTTGCTTACATTCCTCAATTTGCACAGTCAGTGGCCTGCAAAACAGAGATTAATATACCAGGTTAAGGTAGAACTAAAAGCATAACTTGGGCCTTGGTTGTGTCTTAGCATGCTTGGACTTCTTCAGAGTGTAAATCTAACTTCCAATTGCAATATCTCTTTAATGTTTTACCCACGTGCCATTGAGTTGTGTAATCATATAACTTTCTCAATTTTTATTCTTAAAGAAAAATGCACATAAAACCATTACATGAGAAATCCAAAGAGCTTGCTGTTGCATCACCAAGTAACCAGCAATTTATGAAGGATAAAGTTCATCTTGAAGTTTAAGTCCTAGAGTCACCCATCCATTCATGTAGGACAGTAAGCGCAGCGCTACATTATCAGGAACTTTGCATTCCCACAACACTGGAGGATTGTTCAACTCCCACTGATACACATCAACACAGGATCTATGAGAGCAACGACCAACAGAACAACATCAACAAACCATCAGTGAAAAGATGACGGTGGTGGCTCTCATTACAACAGTCACTTACAGGACGCAGAGTTGCTACACGCAGGTTGGGTAATGAGAGTATTGGCTGTTTTCCCCATGTCATAAGTACAATATGAACACTGAAATACTGTTTACTGCTGTTTGGAACATTTCATATGCTCTTAATGACTTAGATCATCTACATGTATTTTTTCAAATTTAGTCAACACAAACCTTACATCTCGATGCAACGACAAAATAGGTTTGAAATGATAAAAGAGGATAGCTTTCTTTTTTTAAAAAATCCAGTTTGGGTCCTTTCAGATCAAATAACTCAACTTCCTTACTTGTTCTGAGAATATTAATTCTGTTACCAAAGATGTGGTGGGCTCCACTCTTTTCAGTAAAATAAAAGGGTTAAAAACTCAGATTTGGATGAAAACAGAACTCATGCTCTTAAAACAGAGATGATGATCTTCACCATAAGAACTTCTCCCAGAGACAGTAAGTATATCAAACTTAGAGATACTCTTTTTCATTTAAAGTTCCCTGAAGCTTTTTGGAGGATTGGTATGGGCTTTGTTTCTGAGTTTTTTTGGCTTTTGGTAAATTTGGGGGCATGTTAGTAGAGCCACATTGATTTCTCTTTAATATTTTCCCAGCAAGCAGCTTTGAAGACGCTCTCAACATAAATACTTCAGTCATCTATACTGAGAGTTGAAACATTCTAGAAATGCTTGGGGGTGGATATTTCAAAGGCTCCTTCAGATCTGAATGCTCTGTTGCCTTCCAAAGAACCTTTGAATAAATATTCACAAAAATCGTGAAACCTAATATGTCTGGTATGAGCTGTTTCCACAAAATCATGACAAAGGATTAAAGCTGAGACACAAAAATTTAAAAATTATATATTGATATCTTCTTTTCATTCATCCTTCTTCTTAAACACATAACTAAATTCTGAGTATCTCTTGCAGAGTCTTTATTCCTGAAACAGAAACCTTATGGAATAAAAACTCACAACGTGCCTACCCCCGTGGCTTGAAGTGTAATTTTCCATCTGGGAGAAACAGCTATTTGCTTTTATATCTTTTTAGGGTCAGTAAAAATCAAATATTAGACAACAATTTTAGGGTCTTGTATTGTCATGTCTCAGTATATGCCTCATCCTTCCTTGATTAGACTGTGAAAGTAAAAGGCCTTCAGGGGAATCATAGGGTTCGTCAGCTCATGCTTCCGGGGGAAACTCTCCTCCCCTTTAAAACACAAAAATAGCCCAGAACAACAAGTCCTGATTCTAACCCAACAGTTGCTACTGCTACTCAAGCAAATTGTTTATAGAATTTGCTAAGAGAGAAAATACGCTACTGAAGTACTTTAACAATCTTGCTGAAGAAGGTTCAGATTCTGAGCTAAACTAACTGGTCTTTGAGACTTGTTCCACTCTATCTTATTGCAGATTACCAAAGTGTTTTCCAGACTTCTTGCTCCGCTACCAAATAATCATCTATCAACAAGATAGCCATGAGACAGATCATTGCTACAGGGTGTGGAGTTTTTGCAGCACCAGAGTTGAGAAGCATTGGTTGAGAAACACTAACAAAAGCCAAACTTCCCAGAAGGTTATAGGTGTTTTGAGCTGCATCATCTCACACGCAGCCACCGAGATAAGCAGAATCTGAACCCAAGCACCACGTATATTGTATTATGGCTACCTAAAATTATGGACATCTGTTGGATAAAACTTCTCCTTTGAGATGATGACACCAAGCTGTGTTACACAGTTGCAACACTTGAGGGATGGGATGCCACTCAGAGGGACCTAGACAAGCTCAAGAAGTGAGCTCATGTGAACCCCATGAGGTTCAACAAGGTCAAGTGCAGGGTCCTGCACCTGGGTCAGGGCAACCCCTTGTATCGGTACAGGCTGTTGAGAGCCACCCTGCAGAAGACTTGAAGGTACTGGTGGATGGAACGTTGGACATAAGCCACCAATGTGTGCTCACAGCCCAGAAAGCCAACCATACCCTAGTCTACCTCAAAAGAAGTGTGAGCAGCAGGCCAAGGGAGGTGATTCTGCTCCTCTACTCTGCTCTGGTAAGACCCCACCTGGAACACTGCATCCAGCCCCGGAGTCCTCAGCACAGGAAATACACGGACCGGTTGGAGCAGGTCCAGAGGAGGCCACAAAGATGATCAGAAGGCTGGAGCACCTCTCCTGTGAAGACAGGCTCAGAGAGTTAGAGACAGCCTGAAGAAGAGAAGGCTCTGGGGAGACCTTATAGGGGTCTTCGAATACTTAAAGGGGGCTTATAAGAAAGATGGGGACAGACTTTCTAGTAAGGCCTGCTGCAATAGGACAAGGGGTAATGATTTTAAACTAAAAGAGGGAAGCTTCAGACTAGATACAAGGAAGAAATGTTTTATGATGAGGGTGGTGAAACACTGGAACAGGTTGTCCAAAGAGACTATAGATGCCCCATCCTTGGAAATATCAAAGGTCAGGTTGACTGGGGCTTTGAGCAATTGGATCTAGTTGAAGATGTCTCTGCTTATTGCAAGGGGCATGGACTAGATGACCACTTAAAGTCCCTTCTAACCCAAACAGTTCTATGATCAAGTTTTGTAAAGAAAGTGTCTAAGTTGTATTTTGTTATGATGACATCTTTTGTTTTTAAAAGGCATTCTGATAAAGAAACTAGATGTGCTTAGTTGATAAATACAAGCTCAGTAAAAATCAACCATGCCTTTAAAGTAAGTGTACATCCCTGATAACAGTTCATAAAACAATATTGTTGTTCCTTTTTCCAATAGAAAGAAATGTTAACAGAGAGCAAGCCAAAGGCAGGAAGGGAAGGGAGGTGCCAGGGATTTCTGGGATGTCTGATTTACTCTAAGTAGGCTCAGTTCCCCAGTGTATTTTGTCCCATAGCAGACGCAAGAGGCACAAGGGCCAAACAGACTGGCAACAGGTATGGCTGCTGTTGTCCTAGGCTTTGTACAATACTCTGAATAACCCTTTATTTTTGTGTTTTTCTACACAGATAGAAGACTGTGCTTGAGCAGAAGTAGTGACAGATAGTTGCCACACCAATAGTTATCATACCAAATCCAATCTGTTTAGCTTCATTTAAACAAGCTAGATTTCTAAAGGTTTTGTTATCCCTTAAGCTGGAAGAGGAACATCTCTTATTTACATTAGTTGCTTAAGACTCCCCTGTGTTATGTGCTGCACGGTGGTATAGTGAGAGTGTTTCATCCCGAATCACTCATCATATAAACAGAAGAGATACAGGAGATATTATTTTTCTTACTTCTAGTAACACAGACCCAAGTCATGGAGCCACTAAGAAGCTTGCTTAAGGTCACATGGGATGCCTGTAGCACAGCTGCAATATTTTTTGTTTGTTTTCATTTTATTTTAACTCAAACCTCCACGTAGCTGTCTACTGACAGGCCTGGTGCCCTGCTGCAATGTTCCCAGTGACCTGCAGTTCTCCTTCAGCTCTACCCACAGGAACCATTCCAAGCCCCAAGCTCATTCCAAGCATCAGCATTATTCAAATCTCCCAGTGAAGTCAGCTCACCCTTGATGGCTAGAAGCTTTTGTAACACTTCAAAGGTAGCTTTGTCTCCTACCACTAAACCTAGGGTGCCTGTTTCCCACTGCAAGTATAAGATTTGCTCTGAAGGAATGGCTACATATATTCCTCTCACTGTAATTTTCCATATACAGTAAGAAGAGATGGAACAAAGTTGAATTACCATCACAAGCTACTTACTGTGTGCAGTAGGAAGGAGGAAACTGACCATCAGGATGACTGACATACCTGCATTGACACAAATCCTCTAAGCAAACCCAGTGCTACTGAACTTCAATAGTGCTTTGTAGATTTGGAGAATACCACAAACATCACATGAACATTAATTAAGCACAAGGTAAAGCTGTAAATATCTTAACAGTAACCACGGCAGTTTAGGAGGCCTGATTACCCGCTGTAGTTGTGCGCTCTGATCTGGCAGTTCCCTCAGGACTGTCTTTCTGTCACACCACTGCTTGCAGGCCACGGTGACTGGCATTTCCAGGACAGATGTATTCTCAACACTGTATTTTGAAGGGCACTCTGGAAATATGTATATGCCTGCCACTTCCACATAACATTAATTCTGGGACATAAAATAGTGCAAGCTCTGGAGTTCCAGCGCTCTGACAAGTACTAAAGAGCCATTTGGTGAAAGCGAGCATATGTTCAATCGCTTAGCAGAATCACAGCATTCCCTCGTAGACATGGGCAATATCACAGTCATTAAAATTAGGTTCAATTTGCTTGATAGAAAGTAAACATTGACTGTGTATTCTATTACAGCACATGAACGGCAAGAATATTTTTTTTTCCAACCTGTACAACNAAAAAAAAAAAAAAAATTCGGAGCTAGCAAAATTCACTTTAAAACATATTAAAGGATCTTTAACATACTCAGTTTAGGAGCAGGACTGACATAAGTGCTAGCACAAAACATCAACAAAGCAGAGCATAAATCCTTTTAGTCCGGAAAAGACTCTTTTTGTAGGTTATTTTTCCTTCTACAGTCCAACAATGTGATCATCAAGCAAACAGAGCAAGTGAAGGAACGACTGACAGAAGGCTAGGCTTATTTTTCACTAACATAAATTCATTCATTGCCTGGAACAACTAACAAGTTTTTCCTTCCCATGGTCTTCCTGTTATATGAGCTTCTGGAAGAAAAATCTATCTGAAAAAATTATAGCTTTGCATGGACACATGCATTTTTTACATGTATATGTTTGGATTCGCACACAGGCACGTACATGGGGAGCAGGAGTGTTTAGACAAATGCAACCCCAATATCCAGCCTTCTCTGAACTGCAACAGTGGAGGCAGACAAAGCCCGCTGCTTCTTTTTAAAGTATGTAGGGTAGCAGCTCTTGTCTTTAAGTAAGGATGTGAGGCTGTTCTCTGGGACAGCTGGGCAACATGGGGCAAAGAATAAACCCCAAAGAACACATTTGGAAAACCCTGGCAGAGTTCATGCTGGTGATAACCACTCCAGTAAGGGTGAACCTCGCCACCAACATGCACTCGTGTGCTAAGGTATGGCTTGTTGACTGAGCCAGCGCTTAAATCCCTGGCGAGCTGCTGTCTTCAAACATCTGATGCAAGGACTTCTCCTAGTAAGGACCTAGTAAGGCCTCCCACAGACGAGGGGAAAGCGTGAAGCATGGGAAATTTCAAAGCAGCAGACAGAAAAGGCTTTGCAGAGAAAAGGAGACAGGTGTTTATAAAGGCCCAGACAAAGCCAGGTATGTAAACATTTGCACAGCTATAAGCTCTAGGAGTACTCCCATTGTAATCAACGAGATCTCTTAAACATGCTTAACATGAGGCTTATGCTTACATACCTGGCGTAAATGGAGACAGAACAAGCAGCTGTGGGGCCTGCTTACAGGAGGGTTTCCAGCACACACGGACAGTGAGCTGTGGGGTCAGGGACCCATCTTCACATTTTCCTAAGAGCAACTGATAATTCTGGATGGCCAGTTAGAGTAAGGCCGATATTTAGAGATATGAAAATAAATATCTAAGGAACATACATATACATTAAAAAAAAAAACAACACCAAAAAAACAAAAACCATGTACGTGTGTGTGCATATGTGTATCCTTTATATATACATTAGTTTAGAGACATAAATAAAAATCAGGACTTAAGCTTCAAGATGGGCACTCACTGCTTCTGAGGTTCCCAAAGCTAGCAGCAGATGCTGTTACAAACTGGGACCTAAATGTCAAGCACCAACATTGCTTAAGTGATACTTAATTAAAATAGAAAAGAAATAGCATTCATGTATTAATTCAGTCATTCATGAGGGTTTTATAGATGCACAGCAAGAACCTGACTCACCCTTCAAGCACTCCAGCAACTTTAGGCCCCCTAAGTTTTCACCTAATGGCGTTTTATTTGTAAAAGTAGCGCATCTCTACATGTGAACAAAGAGCTGTCTTGATCTCTCTCGCTTTGTCAGGTCAGGTATCTACTGCCTAGGCACACCCCATAGCTTCCTCTTATATTCTGTAGCCCAGAGCATCATATGCGTAGGTCACTTTTTCCACAAAAGCGACCTTTGCACTCAACAATATGCCACCAAGTACATTAATGGCAGAAGAAGAAATCACAAGTCAGATAGATACTCTGAATACTTCAGTGAAATTAAACAGACATACTAGTTAAATACACTTTAGCAGAAAACATATTTGAGTCCCAAACAGAGCTGTGAGTCACAGTTATCCATGCAACAGTACCAGAACTTTGACCAGCACTCTATACAACGGAAATACTAAAGCCTATACTTTAATGTAAAAGGAATACCTGACATATCACACATCGTGAAAAAAGAATGAATTGAAACTAATGGACCTATGAGTAATACTCCACATGTGAGTAAAAAACTGAGGGTTAATTATTCATATATTATTATTCAGTCAATGAAGACAGCTTAGATGTCAGCCTGCCCTCCAGAATTTTCAAGTCAGTAGGAATCTACTATTAATCTTGAAGAACTAGATTAATTATGTGCACAAGAATCTTTAATAGCATTAATATAAGGAAAAAAAGGAATAACCATCACATCATACAAATCAATAGCCATTTTCTAAAGAAAAACAAGAGAAAGAAGAAAAATTTCATGTTTAGAAATAGACTTAAGTACAACTCTTTCTTTTTCCACAAAAAATTAAATTTTGGTTTAAAGAATTCTTTTGCGTCACCAGAATCCACAATACAGATTTAGTTTCTTCAAGCTCTAGCTGATTTTCTTCTTGAAAAGGGAGCTGCGCAACATGCATTAAGGAGTCTCAAAAAAAAACCACACAAAAAAACAAACAAAAAAAAAAACAAAAGCAAAAACAAAAACAAACAAACAAACAAAAAAAACCAGAAAAAATACCCCAAAATAATCACTTCTGCTTTTTCCAAATTAAAACTATGAAACACTAATCCTCTGTTTTAGCATGCAGATTTTTTTTCTGCCTCTGTAACTTTTGCTGAAATTCATTGCTTTTCCAGGCAAAACTTGTCATCTACATCAAATTCAGAAGAGCGTAGTGTCATCATTTAATTTCATTAGATGATACAGTTCCATTTCTTTAGATGTCAGCACAGTGAGAAGGAGGTGTGAAAGACCAGTTTACAGCCCTGCTGCTTTTAGGACTAAGCACGATCTTAAACAACATGCTTCTGTCTGTTTTCCACTGTGAGGTTAAGTCTCCATCTGCTAAAGATACCTGAGAAACTGTACTGGAAGACGTGTGCTTCCATGATGGGTACCTAACTGTTAGCCACAGCCCCCTGGTCATCTTCTGTCTATGTGCAAGTGCTCTGCTGCACATTCCCATCAGCTCCTTGCACGGCCCCTCTGTGGGGCTGGTTCCCCCCTCCCACAATGAAAGGGCCAAGTGAGCATGATCCCTCTCCTCAGTTTCCTGCAGAGGAGACAGAAAACACAAATCCAGTCCCTGGGGTGCTCATCTTGAGGTACTAGACTTGGTTAAGTTCCCTACTGTCTCTGCTCTGATTTGCCAAGAGTTACAGAAGTTAGAAGATTAGAGAAAACAAGCGTCCTGTTATTTCAGAAAAGTTAATTCCTGGAATGATTCCTGCCAGGGGGGCACAGCAACAGAGCAAACAAAAAAAAAAAAAGGGAGAGATTCAGGGTAATTCTTTCCTATCAAGTTGGCATACGCCCCAGAGATTTTTCAGCAATTCTCCCAGATCGGTGAAAGTCAACTGTGGGAACCTTGCCTTGCCTCTGCAAGTGTCAGCAACTTTGTGAACACCCAGCAAAAGGTCTCCAAAATGAGCGGAAACACAAAACCCAGGGCTGGGTTCCCAGCTGGTGTAAAAGGGTGACAGGCTTGGTGGTTTTAGCACTCTGATGGAGATCGTGCTCCAAGGTATGACCAGCCTTTCCAGGCACTGAGCGGGCTTCACAATGTGACTTTGACTTCGTGAAGAGGCTCTGTGAGAATGTCCCTCTCAGGGCTTGCAGGGGCAGCAGTCACTTCCCCAGCTGCAGCAGACATGCAGCAGACAGCATCTTAGATCACATTAGGGAGAAACCAGCCTTAGATAGGACACACTCAAGCTGCCCCTGTACCACAGTGTTACGGGCCACCACACTTGGAGCACTGGAAGGAGTGTATTTGCCCCTTATCAGCAATAAAAAGGTGGCAAAGGAAGTTAACCTGATGTTAATCACACAGGATTTCCCTAGGAAAACCATTAGGCAGAGCTAAGAGACAGGACAGAAACTCAAGGGTTAAACCGCATTCTTCTCAGAGTACCCAGTAAAAGAAAAGCCCTTGTCTTCAGCCAACTGCAAATCCAGTATTCGGCAAAAGTGAATTAAAGTGGTTGGAACAGAGCTTTTCTAAAGCAGTTTACATTGGACAAATCACAAGAACAATAATCACAAAACATGCTTTCTGTGAACCTTCCAAATTATCACATTTCTCCTTTTAACAACAACAGAAAATGTTCAGAAGTGGGAAAATAAAGTCTGAAAACTAAGGGATAAGTGTAAAGCAGTTTTAAGTGTTAAGGGTCTAAAATAGGGATAAAAGCAAAAACAAAAAGAAGAGTCAAGTCTTTTCAGTGTAGCTCAAACTCATAATGATAGAAGAAATCAGATACTTCCTTGGTAACACAGTCCAAAAGCACAAGAAAGATAGCCAGTTTCCTCAGAATTTATCGCTGATGAACAAAACGCTAGTCATTCATATCACTGTGATATCCAAAGAAAAATCAGTACCTTGTTATGCTGGTCAAACACTCAGAAGCAGGCCATCCTTTCCCAAAGAGACTGCAAATCACCTGAACAAACCAGAAATCAAGAGGGGGGAATATCAACCAAAAAGCTCCCTCAATGGAGCAAGACAGGGAGGAGCTCAGGAGCAAACCACCTGCTGCTAATTTCTGAGCGTTAGTTTCAGGTAAGAGGCATCATTGCACCTTGGCCTTTTGACACTTACAGACCCATAGTGCTCTGGCAGTTTTGCTGGCTTTCTTTCCCAGCCTCAAGCTCAGAGGTAAAATAAATCCAAGAGCAGTTAACACAGCTGTTTGAATATCACGTGACCAAATATCCCAAATTATGTGGCTAACAGCCAGCAGGTGCTGCCCAGCCCCACAGCCTGGCAGACCCTCTTCTTCCCTGCATAGGTTCAGAAGGCCTCTCAGGTGCATTGGACTGAATTTCAGGTGACCTTTCCTTTCCAAGAAATAAGGACCAAACCACCTTTGTCTTCTAAGTTATCTTACAAGCCCTCCCTCCTTCATCTGGTCCCCCAAACTGTACCCCAATCCCACACTCACACTGAGTCCTCCCTTAAGACCTACCTCTTTCCTTACCAGCTCCACAAGCCTAGCTGGCTTCTAACCCACCATGATGATGGGCACAGTTGTCCATGACCCCTGCAATGCCCACAACAGCTTTCCTTGCAGGAGCGAAGATACCACTACATCCCAAGAACAGGCCTGATGTACCCTCATTTCTGCCTTAATGCTCTAGTTTGGGGCTGTTCTTAAAGGAGCCAAGGTGCAAATCCACTGCTGGGGCACTGTTATGGTTTGAGAAAACCAGTAACAATTTATTGTCATTCAGAAAATGGTTCTATCACCCAATGGCCCCTCCTCACCCAGAAAAGGGGAATTGGGGAATGCAAAGAAACACAAGGGTTGAAATGTAAATAGATTTAATAGAATAAGACTATATAATTAACAATAATACTAAAGAACCAGTATTAATCCCAACACTGATGTAAGATATACAAGAACTATACTCAGCCAATTCTCTCAGCAGAAGCTGTGCCCTCCCAGCAGTGGACAGCAAATGTTGGACACTGTGCGTGCAACAGTTTTGGAGAAGAAAGAAGGGCTCAGGGGTCCAGTACTGGGGCAAGGAGTTGTCTGGACCCACCACCATCAGGGGAGAGCCAGCTACGCAGCAAACTTCTCTAATTTATATTGAATGTGACGTTCATGGTATGAAACAACCCTGTTGGCCAGCTTGGGTCAAATGCCCAGGCCTTGCTCCTCTTCATCCCTGCACCTGGCAAGGTTTGAAAACATGGAGACCTTGAATCTCCCAGAGCCTGGCTGGCCATAAAGTAAATATTTTCATGAATTCAGACACAAGAGTCTTCTAAAAGTGCAATTTTCCCAGCATTAGAAGAAAAGTTAGTCCTGGGCCTCTCAACCCAGGACAGGCAAATACTCTTCGCATTGGCAGTATAGTCTGTAGATATAAAAGCAAGGATGTTTTTCAGACGGTAAAATTTAAAATTATCATCTTTCGAGCCCAAATAATCTTTCAAATACTTTCAGTTTCTTCTGAACTTTAGGTGGGAAAAAATAAGATTTCAGCATGGCAGGTCAAAAGATGAGTTACTGACATCATTGTTTATACAACAGCCTGAATTCCTGGTTTTTCCTCGTCTGCAAGCTGATGCAGTTCTCTGCCGACTTGTGTGGAAACTGAACTAGGTTCTTTTAAACTGTATGGTTTGACATAACTGTGTAGGTCACCTAATTTCTCTTCATTTTTCACTTGGAGAGCAGATTGCAAAACTGGGTACTAGCTGCAATCAAATGGAATCCTCTTTCCCCCCCCC
>VXBW01003915.1:763131-791901 GCA_013400375.1 Thinocorus orbignyianus | reverse complement strand
CCCTCCCCTCCCCTCTTCTCTCCTTTCTCTGGTTTTGCTTCTTTTTCATCTTTCTTTTCCTTTTCCTTTTTGTTCCTTTTCCCTTTTGTTCCTTTTCTTTTTTCCTTATTTTTATTTCTCTTCCTTTTCTTGTTGTTTTTGTTTTGTTTTTTCTCTCTTCTTTTTGTTCTCTTTCTCTTTTGCCTTGTCTTTCTTATTTTCTTTTTTCCACCTTAGCTATAAACCCATCTTTTTTTCAGCTGCTTCTAGTGCTGCCAGAAGTTATTCCTGGGAATACAGATTGCAGCTAATCTCTCTAACCTTAAAGTAACTATCCTAGTCAGAAAATGCGATTAACTTCCTGAACTTTTTGGAGTCACTGCCAGAAAAGCCACTCTCAAAGTGTGTGATCTCAATTTTATACGTAAGCAACCACTAGGTACAAAGATACTATCTGTTTATACCCAAATGATCTGTGGAGGTCTTTCACAAGACCTTTGGGGAGGCATCTCTCTGCTTCAGTAATGGGAGATTGGGAAACTGCGGTTGTTCATATTGGTTTTACGGGAAAAATAGAATGTCCTCACTTTGCAAAACAATTTAACTTCTCTGCTGTGCTGCAACACATGCATTTTAAAATCAACACAATGGCTCAGCAAGACAGACAATGGATTCCATCTGTCTAAACAGAGATGGCCCCTGCTATCAGGTCAGCTCACAATCTCTAGTTTGTCCATCTGATTGGAAAGTACCAAACTGCATACAGACAGCTTAAAAGAAGGGAATGGGACTTGCCCAGCATCAAACAGAAAACCTGTGGCATGCAGATTTTCTGGTAGCCTTCAGTTGGCCCAGCAACCACTGGACCAGTCGTCTTCACATGAGGATAAATTCTTAAAAGCTATGGTAGCCAACAGAGCTATGCTAAATCCCACCAATTCAAGGACTGCTGCTTTATCTGCTGTTACCAATCCTCATCCCACCTTAAGAGTTTGGTTTCTGGCTCCTTTTCTGTGAAGAACTTGAAGAACTGCCTTTTATTTCATTTGTATGAAGGGGTGGGGAATGCACTTGACCCATCCAATTAAGATCGCTTTCGAACAACACAGTGCTTATTTTCGTAACACTGCAAATATTCATATCCAACCTATTCAAATGCATGCTGCATAAATGAAAGAGCATCTATTTTAATTTATCAAGCAATATCAGCTTGATTCCAGCATTCAGCTGCTGATTGAATGCCCAGGTAGTACTATCAACATCCAAATATTTAAAAAATACTGCTAGAAAAATTATCAGCAGAATTTACTTCCAATAATTTCCTTAAAAAAAACTCCTAAAAAAAAAATCAAGTCCCTAAAGCCCAGAGAACCTAGCTGGACAAATTCTAGGCCTGCGAGAAAGCCAACAATGGCCTACATTTTGTTCTACAGACAAATCTATGTACAAAATATGTTGCAAGCTCTATCAACTTTATCACAAATTTTGCTATTGCTTCTTTTCTTTTTAAAATCTTATCTAGGTATATTGTTCTATGATAGCGTTTTAGAACTCTCTAATATTTTTTTTAACTGCTCCCGATTGTTTTAGGATTGGATTGTGAGTTTTTGGGTATTTAAGGCTGTCTCTAGTCCACATTTCTCACAATAAGCTTCTCACACACACACACACACAAAAAGTTAGGATTTCTCCTTCCTTCAAACACATTTCAGTAACTGAGTCTTCTACTGATGTCACCTACTAACATTGCTAATAGTAAGGTCATTAGTGCGACTGTAAATATTGTACAAATCATCATGTGGCATTTGATTTAAGAAATACCTAAATTTTAGATCATATTATAATTTGAAGTGAAAATACAATTACGAGAGAGAGAGAAAACTTTTTAACCCTACCAAGGAAACAAAAACCCCAATGTTTCTGGATGAGAGCATAGAAAAATATAAAAGCTTTTCCTATAGGAAGTTAAAGAAATGAGAGTTTGTGTACCTGCAATGTCCCTAATTATTTTAAAACATCTCCAGAGAGAATGTATGTTACTAGTTTGTCTATCCGCAAATAATACAATCTGGCCTACTCAGAAACATGACAAAATTCATGATGCTCCCCTTAGGTTCAGAGTCAAAGTCCACTGAAATCAGTGCTAATTCTCCTTTACTGCCTTCAAAGAGCAATGGAGTAGGCTTCTAATTCTCCAGTGCTTATGGAATAAAATAAATCTGTTACTGTCTTCTAATAGTTTTCACAGTTGTGGAGAAACAATTGTTTGGTCAGAAGTACAATGCTCTGGAAACACGTGCTCTAAAACTCCACAAATGCAGTTGTAAATGCAAAGCAGATAGGAGAACCAATGGATTAGGAGAGAATTTGAAGAAGTTAGGTCCATAAAACCACACAAAATGAGTCAGAACCTTCAAAAGTATTAACAAATTAACATTTCTTACCAAATTAACATCATTGATTGAGAGCAGCAGGTCCTCACACCTCAACACATGTGAAGTAGTTAATACTGGTTTGCAACTAGGATTTGCTCCTGTTCTATTTGGTCATGTAAACTCTTGCCAGGTCTCCTGTTGTTACAGCCAGAACTGTTCTGCAGAAGTCCAGGGAGACTCGGGTTGCACATGAGGGCTGCAGGTAATGCCTCAGCCTTACCATACCACAAAATCTGGAGTTTTCTATCAACATGGATGTAATTGAGTGTAAGTCTCTCTGTGTTTTCTCTCTGATCCTGGAAACAAAGTTTTTTCTCTATCTCAAGCTGTTCCCCATCTAGTATGTCCCTTAAAGCACAGAGAACTTAGCAGAGTTGATATGTTACACCAAGTGGGCAGAACTGCCTAGGAATAGAGGCAGCTGGACAACGCGTTTCATTCCTGAAAACCTGAATTCAGAAAAATGGTGTGCCAGTGACTCATGTCCAGTTTTGTAGAGTGACTGCTTTGTGATCCTGTTTTCCCCTGGCTACAGTGCATTTCCCATTAAGCAGTACAGTATACTCTCAATATAAACTTGTGATATATCACTGGAGTCCCATGGCCACCTGGTCTGAAGATGAAAGGAGCATGAGATACTTGAACTGTGATTCGCAGGCAGCTCCTCAGTGGCATTGCTGAATCAGTATTTCCATATTTAAGCTAAAAGCCTTCACTTCCATCCTTGGGAAAGAGAAAGGGTTTTGACGAAAAGACAAAAAATAGTTATGAGAACTGTCACTTTTGTCACACAACATTTGCTTTAGCTAGAGGCTCAATCCTCCTGGAGAAGAGAGCGTCAGTGGGAAATGTACACTCCACTCTGCAGTTTCATGTGCAACTTTTTTATGTGAAACTTTAGCTTGTCCAAAAACGGATCTATAAGAGATGAGAGCTACATACGCATTCCTCTACCAAGTTATACACCTCTAAATTCCTTCTTGAACTTTTGAAGCTTTTTGGGGCAGTTTGGGGTGGCTACTAGAAGCACAGAAGCAACTGCAGTGGCTTGGGCACCTCCTCAGCCTGCTTCCCTGAGTACCTTGTAAATAAGCAGTGCAACATTGCTCACTGTAAATTAGACCATCACAGAGGTCTTTTAAGGCAGGCAGTTTAGTCTACCCTTTATCCTGTGATTTTTAAGAATTTCTTGTTAAGTAAGGGCTAATCGGTGCTTGCTAATTCACTTTTTTCCTGTAGCTCTGGAGAACAGAGAGAAAAAAAAAAAAAACTAAAAATTAAAACTTGTCCTCACCTCAACACTCACTTGGGCCGCCTTCAATGCTTGACACAGCCTGTGCCAAAGAAAGGAGATCCTGTTGCAAAAGTTTCAGGGGTCCCTGGCACATGAGTTCCCATGCATTTTTTTTCACACATCTGACCCAAATGCCAGCCACAAGAGAATCATACAGTAATTTAATTGATCGGTCATCACCTTTAAAAAGATGAGCGTATCACTGTTTTATCAGTGTGGGGTTTTTATCACATTGTCCAACGTCATGCAGCCCTCTGTGTAGGGAGGTTACCTGATCCTGCAGCAACTGCTCTGAGGTTGGTTATGTGCTTTTTTCACCAGCTAATAGCTAATAGCGTTTAGCGTTTAGCATTTCACCAGGCCACATTAAACTCAATGTACAAGCAGTTAAGAAAAGTACTGTATCTGGCACTGTTTAATGTCACTGACATGAAATGCAAGCAGCTGTGCCAGCATTCCTGAACGCTGAAAGTACTTTACCTTTCCTCTGTCTTTTGTCAATTAAATACATTTTAATACAATTTGGGGAAATAAATACATTTTAATACAGTGCTATAACGCTAGGAAGGTCAAAGGATTAACTATATCTTGTCATTTAGATATTAAAAGAAATCATGAACATTTTAGCCACAGAGGTGCCTAGCTGCCTTCTATTTCCAGCTTCACCAGGCTGAGAATTTACAGCAACCTTTGCACGGCACAGCTGTACAACAATTTAATGAAAATGCTCTCCCCCAATTTTTGAAGATGCTTGTACTCACTGGAAGAACTCCTCTGACGGCAACTTGAGGCTTAGCATGCTGCTAGAAGGCATCTTCCAGCTCAGCTTTAATCTTTGCAGAAGCAAGGCCAAAAACTCCAATTAATATCAACAGGCACCCAAAACTTCTATTTCACTGAACTTTAAAAAAAGACAACCTTTGTATTTTGTATGGCAGTCAAGAATGGGGATAATTTTCCCTTTCTCTGTTTGTTTTTATATTAAAATAAAACAAAACAAAACAAAAACCCAGGATGACAAAATAACTTTTTTTCTGCTGATTTTGATGTCATAAACCTGAGAAGAAAAGGAGCATATGCCTTCCAGCACAATTAAGTCATGCCTTTCAACAGATGAATCTTCACGTCAATATGGCCTCACTGGTCTTTGCACGTAGGCCGGACAGCTGCCAAGGCTGGTTGGCTTCTGCTAGCAGGCAACTTGTTCCTCCTGGCCACTAATCAAAAAAGACCTACTTTAAAATGACAATTCTAGGGCATCCATTGCAAACAGTGCAGGGACTTCCAAGTGTGTTGGAAGATCCTGGGGAAGAGATACCAGGAATGAGATCTGCATAGGAGCAAGAAAAATCCATTACTATCCATTTGCCTGTTGTTTGATTGGAATTTTCTTCTCATGCATTAAAATATCCCTCCGTGAGATCCTCAGGCTATGTAAAACCAGCCTGAATCCACCAGTTTTGCAGTTTTCTGTGTGATTTATGCCTGGTGAAGAGCTTTACTAGCTTGGATGGAAAAGAAAGGAAGACTTAAATGAGTTATGTGAGGGGGCCAAGGAAAGATTTTTCATGGTCAAGGTAACACAAGAACAATGTGATCCCCCAATGCAGATAATGGAGCCCAAGAGGCCATGGACCACAGAGTCAGAACAGATGCCAAAATGGAAATCTCCTTTCCAACGGTAGTTATAGCATCCTGGCAAACAGCTATGATTCAATTTTGAACCAGACAATAGGTGTGTCCTCAATGTCTTTGGGTTTTTTTCAATATAGTGATGTGTAAATCAACTCCAATTCAAGCCAACACCACACATACCCACATCATGGCAGCACCAGCAGACTCCAATTTAAGTAGAGAAAAAAACCACACACTAATTGCCAGAGGCAGCTGTGTATAGTTATTCATAACCACTTGCCTTCCTTGAAATTGGAAGTATCTTGGTATATGAGGTCCAGAATCCCATATGATGGTTGATTTCCAGTTTTGCTGCACAAAAGAAAACCATTCTGAAATTATAAGATTGTCAAAATGCAATCAAGCTCTAGAGATACATATTCCTGAAGATTCCTGAGAAGAGTACAGTAAATTTTGTAAATAGTCTTTTTCCACATTTATTTGTTCATTTTTAGAAGAAAATGGTACTTTAACACCTTAGATATTAGCAAGACAATTATTTAACTGTCCTCTGAATCATCCAAAATCAAAGAACTGAACCTTGTCAAGACTTCATGATCAGGCCTTGGAAGCTACAGGCCTTTTTAGGCTTCTGACTTGACGAAGAGTTAAGAACAGTCTGTGTGTGAGTGTATGACTTAAAGACTAATAAGGCAAAATGGTACCTGGATTTCCCTTGACACAGTAAGCACTGGAGGCGAAACAAAAGAATGTCTCTGATTAACCCTTTAGGCATTTGACTGTCAACATAGCAAAGAGGAAAAGACTTAAAACGGAAACAAAACAAAAAAAAAAGGAAAGGGAAACACTGCTTGCATGTGAACTCTGCACAAAATACATTATGGAGTTAATAGTCCAATATTTAACTGATTTAAACCAGCATTGTTGTGTTAAAGTCAAAGAAGCTCTGCCAATTTACTGTAGCTAAGGATGTGGTGATTAGGTATTTCTATTGTGTGGAAAAGCACAGACAAATAGAATATTTTGGAAATTCTTGAACAAAACTGAGCGAAATTTTATTATATCTTCCGTAGGTGATGTTTAGAAGTGGGAAAAAAGAGACACAGTAAAACCAGCAAATTTATTTGTCAAAGTTATCTGACAGTGCTAAATAGTTTTCATCAGTAAACAGAGTTCAGTTCAATATCAGATTATCCGTTTTCTGTGAAGCTGAATTCCAACTGCTGCTTTTCTCATTAAAAAAAGGGATGTTCCCCTTAGATTAAAAGGAAGGTGGACTATATCAAAACCTCTTCCAATCCAGTTTCTATTCTTCCCCCATGGTGTCCCTATTCTCAACTCAGACTTATTTCTATATTTATTTAAGAAGTCACTCTTCTAGGACCTCCTGATGTCTTTAGCACATGGATGGAGTATGGAGTTTGGTGCCAGGAATGCAGTACAAGATCGGGGGCGGGGGGGGAAGAGAAAGAAAAAAAGAAAAAAAAAGAAAAAGAAAAAAAAAAGGAGAAGATCTGAAAAATAGAACACAAAAACACAGAGAAAACAAGAAAACAAATGAACCAAAACACATCAGGCTTCAAAAATGAGCAACCACAGTGGGGTTCCACTGCAATTTGATTATGTAATAACCTCTTTTCTTACCCCAGAAGGTAACGCAGAATTGTGAAGTTCAAATGTAAGACAGAGGATGCTGTTTGTTCGCACGGAAACAAAGCGACAAGCTAGTTATAATGCCAGGCCTGTTTCCGATACTTTGGGAGAAACACAGAGGTTATGTGTTGAGTGTCAATTCGAGTTAGCTTTATTTAGGTCCAGGGACAGAAATGCTTTTCCTTGCTCCCAGGGTGCGCATAACGAAGGTTAGACCCTTCCCATATGCCAAGTTTACTTCAGCTGTAAATTATATGCCGCAACAGAGGAGCAGGGCATTTCTTCTGCCAGTGAAGTACTGCCAAATTGGGTTGTAGAGAAGAAATAGTTCTGCTTTCATCTTTTCCTTACTATTTTTCATGGGTCAGATTGGCCCGCCTTATTGCAGCACATGGCACCTTACTCTTAAGGGCAACCCCCCTGCAGGTAATACTAAATTTGAGGAAGGTTTGTTGGCTCTCAACATGTTTTAATCGAGTTTTGCACGGATTTTAAGTTGCCTTACCTCCATCGTGCACACTGCTTTGGATGGCAACTGGAGTCAGAGACAGGTCATCAGTACCCACCCAAGGAACTTGACCCAAAAGTATTCTGGTATTTGACATTCAGCGTATGAGTTCATGTGGATCAACGTTTAGTTGAAAGTACCGTGGGCCTTTCTGAATAAAATTACAAAAGACTATTCAATCATAGTTTGCCTGTCAACCGTTCTTGGAATAGGCTTGTTTCATAACTGAAGAACTCTGCCAATTTCAGCTTATTTCTGCTAGCACACTGGGATTGTCAGGACCATGCATTGTAATATAAAGGCATATTGGTATTTGGGAATACCAGGGAACAGAAATGAGTTTTGCAATGGTTTCCCAGCCTATGATTTAAAATAGATATGAACAAAGAGTTAACGACGATGATTCTGTTCAAAATGAATCAGATCAACCCCCAACTTGTACATAATTGATTTTCTACTAAAATAAATTGTACAAGACAGCTTTCTGCAAGTGGAGAGTCTAGTATACAGATTTTTAAGGTTCTGCTTCTTTTCACCAATGTTATGTCCTCTTGGGGACAAACATTTAGGTAATTACTGTAATTATGATAAGAACTCCATTTCCCATATGAAGTACAGAAAATGAGTAGCCACACAGGACTGTATAATTACGTTTACCCTCACCTCCCCCAAGAAAATCTTTCACTCAGGCTGCATGAGATTGTTTATTTGATACATCAGTGTTAAAATCATACAAACACACATGGAAGAAAATTAGGAATTAAATTATGTCTTCTCTTTGAGTCCCATTAGGGGAGCTGCAGGGAGCAAAGAGAGGACAAAGTAATGTGAACTCAGCGTGAAGGAATGTAGCTAATGTTCCTTATCTGACCTCATGCTGAGACACAGCACCAGTGCAGAGCAGCTCTTCTATGGCATCATCCTTGTAACCCAGCATGCCCTTCAATATCTCCACTGTGTGCTGTCCAAGCAGCGGAGGTGGTTTGGGATCTGAGATAGCAAATTCACTGTATCTGACACCTGGTCCTGTAAAAAAAGCAGACAGGGGGAAAATTATTTTCAAAAGCTACTGCCCATATTTACACTAATCCACATTAGTTCAAAGGACAGTATCGAATTTTTCCAGCAGTCTTACCACAGTCCATATCACAGAAATGTTACATTTTAGAACTACAGACTAAAATCATTCCAGTTCAGAATAATGTACCACACCAATAAGTCAGTCTTAAGTGGTTCACCCAGATGCGGAATTGTTGAATATTTGTCCAACCTCGAGAAATTCTTCTCCTTGTTCCCAGCAATGTGTATGTCAGGGTGCTCCAAGCTGAACCACAGCACAGGTCTATGCCCAAACAATGCTCAGCCACACAATGGGACGTGGTGCAAGAATCCCCACACTCTGTCTACAACAGGAAGCAGCACAACCATAAGAACACAATGAAATGTCGTGTGTAACACGCTATTATTGGTGTCAGAGCAGCACACCAGATGATGGGAAGCACCATTTCCAGTTAGCAACAGCTGCCTCTGCAGCGTGCTCCAGAGTGACACAGATCTGGAGCGATGATCTTGCAGTGATGTAGAACTGACACCATGCTCAGCAAAGGTATCTCCAGCTCGTTTTACGTTTTCTACCAAAAAATACAGGTAGCAGCAGCCGTAAGAAACTCAACAATGGTTTATTTACCCTGGCAAGAATAATGCCAAAGATGAAAATCTCTTTTACATCTCTTGCAGGTCATCAGATCTCACTTTTTAGCATTTCTCTGTAGTGAAGAGAACAGAGATTTCGGCAGTAGTTCCTATTTAGCTATACCATTACTGTCGGTCTGGGAAGACAGAACAAGCCACAGATTTACCGTGGGGTCAAAACTGAGGTACACATGCAGTGTATGCATAGAATGACTGTTTCATAGAGAAATAGATTACAGTAATTTCCCAAATTGTCAGTTGAAAACTTTAATACAGAACTCAAGGACCTTTGATGCTTTGGACAATTGGCAAAAGGATTCCTCTATTCAGATTTGTGAACTTTATTATAGCATTGAAAAGAATTGACAGAAAAAGTTAGATGTACTTATGTCTTTGCCTATGACACTACATCTTTACTTTGAAATGCAAAGAAATACATAGGGCATCTTAATCGGCAGAACTGTGTTTGACTTCTTTCTGAAGGAGTAGGATGTCAGTCATCGAGGGAAATGGACCACAGAAAGAAGTCAACCTATAAAGGCATGAATAGGAGGTTCACTGCTTGAGTTACTACTTATTTGAGCAGAGACGCTGACAAAGGTCATGCAGCGTGCCAAAATATGCCACTTTTAATAACAGTCTTCATCAACTGTGATCAAATCATTAATACTGTAGCAAAGGTATCCACTTCTAAGTGGGACAAAATAAAGTAAAGGATGCTTGGAAAAAACCAGCTTTTTAGAATAACAGATTTTTTCATCTGATTTGGTACATTCCTGATGAATATGCTCCTGGAAGAGGTCAGGTACAGTTCCTGTGTTTAGTAAGGATAGGATGTTGAACTGGGAAATTGCAGACCAAATTATTTAACTTCAAGTTCCATTAAATACTGTAGCAAATAGTAACACTGAAAGTACTCAGGAGACGAGAAATAACCAGTGCGTATCTATTAAGAACAAACAGCGTATGCTTGATGCCTTGTCTTTCTACCAGGAGAAGGGCTGGAGGGGAGATACATCCCATCTAAGTTTAAATGTCAATAGCTAGATACTGATATTTAGTTGCTCAGACTCCCTTTGGAATTAATGTGGATGAAAATTACAGTGTAGTTCTTCTAAGACACTGGTAAATGACTAAACCTGGCCAGATGAACTGTGATCACCTGTGTTCCTCCATAAAGGAGAGGGCAGACGAATACCTTAGGTGCAGACCTCTACCACCCAAACATCTAAAGTCAGGTGAGATGGCCCTCCAACCACTAGGATGCCAGATCAAGATTTGACTTTCAGAAAATTCTATGATGTTTTCCAAAAACTCACTAAAGAAACAATGGTCTAGGTAAATCTGAAGCCAGGAGCAATACTGTGAGGGAAATTGTATCCAGATAATTCCTACCTGGGATGATCTAAACGGAAGAACGTTTCAAGTAAGCTCCAGAGAAATCTGTTCAGGACAAAGCACTAATCAGTACATTTTTGGCTAAGGGAACTCAGATCATACCTGTTCAGGTTTCTGATGACTTCAAGCTAAAATTGACAGTGAAGCAGATTTCACAGTGACCTGGCTACACTGGAGAAACGGTCTGGTAAAACAGTGTGAAATTCAACAACATCAAGGACAAGGAACTACATTCCGTTTGATAAATACAGGGCAAGGGACAAATAACGAGGCAGGAATAGCTAGGGGTTATTCTAAATCACAAAGGGAAGATGAGTAAACAACATCGTTCGTTGCGAAAAAGTCAAGTCTCATACAGAGTTGTACGAACAAGAGAGAAGCCTGCAGGACACATGAAATAATCTTTTAGCTCTATTTAAAGCTGGCAGGCACAGCTGGAGCAAGTGTCTGGTGTGGGGGCCCCCACTGCACAGCCATCTGGAACACCTGAAGAGGTTCTACAGGACAGCAACCAAAATGATCAGAGAAAACATGACAAACCAAAGTGGGATTGCAGACCTAAAGTGAAGGTCTAGGGAAAAACATCTTCAAAACTGGCTTCAAAAAATTTACAAAAAACAACTAACAGCAACAACAAAACTCCCAGCCCCCCTCCCCCCACAAATCCATGTGACCTTTTTGCAATCCTTTTTCACGTCCATGATGATGAGAAATAACATTCAAATTGCAACAAAGGAAACTGAAGTCAGGTACTATAAAATACAATTTTATAATGATAAAGGTAGCAAAATTCTGAAACAGGCCATAGAGGAGGCCACGAGTTCTTAGCAATGAGGTCTTTATGACAGGAATTATTCTAGGATAGCTGATCCTATGGCTGATCCCTGGGGCTTGCTGATACGTTAGATAACCTCTCACAGTCCCTTTAACCCACTAATATTCATGAAAGCTAAGAAACAGCTCACATCAGCGATAAATTTTCTATTTACTTCTTCCTCTAATTCTACTCACTTGGAACACAGTTCAATTTTCAAAGAAAATTTCAAGTGAGAGATTAGTACACTTTGAAGAGACAGGTGACATCATGAGGCAATATTTGTATTAATTCCTCTTCCTAGGACTGACTCAGGGCTGAACTGGCACTAGTGCAAGCCACAGGAATGATCTGTCTGTGCCAACTGAAATGCTTCTGAAGATAATTTCAGAATAAAAATGCCTCTTAGAGATTTATTAGTCTAGAAATGCAACATAGCCACAAAGCTATTAGGCAATTTCTATTAAAAAATACAATAGCACATGGATATAAAGCAACCTTATTTCAGGTGTGTGTTTCTGAGAATTCTTTATACCAAGAAATCAGCAAACCCACAAAGGAACTAGTTTTCACCTGCTTGTGAAGGATAAAATTTGCGTATCTCAAAACCTGGGATTTTTTTCAGCAATATCAAAAGACACAGTATAAAACCTCTAATGAGGAAAAAACCAAAACTGACATTAAGTGTACAGCAGGCATAGAATGCTTCACACTTCCCAAAGAAATCAATCTTACAAACTAGAGCAGGCTAGAAAATTGCACAGCAATTATAAAACCAGTGTCTTCCTTGAGCTCTTATTGTTTGATGCATAATTCATCGTGCTACTTTTCACTTTGATAGAGTTATAAAGTTATCTACATTCATTCAAAAGAGCTACTTGCTAATGATCCATCATTAACGATTCCCTGCTCTTTCCTTGTGTAACTTCTACTTGGCTTCTGTCTCAATTAGGAGGGTGCAGAGCTTGCCAGTCAGGCTTCAGCAATCCCACGCTCCTACCGAACAAGGCTCCCAGAGAGCAACCAGCAGAATGCTATGCAAATGCTAATTAAACACAACTGCCTTATGAGGAAACCAACCCTTGAGGCAGAGAGAGGTGAACTGCTTTAATTAAGGTCAGAAGCATTTGCATGTGGGGGAGTTATAGGGGACCTTGCAGATGAAAACAGGCCTTTGCTGGGGTAGAAGAAGGGTGACCAGCTGGTAAAGGTAAGGCAGAGTCACCTGTGTGTTCTGGTCATGAGCAGGACACTATTCGACTCAGCCATGAAGTTAAAGGGACACAGCCACCCAAAAAAAAAACACAATGAAAGAACAAGCAGTAACTGTGATTTGCCTTTGTCCTGCTAAATTGAAAGGAGCCTGTTTCTCTCTTTGCTTTGACTATCATTGCCAGTAAACCAAAAAGCTCTTTCACTGCATTTAAATTCTAGACTAATCTTATTTTATTAATTTTATCTATTTTGACTTTAAAACGTTGCTAAAATACATGCTGTGCACACCACGTAATGAACAAGAGTTAAGAGCATAACAGTAAGTCAAAACTTGTGTCAGATGCAACTGCAATGACAACTGTACCAAGAAATCTTGGAGACTTCCAGTACTCCAACTTCACACTGTCACAATAAATTCTATTTCTCTAGTGTTTATCTACTCCAGTATTGCTAGGGGTCAATCTGAGCTACTAGGTTAAGGCACACTAAACAGATCAAAGCAAAAGACAAAAATGAGATCAAACCACTAAAACAGGTCCGCAGGAAAGGCTCTGCAAGAGCAAAATGCTTTTGAGCATTCACCATAGGAGAGGAGACAAAGGCAGCAGTCTTTGCAACCTACCACTGGGCACGGCTGAGATTTGGGGCTGCTGAATCAA
The DNA here is from genome assembly GCA_013400375.1 of Thinocorus orbignyianus. NCBI lineage: Eukaryota > Metazoa > Chordata > Aves > Ciconiiformes > Thinocoridae > Thinocorus > Thinocorus orbignyianus. Next base: position 778,619 of record VXBW01003915.1, on the reverse strand, counting down.
AGTCAGCTGTACTCCACAAGCAGCAGAAATTAATGTTGAATATGAATGTGAATATGAACTCAAGGTGCAAAGCACAGTATATACAAGTGGATGAAGGTAACAATCTTTGCTTTCTCCTGACAAACAGCAGCATTGTGTAGCAGTCACCAGATAACACTTTTTTGACAGCACAGGTTAGAGCATATTGAAGCAATCTACCTCTCCAACAGAAATCAGGCCTGGGGACAGCCAAGCTTAGGGAAAAGTCATGGTTATTTGTTATTATTCAAGTGGGACAAGGAAAAGAAAGGGGAAGTTTGAACTAATGTGTGTGCATGCATTCTGTTTGCAACATATCATCTACATTTTTGCAGGGAAAATAAAACCAAAACAAACAAAAAAAAAGGGCTCCAGCTCACAGTGCAGTTTATATACATGTAGGAATCCCATGAAAACAAACCAGAAATGGTGTTGCTACATAATGATTTCACAATTCCAATCAAGTATCATCAACAGTCAACAGCGATGGTCCAGAGCCCATACATTTGCACTCAGGTCCCATATATGCTACAGGTCAAGTGTTTGGATCATGAAATCAGCTGATTATGGAAGTGGCCTAAAGGACAATCCAAAGGAAACAAGCAGTGACTTTTAAGGCGATAAAAAGGAAAATGACACAGAAGAAGTCCGCAAGAGCAGCTCTTTGGCATCCACGGAGGGGTCTTTGGGCACTAGAAGTGATGTGTGCAGGGTTATGGACCAGGGAGACTTGATTTTGAGTGCCCGGTCTCTTCCCTTTGGTCCCAACCATGACATCTGGCAATCCATTATTCAGAGCTGAGAAGATGGGGTGCCCAAGCACACAGTACAGCCCATCTTGGCTACAATGCCTTCACAGCAGGCTTCCTCACCTTGGTGAAACACAAAGTAGAAAAGTACACACAGTCAAAAAAACTCATTAAAAATTCCTGCTACTATGAGTTGAGTAATGAACACAGTCTTCATGGAAATCTCCAGAATGAATGATCCATTCCATCTTAACTGGAGAGCTACCACAGTTTTCTATTTCTTACCACAGATCTGAAAGTTTTGAAGCTTGCGGGACTTTTCGGAAATCTATTCAATCACTGTGAAAAATCCTTTTCTTTTGCATTACATTAGCATTAGTGAATTACCTTTTTAAGAACAAATTGTAATAGATTTTTTTTTTTTTTTTTTGGGGGGGGGGGAAGCAATTAAGGAGATAATGTTCAACAACTTGCTCCTCTTTTCTTCATATCAACTTCCACTTCCTCCCCCACTTAGAGCACAGCCACACAAAGTGTTCACTTGGCATTCAGCACAGCTGAGAGGGTGGAAAACTTTGGCAGGATGAGTACAAATGAGTAATTGAGAGTGTGGAGGATGGACAAACTTTTTCAAACGGTAATAAAAAAAAAAAAAAAGAAAGAAAGTAAACCTGTTCTAGGTGCCATACAGATGCTGATACAAAGAAATCAGTAAATATTAATAGTAAACAGTAAAATCAGAAGGGCATTACATAGTAGCAGCACTAGAAATACCTACAAGTCACCTGTTACCTTTTTTCATATGGCCAGTACTGACTTCCATAGGAGAGCTGTCAGGAGCATACAATGTCACAAGACTTAAGAACGTAAAACTGCAGCATTGTGAGGGGAATGGGTTGACAGGCAGAGCATAAGCATAGTTTCTGTGTGATAGCCACAGATCGGTGTCTAAAAATCAGGCCACTTTTAAAGCCAAACTTAGGTATTCAAAGCATAATTCTTAAAGCTCTTTGCCAAGTACATTTATAAAAGTATTTTCTTACCTGAAGCTGCATATATAGAAATGCATTAAAAAACATTTTAAGTATTTCTTATCAACCAACATCCTGTATATAATCAGTGTAAATATCACTCAACATTTATATAATGCTTTACATTTTCAAAGTGTCACCATACTAACTGTACCTAATTAATCTTGCTTGACTGCCGGAGTAAAGGAAATCATTGATCAGTCACTCTAGTTGCATATTTGAGAGTAATCCCACATAATTACACCATTCAAATAACACAATTTTGCGAGAGGACTCTTGGCACCAAAAAGCTTTAAGAAAGTCGCAGTAAGGTGTTGTCTACTCCTTCCCACATGTATCGCCTCACAACCCTGAAAATTTGGCCTAACTTTTTGCACAGGCACATACAGTCCCTCTGCTTCCCAAGACCCCCAAAGACCTTAAGAGAAAATTCAAAGAGAGACAGGAAGGAAGACGACTGGTAAGAATACCCAGAGGGAGCAATTTTAAAGAACCATAAAATCCCTAGGTAATAATCTGTAGCTCCATTTCCTAAGGAAACAAATTTACGTGTCTGTGCTGTCTTTCTAATCATCAGTTTGCCTGCCTTGCTCCCGCCACACACAGCAACTTCTGAACGTGTCAATCTTGTCAAAAGTTTAGAAATCCCAAGGAAAATTAAGTGCTTACCAGTGTTGTGAAAATTAGCAACTGCTGAAGGACAGGCACCCAAATTAATGCCCTGATGACGTTTAAAGAATAATAAAGAATAAAAAAGAATTAAAAAAAAAAAAAAGAAAGAACTCAGCTGTTATATATTCTGTTTGGCTGCAAATGGCTCACCAGTACGTACAGACACAGCAATGCAAGAGTCATCCAGCATGTGTTGTCCTTCACTGGGAAGACAAGGAATGAAGGACATGAGGAAAGTTGAGGCTACCATAAGGACTGCATACAGGGTTTATAAAGGATGTAAGCCTGAAGGAAAACAATATTTAATTCCAGCATTCACAGAACAACTTCTTTTAGGCCTCTTTTCTACAGTACTGTGGAAGGTGTGTTCTGTCTGCGCAAGCCCAAGGCAAGGAGGTTACAGAGATCTAGTTTAACATAAATTGCTATTGCAGGAAGGAGCTGAAGAGCAAGATGGCAAAGAAGAGTAACTGGGAGAAGCCCCACAAAACTCTAAAAGGAAAAACCCTACAGGGGCAAGCCTATACTGCTAAAAATCCGAGCTAAAAATGTAATTTGGATGAAGCCACAATCTAATCAATACGAAACTCGATATATAATCCCACCACAGGATGCGGGTTAACCACAGGATGTGTACCTAATGCAGAAATTATGGGGTAAGGCTGAAAGGCTTGTGCTACGCAGGAGGTCAGACTATATGATCGTAATGGTTATTTCTGGGCATAAAACATATGAATTTCTGCAAAACAGCAAAACTCTTTCCACACAGCAGTGCTGGGGTGAAAACAACCTACCTGAACCTCCTTTGATACTAAGGAGTTCAAGAGACATAATTTCAGGTAGGTGTCTTTACTGTAAATACAAAGACCTTAATCACTGTATCTTAAGGTAAGTAATCAGTGAGAAGTGTGCTCCTAGCATGGAACAAGAAAAATCAAAACGCTACCTGGAATGAGCCTCTCGTAAGGACAATGAATTGCCTTGTTGCAACACACTTGCACGATCCTGGAAGCTGAATCATGCCCCCAGCTGTGCAGGAAGGCAAGCAGCTCCTTAAGGGCCCTCCTACTGAGCCTGGTGAAAAATATTTCTAAGTCCCATGCCTGGTGGTTAGTGTGACCCTGTTTGCTGGAATAAGACACACCAGCCAACCCAGAAAGTGTCTGTATCTCCTCAGAACACCAATTTGTCCTTTCCTGTGTCCTGTCTCCAACTATAGGTTAGATTCTTTGGCTCTTCAGAGACCCAAAAGTAATCCTCTTGGCCAGCTGTGCATCATCAGAGTGGGAGCAGATGAGCTCTTTCTTGCAGATGAGCTCTTCCTTACTCTTTAGGCAACCAGCTGAAGCCCGGATACCCGAAGTTGATTCTAGTCTCTTCAGAGGAGAGGGATGCAAGACAATGCAAGCTGAAGAATGTACACAGCTTGATCCTCAGGCTGGGTATAATTTTCTCTCTAATTTCTTATTCGCTAAAGTGTCACTTTTTCAGGCTAGGAGGCTTTAAGGTTTTTCTAAATAACTGGCAAAAATAACTAAAAATTTAAAAATTTTGGGCCTTCTTTTAGCCTAAGTTTGAAAGACTATTCCAAACATTTTCCTAAGCCACTTTTGAAAATGTGTTTATTGCTCCCAAACTCCTTGACGAAGTTCACTGGTCTGATCTTCCAGTTCCTAAGGAACATTTTTCTGTGGCCTGTCCTTGAAGTCTTTGTCCAGTTATTTCTGTACCCTTCTGTAAGTGTGGACATCAGAACAGGGCACGGATTATTGCAGGGAAGAAAACAGATGTTTCTACATCCCCTTTTTATACCTCTGAAAAGCAGACCAGTTCTCTTCAGTACACCTTCTAATGGGAATTTATGTTAAGATGACTATTCGTGGTGGCTCCAATAACGCGCCTCTAAGTCTCTTTTCAAAGCCAGAGGTGTCTATTCCACAGGTCTACCTGACAGTCCCCTCAGATGACACTGAAACTTGCTGTGACAGCTCCTTTGGCAGCAATAGTTGGTAGTCAGAAGAGAAAGTGAGCTGGATGGCAAACGGTTCAAGACAGAAGTGGTCTATCACATTGCTTTGCTTTAGTTCCCTAACCTCACCACAACCCATCTGTATACCAGGACAGAAGATTTATTCATTTATTTAGGATGATTAATGTCTTACAACATCAATCTTAGCCTGTTATGAAACTGAGAAATGAAAGCCTTTCCCAGTCCACCTGCAGCAGAACTATTTTCAATCACTCATTAAAACTTCTACATTTACTAATTTTTCCTCAACAATCCCTTCTTTTGTCCAAAGGCTGAAGTCTAAAAAGGGGTGTATTATTATAAAGAGGCAAAGAGCAGACGTTTAGTTAGATGTCATGTGTCTGTCATGTGCTATATGTGTATTGCCACATCTTTAGACTGTTCCTCTGCGGCCACAACACACAGGCACAAAAACCTTCACATTTGGAAAATTCAGCATTCAGTCAATACTTTTTCGCCTGGTTATCAACCCACACCAAGTAAGTATCTGCTGAGTGAGTATTAAAATAATGGAAAAAGCCATCGGCTGCAGCACAGCCAAGGAAATTCTGGTGGTTGAAATTCTTCAGCACAGACGACAGCCAGGTAACTCTTATGTTTGAGCACCATGGAAATATTCAGAATTCAATTCCCAAGCAAGGCACCCGTGATTAAGTAGGGCTGAGCACTACACACAGCCTGATCACTCTTCCAAAAGCTCTCCCACTCCACCCTCCATTTACTTCTGCCGTCCCTTGTGCAGCTGAATGAGGCCAGTTCCAGTGCACAGGGACTTTCCCTGGCAAAGGAGGATGGGAAGGGATTTGATACTTTGTTTTGGATTACTTGAAGAACTGCAAATTACATTTTTAGCTCTTTTTTTGGGTAAGGTGCCCAGACTCCTTGAGGCATAGGCTACTAAAAATGCTGGCTGAGATTTGAAAAGCGCTGTGCAACCTGGGACGACTCTGTTTTTGAGTGTCATTCTTGAGACATCTTTAAAGGGGCCCAGTTTCCAGAAAAAGCTGAGGACATCTGAAATTCTTTCTCTTCCAGGATGTCTCAATTTGACTGTGTGGAGACATCTGGTATTCAAAGTAGACAAGAAGAGCGAATATCCCTTCATTAAGCAGGGGAAAGTAAAACTCTGGATATATAAGTCCTTTTAGCAACCTCTTTTTTTCCTATTTCCTATTTAAAAACAATCATCAGGTTCATCTTAAGTTCTTTAAAGGGAAATAGGGTTGGGGAGCGGGACTAGAGAGAGGGCACACCACAGATCAGGCTGGTTTCTGGTGGTTTTTTTTTTTCCCACCGATGTGTAAGTGACAATTTGATCAGTTCTGTCTCAGTGTGAAGGGCTGGGAGCAGCTTTTTGGCTTTTCATTGTCTGCTGCCAGTCCCTGACATGTGATACTCAGCTCATCGAATTGTGAATGTCAAAGCAGTGTGGGGCAGGAGAAAGAGCCGTTTCAAACCAAGCAGCCCTTCATCTTGGCTCCTGGCCGTGTGAGCACGCCGACGTGAGCGTGTGTGTGTGTCAGTTAAGTACAGGCTGGTTCTGTATCTAAGTTCCTGTGGTTTCTAACACTTGCCAGCCTTCCCTCCATCAGAAGGGATCTCAGTCTTGCCTACAAGTCTTCTACCCTACAATGGGCAAGAGAGTCAGAAATCATCTCTCCTCGCCCACAAAACCTAGAGTAGGATTAAGAAACAGAAATTTAAGAGTCAGGCACACCCATGATGAGGAATGAGGCACAAGGTTAGGAAACCATCCAAAGCTCAGTTGCCTATCCCGTTACTAAGCTAAACTGAAAAGTCGCTTTTTTGCTCAAGAAGACAGCTGAAAAGCTGGGGAGCAAAAATTAAAATCAGATTGAAAACAGCCATGCCTAAGCAATATCCCATCTTAAGGGTGCACAGCTCAGTTTCATTAAAATATTTCCCCATTCTCTCTTTTTCCACCTCCTAATGCTTTGGCTATTTCCTTTAGCTCCTCTTTAAACTGCAAAGCAAAATGCTTTTACTGACATGGTTTGTAATTTTGAAGCCCTAATCTTAAGCAGCAGGTGCTTAGTTTTAAGGGAATTTTTCCATCCCTGAATGTCTGAAAGCATCAACAGCACCTCCCTCCTACACAGCCCCTCACCTCTGATCCTCTGCCATTTGTCCTTGTGGGTTTTCATTTACTGTATTTCTTCTGCTTTCCACAATCTGCTTTTTCACTGCAAACCCTTTGACTCTCTCCTTTCTTTTACCTCATATGATTGGCAAGTGTTATCTCCCAAAAATCCTTATGAAATATGAATGGCCTTGCTGCCTCTGGCCTCACCGTCTCTGGCCTCACTTCCAGCAGCACTGGGTCTACTTTACACCATACTGGCAATTTAAAAGGGCCTTAGAATGGTTTTAAGTATTTGCATCACAAGAACAATTATAGTGTAATTGCCAGAGGTCCTAGGGCTTCTCTGCACACAAAAAATAAAATAAATAATAAAAAAAACCTGGAACCAAAATAACAGTCGGTTTTATTTCATACAATTAGTTATTTTGGAGCAAGTCTGTGTGTGGGCACTTTTGTTCCATACTAGCAGTTTTTGTTTCCATTTAATTTTAGCTTTTTGGTTAATCTGATTTTAGCTAATTTTCTCTTCTAATTTCCTATTTTGTGTTAATGCAAATGATTTCATACAGGCATAATCTCAAGCAAAATCTGAGGGAAAAACATCCACACTCAGTCTGCCAGGGCATACCCTAAAAGCGTGGATTAAAAGCAGCTAACTCAACTCTGGTTTGTAGAAAAAATGGGATTCCCATCCTAACATTAGAACTAGAGGTGCTGTAGGAGGTGAATGCCTGCTCTTCCTTTGCGCTGGTAGATTGCTCCCGAACACGGTATGATATAACAAAAAGTCTAATCAGCAGTTGTTTCTTACATGCAAGACTGCATCTCCCTAGTTTGTGCTCCAGTTAGTCTTCCAAGGCTATTTGTGTTTTTGGCTATTAAAGTATAGTTTCTTTTTATCTTCATTCTTGCTTATGAGCTACACATGTATATTGGTATGTACCTCTTGCCCAAAAAGCAAGAGCTGCAGAAATTACTATAACCTTATTCTCTAATAACTTGATGTGAATTTGACTGAAAACTCTGCCTTTTAAAATATTCATCTGCATTAGGCAACTTTAAATCACAAGGGCTCACACAGCTTTCTCATAACTAAATTTTAATTGAGTTTTCCATTCTTAACAAGGCAACCCAATTCCAGAAAGTCAAACCAGCCACTCCTTTAATCCACAAAGCTCAGAGGCTGTCTTCTGCACTGACAGCATGCAAAAATGTTTAATACTAACACAAATACCTTTCCTAGATTATTCTGATTCTCAGGCTGATCTCTAAGCCAGCTGTTCTCTGCCTGATTCAATGTGCAGATTTCATTTTAAAACACAGAATATTCCCTGGTTACCTGCCATATAACTAGATCTTACAGGTGTAGGGCATGTTTGTAATGCTTCTTCATCCACTTGCAGGGAAAAAAATCATAAAATAAAATACTTTGTGTAGCTTTCCTGGATTCTAATGTTTTCTTCCCAACTTTCAGACACTGTATCAACAGAAGAATGCCAGGAATTACCTCATGCTTTATATATGTACCTGTTATAGATTATATTCATTAATTTCAAAGCCAGCTGCTATTTTCACTTAAAGTAATCCTTGATGGTACACTTTTTAAATATTTATATAAATATAAAACAAGAACTGCTTGTTGCGACATACAAACATTTAAAATTGCCTTGATTAGAGATTGATTATTGCTTTGTTCTTTTTCATATAAGTAGGGTAACTAGCTTACTGCTCCTCCTGGGGTTTATTCTCTGTATAGGCATTTTGACACACAAGTAACACAAAATACAAAAGAAAACCAGTAAAATATAAGAAACTCATCAGGAGAAGGTAATAATCATTTAATAGTAAGGTCAACCACAGTACAGACTGCAAAGTTGGGAATGCAAACAGTTGGATCTGGCTCCTTGCACTATCACCAATCAGCTCTGTGATCACAGGGAAATCATGTTCCCTTGCCATATCCTTATATTTCCTGTAGAGTTTTGTTAGCTTTGCCTATTTAGATTATAAAATGTTAGGGACTGGAGTCGTCTCTTACTATTTGTTTATACAGTGTCTAACACAATGGACCCTGCTTTGTATTGGAATGAAACACAAATAATAATTTTTCTGGTATCCTGTCTCCCAGAGCTGCTTCAGAGGAGTATGAACCACTGTCCAAAGTTGTATCTGATAAATTGTGCATTTCTCTGTTGTGGGAGAGTTTTCTTTCTAATCCAAAATCCATCTGTCTTGCTGTGCTGCAAGTGATAGTTTCTGGGCAGAGAGCATACTAATTGCAGGATTAAACTCTTAGCTAACTCTTGGGTGGAAACTGTTTCCCATAATGTGGTAGAAAACACATGTTGGTTTCTGTCTGCAGATCCTTGAACATCACAGCCCTGATCTTGACCAGGGTATTTAGGTTCTCTATTGAAGTATGTCTGTGCAATGTAATTGAATTAAAATTAAATAATAACTAGCTATCAAAAAGTATTATTGAGATTTTAGTGGCTCCAGTACTGCTTAGCCTGGTTTAGTTGCTCTTTGAAGGCAGGCAATTGTGCTGAATGTAATGAATTCTGCACCTTCTCCAAATAAGTAGTGCACAAACTTAGAGCTGAAAAATGAACTATAGTTTTGGGTAAGTGTCTTTTAATTTTAATTTTACAAATGCACAGGGATTTCAAACTTTAAAAATCAGAAGTACGTCTTCGAATATAACATTTTGCTACAATCTCTCTCATTTCTTTGGATGTGCATATTATTTATTATTCACTGAGGTAAATGACTGATGTCACTGATGTGACACAGACCCCATTGGCAAGCTGCAGGAAACAGCTGGCCCCCAACATCTTCTCTTCCCATGGGTACATAGAGGGGGCAGATACCAGATTGCCCAACAGAAATGTGGAGATAGTCTTTCAGAAATTATTCTGGTTAGATATCTCATCTTCTTAGGGTTCTCCAGTCAAAAGCCATCTCATTAATGAAATACTAAACTTCCCACGCTGTTAAAATGTACTGAAAATGCTGGGGACAACCACAGTTTTCAAGAAAGGCTAGATTGTTAGACCAAGTTACTTTTTCTTAAATCTAATTTTGAGGTTGAGGTTGCAGTGCAATCATGAGCCACTGCAGGCAGAACCACCCAATCAAGAATTCTCCACTATATTTTCAGTATTTGAACTAAATCCCCGTGCTGGAAAGCATTAGTAGACCTAACGACAAAGTTAGCTGGGTGAAGGGGGCGGATGGAGCAGGGTGAGCTATGCAGTGGGCTGGGACAATCGATGCTGATGTGCTAAGGAGTTCAGAAAATCAGACTTCTGTTTGGTAAAATACAATTCTTCTAGAGCATGAGATTAGGGATTCTAGAGCAGGAGCTGAGGATTCCCAACTTTACCTTCTGCTCCCGCTACCTTCTAACTCCTATCAGCCCTTATCCTAAGATAGCCTGACTGATCTCCTGTGACTACAGCAAGGTCTGCCTTTCCAGCTAAGCTATTTCCATATTTCTCTGCTTGACACTACTCTTTGTCCTCCTCTGCCAACTAACCACACCTTGGCCAAACCATCACCCTTTCACAGAGACTATAAAAGCTAACTAACATACAAGCAGATAAACACCCGTGGTGGCTCAGTGCACTAGACTGCTCTCTGGCAATGGTCGAAAGTATATTCGAACATGACAACCAGATGAGAATATGACAAGAACATCCAATATTTCCCCACAATACTTTCCCAGCCCCTAACAATTCAACATCTAGCTCCAGTATCTCACCCTCCTCTTATGCATAATCTCCCTAGTCTCCCATTAACTACTCTAACACCCTGAGGATAATCACCACGAGGAACTTATTACACCATGAGATAATAGATCCCATGTAGCTCAATTACTCATCAACCTTCAGTGCTCTTTCTTGTTCCCAAAGTCCACAACTCCACACACCACTTTCCATTGAACCCTAAGCCCTACTCTCCCTCCCTCCCCCAAATCTTGTACTGACTTTAAATATTGAATACTTTGAATGCTTGATATTCTTCACTATTCGTGCTTTTTCAGTCCCTTCATTAATCAGCATATTTCCTCATCTATTACTCACATAAGATGACCAGTTCCACATTGTACACTGAAAGTAAGACTCAAAATGGAGAGAAAGATTAGCAAGCGCTTCTGCCTAAACAGAATATATTTGCTGAATTCTTCCTCCGAATTTGTAAGAACTCTGCAGCTGGGATTCATCCTTAATGATAAGCCAGATAACCCCACTTTGCAGCATATTTCTGCAAACCAACATATTTCAAGCAGGTGTGAGAAAATTCAGCAAAGCAGTAATGACTTCTAAAAGTGCTGGCAGAACCTGAATTCATGCTGAAAGATGTAATGCCAACTTAATACACAGAGCAAATTTTTATAATTTCTGTGTTGGGGGTTATCCAGTCTACTTAGAAGCCAACCACAAACAAAACTAACACCAGATTCACATAAAGAAATCAAAGAGGGTGGACTTATTTAATTTTACATTATTTAGGACTTTCAGTGGAGCTATGTCATTTACGTAGATGCAACAACAACCTTAGGCTTCTGAACTGGATATGAGAAACAGCCTTTCTCATCAAAAAAATCCAAACTGTGGGGCTTTGGGAGGAAACACACAACCATGGCATCTTTATTCATTCTCCTAGCTCAACCAACAGGAGAGGACTCTCGTGATATAAGCCTAGATACTCAGCATCTTAAGTATGGCACTATGGCAGGTGAGCATATGCTTCCCCTACACCTCTGTTCCCAACCAGATTTGACACATAACGTGATTGGAGAGAAATAAGGCCACATTTTTCACAACTGACTGAGTAGGAATGATTGCTTTTACTTTTCACCCTGCGCTGCTTGTTGTAGCCCTCATTTAAAGAACGTATGCTCTCGGAAGTTCAGTCTTTAATGCATCTTCAACTGGGTAACCAAAACCCAAACCCAAATCACTTATCAGCTTTGAAAAGTTCATCTTAATAAGTATTTTTGTGCTGTAGATGTTTTCTTTTGCAAAGCCTTCTGAATCCTTTTGAAAAGATTACAAAATGTCAGTCCAAATTCCACTAAAATAAGTACGTCCTCCTTGGTTTATAGACATAGCATACATGGAGAACACACGTCTGCTTTTTATGGTGTGCTTTCCGTGACATGTGGAGACTGCTGTTGAAATCAATGGCAAATGACAGCACGCAAATAATCCTTGCATCTGTGTACAAGCAAACCCACAAGTTTCACAGAAGCTGCTCACATTGGATGTTTTTAGAGTGAGAAAGACAGAAAGGAAAATCATGTTATTTCTTATTAGTTTTAATTAAAGCAGTGGATTATTTCCTTTCCATTCATAGTAAAGTATATTTTACAACTTGAACAGATTTTAACAGGATTCAGATCCCAGTTTTCCAATTAAACTTTGACCCTCACTATCCAACACATTTAATTAAAAGATCATAAATAATGCTGCTTTCAAATAAAAGATTTAGGATCAGATTCAACCAATATTTAATCTTTCAAGCACAGTCTAAAACAAATGTAAAGGACTGCAAAAACAATTTAGGAATGTATTTTGGTGAATCTGGGCTATCTTTAAGATCTTCTGAGTGTTTTAGAAATAAGGTCTCATTCTGAGAGGCCACAAACCTAGGGAAGGTGAGCCACCGATCACTTAAAATTCTTTTTTTTCTATATCTGGATAAAAGTCTCGATGAAGATACACAAATAATGTGCTATCTTCATTACAAGCCAGGACCAAGTTAACAATTCCTTTCAGGAAGAAACTGTAGTTACCGGAAAGCTCTTAAGAAAGGAAGGAAAAAGAAGGGGAGAGGGCAACTGTGAATGTGGGAAAATAAAGGAAGAAAATGCTATTCAGCTTTTAGAACAACTGCTTAGGTTCATACACATCTGAATCTTGATCCAGACATCTCAAAACCAACAGTAATAACAATACTGTGTTCATGTCGAAAACTTGGTTGACCACACCATAGCACTGTAGCATAGGAATGGGAACACATTGAAATTAGCCTTTTTCCAAGATGTGGAAATTTTAAATTAAGTGACAGAAACTGAGGAGGTCTGAGGTTTATTAGAAGACCGAGCTGTAAGGTCTGATATTTCCCTTACATGCTAATCAAATACTGTCTGTCATATATTAACAAGGTCTTCAGAATTGCTAAAGAAGAGGTAAAAGAAAGGGAAGAAAAACTACAGAATTGCAACACACTGTGCATAAGTAGGAATACTTATAAAAACCAATGTTTTCTGGTGTGGTGGATTCACCATCAGTCCTTAGACTTGCACTTCTAGTATAACTGTGAGTATTTTGCATCCATTAGTGGTATAAATTTCAAACAGTCTGGAGAAGAAATAAATTCCATACCAGAACATCTAGATTTCTGTTTCAACCACTTACATGTGGATATGCACACCCTATTTATACCTACAGATATACTGATATTATATAGATTCATGTGTACTTGCATTCATTCAATGAGATGTTAACAAGATATATATACTCACATAGCACAAATGCAGGCACTTCCATTAACAAGGCTGTGAGATTTTCAGATGCTTACTGTCCACATGGATGATATAATTAACAAAAGCAGGCAACATGGTTTTGGGTTGCTTCCTTCTGACAAAAGCCTGATGCTTTTGAAGTAACATCTTTAACAGTACAAATCTGAGGGGGGGGAACAAATATTTGAAACAGGGCCATAAAATTCTAGCACTTTCACTAACTTGCTATACGGCTTCACATAAAGTAGTCACTCTGTGCAGCAACCAGTTTCAACCTGTGCTTAAATGACCCCATCCCCTCAGCTGTAATATCATCATATGGCTATATGCTGACTTAACTCTTAGGATATTGTGAAGACCTTCAGTGCATGGAGTACTGAAGTTGTACAGCAGCAGCTACCCGGTTGTAACCCCTGCATCTATTAAACTTAGAACAATGACCATAACTTTTTTTATGATGCATGCCAATATGCCTGGTGCTTAGTGGGCATGTTCCCTTGATGGTGTGTTTGCCCCATGAGTCCTAATCTCCTTACACACAGTCACAATCAGGAACCTGGATAGGCATGGCATCGTCTTCTTCCCACTGATAGATTCTTTTCTTTCCAAAAGAAACTAGGGCAGGAGAAAGCAAGGGACAATGAGAGTCCAGATGATGGAAAGCGGGGATGCTCAGCCAGCTGGATCTGTGAGCTGTGAAGTTCCCTGAGCTGCAGACAACAGACTCGTGGAGACCAGACATAAAGACAAGGGGAAGAAGCAGTGAGAGACCAGAGCTTGGAATGTGTCATCGCTCCTCTGCAATGAGGAAAGGATGGCCCAGTGATGAGCAGGGTCTCAAGGACTGCAGCACATGAAACTCATTTATTGCCACCTTAGGGAAATTGTTCTTTGATCCTGTGAAATAGGAATAATAGTTCTTTAGTGGTTCTCATGATGTTAAGGTTTATGATTTTATCTATTGTTTTGATACAATGGTAATAGACCCGTATCAGTAAGTATATTAGGCAAATAGGAGCTGTAGTTTCCAATTAAATTTATGCAAAAAATGTGAATGTTGGTACAAATGAAAAACTTACTTTGTGATTTCGAATGAGTTTAGGTAATTACTACTTGAGACAAAAATGGAAGAGACTGTTGTGATTACTAAGGATGCACTCCAATACCTGCACGGACACTTGACTTTTTTAAAAGAAAGAGAAAAGCAAGGCCACTTTTTCAGCTTCTATGACATGGCCCAGAAGGCCTTCACCTTCTCCCACAGAGACACACTTCTGAGAGAAAATGGGATTTTATTACCCATACCCACCGAAAGTGCCAAAATCCTTAGAGACGCATGAAACTGCTCTCTCTATGATGTAGTTACCTACTCAGGTACCTGCCCACTATCTACTACTGGAGCAGAAAGGAGTCCTTGAAGAGATTTTATACAAGTAGTCAACAACTGCTTTCAGCTGAATATGAACTCGGAGAAAAGGCATTTAGTAATTCAGATCTTAATGGCAGTATTTTTTTTTAGTGTCAGGCATGATGTGTCTTGAGGTGGAAACCAGATCATGCTTATAAATGGTCTAATCATCATGCTTCATTTAACACCTTTTTTTAGCACAACTTACTGCCCTTGTCTCAGTTTGCTCTCAACAGACAGATGATAGATCCTGGAAAGGATCAAATATTTTATAGTCTTTCAAAGGACACCTTATACAAAGGATGAGCTACTGAAAGTAGAGAAAATGAGCCTTCATTTTAGCAGCGACCATACCTTTAAGGCATTAATAACAAATGCCAAAACACCAACAGGAAACTTTCCCAAACCTGTTCTGATTAGCTGTTCTAACTCTGCATAGTGCTCTGAGGAATTTGAACACCCATTGAAACCAAGGATCTTCCTCTACACAAGGAGACATAAAACATAATCCCATCGACTTTAAGGCAAGTAACTTCCAAGGGATTTGCTACAGCGATTTATTTGCAACAGGTTTGCTGCAATAATAACTTTTCACTGCGACTACACAATGTCTGTCTTTTGCAAAATACTTCCACTTCATTTTCTATCAGAGGGCCACCAAGCCTTCGTGCCAGAATTTCATAAAATTAATAAATCTACTTCCATAATCCTTGCTGCTTTTACTGACAAATGTAATAAACTACAGGATGCAAAACTCTGGAAGCCTACTGGGATTTATTTTCCTTTTTTTTTTCTTGACAAGCTTTACAGAGTAGCACTTCTGAGACATACTCATGTGCTGTAAACCTAATCCTTAGCAATTTCCTCTTTTCTCAAATAACCCAAATATTTTATGAATAGTGAAGGATTTCCTTTATCAGACAACACTTGCTTTTTTTTTTTTTT
>VXBW01003915.1:697010-763089 GCA_013400375.1 Thinocorus orbignyianus | reverse complement strand
TTTTTTTTTTTTTTACATACAAGTTGTTCTCAAGGAAATAAACTTTGAAGGAATTGGACATTCTCAGGTTGACATTCACAAGACACACTCCTAATGAAACATGTAAAATTTGACTAAGAAGAAGGTGTCCTGGACTTTAAAAGCAGTACAAGCCATGAGAGAACTGAATCCAAACCTAATCGGACTTGAGTCGAAGGGAGCCTTTTTTTTTCTAAACAACCCATAACCCCAGTGCAGCAAACATTTCAGTGTTACTTTTTAAGCCTATCTCTGTGGAGATTTGCTTTTCTACTGAGGAAGATCAGACATGGATTGATTTTTCAGAGCTGATAAGCCAGTGAGGCCACACAGGCTTCTGATATTTTCTGTTCTTAGTTCTCCCCAAAATGGGGGTGATGTACAGCATTCCATCTGTAACAGAAGGTTTTACCACACTCATATAACAAACATGCTTATGTGCCTGTCTTCAGCTGGTCTTGCATCTCTGCCTCCCTTCTCCAGACTGACCCCATCCTTTGGCTACTGTAGTCATTGAACGCAGTAGAGCACACGTTCCTACACTGATAACCAAGTACCCTTGTGGAAATAATTCCTCAAGTTTACTTGAAGTTTACTATCGCATCGATCCATCTGCTAAAAATCCTAGGTTTTGCTGCAGAAAGAGCAGGGCGAATAAAAAAGCAATATTGCCTTCCTGCTTCCCCATTCAATGGCTGCAATCGCAACTCTACCTCATCCCTCTGCCGCGCAGAGACAGCCTTGGTTTGCCTGGAAAGCTGGAAATAGAGCAATGTAAGCAAAACAACTCTGTTATTTCTTGTTTATTCTAAAAGGACCAATAAAGGGATAAACACAGATCTTGGCTGAAATAACCGTGAGGAAAAATGATTGAAGTTTTTGGGGGCTTTTTTTTTGACATTTGGTTACCTACAGGAAGTCTTGGGATAGTCTAAAACTCAGTCTTCCGCAAGAAGAAAAACTGCTTAAAATTTCCTTAAACTGACAAGCAACATTTAAGAAATTACTCAAATTGAAACAGTTTTAATTTTGCTGCACATCCAGCTCCAAATCAAATATTAGAGGAGCACTGAAAGTCTCAAAAAAAAAAACCCATCATGAGGCACAGAAAACAATTAGCAGGCAAAAAAGGAGAAATATTCAGCACACCCCTCACCCTAGAAGTCCAAGCCAATTACAGTAGAAATAGTCAGTGATTCAGCACAAAGGTTCCCTGGCAGACTAGTGAGGAAAAGGCAAGACTCCAGCTAGGTCACCCGGAGAAAAAAAAATGCAATAGTGCATCATAAGGGCAGGATTTGAGTTTGCAGCCCTTAAAAGGGGGGCCACTTACTTCAGTTCCTTTCATTTCATTCTTAAAAGGACTTTCCTTGTTTATATTTGCTTCTCAGAAACATGAACCTAAAATTTCCATTCGAAATGGTTTGTTATCACAGGGTTACACAGTTCTGCAACCATCAAGGGTCTCTCCCGTAGCTTATCTGGAAGAATGATGCATTTCTGGAGGGGTGGACTCTGATACTTCTAGAAGGACAGAATGCAACCCAAAACCACCATCAGGGATTCTGTCACGAGTCTTCCTAAAATAAAAAGTGAGGTCAAAGAGAGGAGCTTTGGGTAATTGCTTTGGATAACATGTTGAAGGAGTCTTTAACTCAGCAAAAGGAAGAAATAATCAGAAAAGGAAGCTTGGGTCTGTTTGTTGTTTGTTTGGGTTTTTTTGGAGGGTGGGGGTGGGAGGTGGGGGAGGACCCCTTCTTTTTTTCTGACAGGGGAGCCAAAACTTTGGTTGTTGTCAGGCACGAGACAGGATGAGACACACACCTTCTATCTGCCCCAGGCTGATGATTCTTCGGTGCTTGAGTATGCATGAATCCTTCTTAAAATGATTCTGGGGAGAGCTAGAGATTAGAAAACAGATAATGCAGAAGAAAAAAAAGAGGCAGGGGCAACAAAAAGTGCAGAGAGGACAAAGCTATGGAGGCAAAAAAAGGAGTTGAATAGTGAGAGCAGCAACTAAGAGAGAGAGCAGGAGGAGCAGAGGAGTGTCAAAAGTGATGAAAAGGTAACCGAGATGCTTATCAGTGAGATTCAGAAGAAATTCTGCTAGATCAAGAAGATGGCAGATACGAAGCAGTCATCACTTGCCATTGAGGAAGTTCAGGTGATCACAAAAACATGATGTGCTCGGCCAGCTGTGGTTGACTCTGTGTTCTGAGTTCAGAACTGGGGTGGAATAACCAAGCTAAGGGACAGTGTGACAGAAGCCAACAGCTGATTGGCCAAAAGACAGCAAAAAGAGAAAAAAAAGGCTAATTTGAATAGATTGTGTCTGAAAAAAGTCAACTGCACAGCCTTGAGCTTCAGTGATAGACAGCATGATAAAGAAAAGGAAAGCAACTTCAAGACAGATTCTCAACTTCCTCTGCAATCGAAAGGTATTGTCCAAGAACAACAGCTTTTAGCAATGAATTTCCCTTAAAGATAAAGCTGCAGACAGTAAAAAATATGCCCTTTGGGAATATTTAAAAAGTATATGTATGTACGATCTTATTTGCTTAAAAATAAAAAGAAGTTAAAAGCTTTTTCTGCTGTTTTCATTTTTTTAAGAAAAACAAAGCCTCCATGTCTTCTAACCCTTTCCATCTTATAGAACCACAACATACCACAATGCAAACACTGTTGACACAAAACTATTGTCCTGACAGTGATACGAATGAGGCCAGAAGTGTGAGGTTCACAAATTTTACTGTACAGCTGGAAGAGTATGTATTCATGTGTTACTGTTCCACAGGACTCATATAAAACATTTAGAAAATAATAATTTTAAGGTGATACTGTCAATTTTAAAATAACACTAGATCTCTTTTTTTTTTTTTTCTCCCCACCCCCATAGTATTGTTTCAGATAACACCTGGCAATACCATAATTGAAAGAGAACAAAGGATTTATTCCCTACTGCTCCAATACAGACTGCCTTCAGAAAGCAGGTTTCACAAGGGCTTTCAGATGAGCTTGTGGAATCCCCATCCTTGGAGGCTTACAAGACTCAACCAGACAAAGCCCCAGGCAACCCGGTCTGAATTCAGTGCCAAGCCTGCTCTGGCCAGAGGGATTCTGGGATGCAGAACATCCAGTAGAGATAATTTCACCGCTTCTCTTGATAGTCAAATAGTGTGTTCATGACTCGCTTAAGCAAATCAGATTAAATAACACATAATAGTAACCACACTACTTGAACAACTTCACCAGGAAGCGAGAGCAGGAAACTCAGTAACACAGTACCTGACACACAGAAATGGGGTAAAAACTGACAAAAACCAGCAGGGGGGATCACAAGTAGGCTTCATTGGTCTTCTGTGTTACTCAGTATTCAATTGTCTTTCACACGAAAGATCTCAAAAATGGTGCTACATACCTTCTAGCAAGATTCAGTTGTACCTCTGATGTATAAGATCAACTGCCTAGGCTTCAAATTGACTTTTTCAATCAAGTCTCTCATAAGGCTCTCCCTGCTTTCATTAGTGGAAAATGTGAAAAACGGCTTAAGATTTTCCGTGGTGCCATGCAAAGTTATCTTCAACTTCAAAAGGTTTCATGGTCTGCAGTCCTCTCTCCTTTGCGCGGGGGAAATCAGAGCAGGTGAAGCATCTTGCTAGCAACAAAATCTATGGTTCTGGAGACATCCTGGATGTCCCCGTCTCATCCTTCATTGTATGGTGTAGGCCTGCTCTGACAGGCTTGGTTTCAATCCAACTAGTAAGCAGTCTATGAATCAATACCCGTTTAAGAATATCTCAAATCTGGCATGCAAAAATCACCTCTGAAAAAAGTCATGTGTTTTAAATATACTAAATAATTGCAAACCTGAGAAAAACAGAAAAATATAAACCGTTAAAAAATTGTAATTTTTCAGGTTTTTTGTCTGCCTATGGATTTGTGTTGCTCCTGCAATAAGCCACAATCATTAAACTTTCAATTGGAAGCAAATGAGAACAGTTCTCAGCCACCTCTTTCATAAAAACCCTTCAATCATTTGTAATGTTTTCTGACCAGTAAATAATAGAGCTGCTTCACTGAGCTATTTAAGTCATATTACTTACAGCTGGAGAAAAATGAGGAACAGCCATTTTCCAGGGAGGCCAAAAAATATGATGTATTCATGCAAACTGAATTAAGTTAGGATTTTTTTGCCATTGGTTTGAGCGATAAAGGATAACCTTTTCAACTTTTACTTTGCCTGGCATCGCACTTATATATTCAAATGAAAGATCTCAAACATGGAACTTCAAGAGTGTTAATAAGTGTCGGTGTTATGGCCATTGTGCTGAGGCTAAATACAGATGGAACTACTGAAATATTGCTGGAGCTGGAATGTCCACGCTGAGTCTTTTAAAACAGCACACAGTGGCACTTAATTTTTTTCTTAATCATACAGTGTCAAATGATTCACCACTGTGCAAAGGCTTCTTAAACACGCTCCCAAGAAAGCATCTTTGCAGATTTATCTCTTTTATTTTAGCAGGGGTTGGTTGGAGAGATGGGGGGAGGGAAGAAGGTAAACCTGCACCTTTGACATTTTCCTGTACATCCCCGCTACACTAAATACTTTTCCAGTGCCAGTGGCTATCACAGTGACAGCACCCAGACGGGCAGGTAGGGGTTGGAGCTAGGAGTAGGTAAAAGCCGTTTGCTGGCATTGGTACTGCCCGTACAGCTCTTCCCAGAGGGAGCACTGGGCACAGAGACTTGTCAGCTACCCGCCTGCACAATTAATAGTGTTTGCCAAATCCCTGTGCTTCCATGGGATGGAATCTGCATGCTACACAGCAGTGCCTCAGCACAGCATCCCCACAGGCAACGAAGCCCTGTTAATAAACAAACAAGGCTATTCCCCAGTAATAGTCAATTTTTATGCTGCGGTGCCTGCAGAATCACCACTGAGGGGTTTAGGAAGANAGGAGAAGGAGAAGGAGAAGAAAAGTTAAACAAGGGAAGCCAAGTGTATCCATTGTATTCTGAATTTCCCTTTCATTTTCCATCACTTTCTCATAAAGAATTGAACATATGAAAGCATTTTCGTACTTATTTTGTGCTTTGTTTTTAATCTAGACAGAATCTCTGCTGAACCAAGAAGTGGACAAACAATTAGAAGAAAACAACCCTTAATTTGAAGAAGTTACAGGCTGAACTTACACTACTGAGCTGCGTAACACTAGGGAGCCTCAAAAATATGGCAAAAGGTATCAAAATGCATATACTGAAATAAAAAGTGGAATAAATAGATAGAAAATGGTCCGTTTTCAGCATAAACCAAGGTCTATGCTAAATTATCAGTCAGAACCTTCTCTTTGCATCTCACACTATTCCTAAACAGCTTTATGGGAGAGACTTATAGGACACATTGGCAAATTACTAGGAGGTAACAGGTAGACATCCAGCTTTTCTCTCCTGCCCTTTTCATTTCACTAACAGAAGCAACTCAGGAGTTTCTCAGAAGCCTACTCTTCGATGAGTAACTAAGATACTCTATAAAATTGACCAAAGATCTGAGACCCTTTGCTGTATTCTGACTAATATTGTCTCACTGCTGCTTTATTCTCTTTAATTTGTTTTCTCCTGCATTGTGCTTAAGATTACAAATTCAACAGGGAAGGGTCTTTTGTTTCTATGATATTTTATTTTTGCTTAGGAAACAGTGAATACGGGGATCTGATCTCCAAACACGTATATTATAATGAATAAATTAAGAACTTCACTACCACAACTAATTGGCCCTGTATAGAATTCAGTCTTCTAAGTTAACTTTCCTACCAATTTCATGCCAACATTCTCTAATTACAAATGTTTCAGATAAACTGCATTTATCAACAGCCAAAAGCTCTGAAAGGTCTAAGTAATGAGAAAAGGAACAAACCATAGAAGCTACTTGTTGCATTACACAAACTAGCTGACACAGAACAAGAAACATCCACCTCACACTAACAACAGATAATCAATTTTAAATCCTCACTTATGGACCTTCAACCTCTTAGGAAATCAGAGCCAATTAAAAATGTAAATCCATTAAACATCTGTATGTCTGAGAACATTAAAGAAGCAATGTTTTCCCCGCAGTATCTTAAAACTAAAAATTAAGGTGTTTTTCCAAGAGCATGGAAAGCCAAGAGGAAAAATCATGCTCCTCTCATTTAAACAAGAGGCCACCTTGCTCTGATCAGGCAATCCAAATGTGTGCAAGAAACTACTCTGTAACAGTTCCAGTGAGTCTCAGTAATTCTGATCTCTGCGTATGAACAATGTGCATAATTTAGTTAATAATGCATATCGTATATGCAACCTCAATTAGTTGTTTGCCTCATAAGAATTTGGAGTATCAGGGAAAAATAATATCTGTCAGATGTGGCGCTGGCTGTGGTTTTAGTTTGTTTTGCTTTTCCATTAGGAATCTGGTATTTGTGGCTGACATTTTTATTGCATTAATGGCAGGAAACAATATGAAAAGAATGCAGACAGAAGTGGAAAGCATTAGCAGAAATATTTAGACCCATTACAGGGACATTCTAATTTTGATGGTGAGTAATAGACATGTAGTGGAAAAGTCCAGGTTCAATAAATGTTCATAGAATGCGCTTCACACTTCAAACTTGAGTTTCAAGTCTAAAAAGCTGAAGAACTGCAAAATGTTAATGAATGTTCTTTGTAGCACTGTAGTGGATGTGGGCCCCTTCACTTCTGCAAAATACAATGTGCAGCAACATGAGATGGCAAAAAAATTAAAGTCATAATCTAAGTTGCATCATCAGGCAGTTTCATTGAAAAGTCTGGTTATTAAAAAATACCTAGGGCTAAATCTCCAATTTAAGGTGTCATTGGTTGTTTTAAGTTGTTTGTCTTTGCAAAAACAGCTTGAGTTTCTGCCATTCACAGTTAAAGGCTGAGGCACAATGAAAATTTGGGGTCAATGTGTCATGCTCAATTTGTTATTATAGCAAGAAGCACAGTATATTCTGTACTAATTGCATTTACTCATTGCCATATTTACTTGCACTAAAAAGCAACAACAAAACCAACATCACTGTTTAGTTTTGCTTGAAGATACAACATATTTTGGCCATTTGCTGGGAAACTGAATACACTAAAAAAAAAGAAGAAAAACCTTATCACAGAATTTACGTACAATTGGAGATATATCTAGCTTTGTCTTATTAAATAAGGACCAGATCTAACCACCAGTGAAGTTAACAGAAGACTTCCCCTTACACTTCAGCAGGCACTGGATTAAAGCATTGTTTTTTGATGAGTCACAATTTGCTACAGCTGTCATTTTTTCAGTGTTGCAGTCCTTATTTGCGAGTTCCAATACAGGTTTTATTTTTATTTTGAGCTTTGGGAATTTTCTTGTGGGCTAAGAAGGATGACTTTTTCAGGAATGGATGTATTTTAAAATTGTTTTTTGAAGACGACCTAATGTGAAATATATTGATCTAAATATAAAGATCTCCACAGTTCAGCTGCAAAGGATAGCAGCTAAATTCTGTACAGCGACTGCAGTTGGATCCTACAAATGTTTGAACATGTGAGTAACTGTACATATTGACCAGTTCCATAGGTTCAACAAGACCACTCACTTCAGCAGTTACTGATGTCTATGGGTGCTTGCTCACTAGGAAGCAGAAAGAAAAACATCTCCTTGGAGGGACCTACCAAACAGAAAATACATGAGGGGTAAGGAACAAAGAGATATTTCAAGATGAGGTACTGCACTGAGAATAGATGAGTCATGGAAAAGATGCTAAGTGATTCATTAATACCAGAAGCTTAGCCAATAAAGAATGCCCAAGTATAAAACTAATGACCGTGCTTTTACAATACTACCAAACTATTTGCTTTAGTAAACTTAACATAGGAATAATTTTCTCCCATTTTTAAAATTTATTATGCAATTAGTTGTCACTTTAATAAACTGCATGCATGGCTATGATAACGGTTGCTCAAAATACTGAGGACTTTACAGTTTTTGTTTTAAAAAAGAAAAACACTAGGAACTTCAAGTCCTGCCAATTTTTCCACCCTGCCAAGTCCTATTAGCATAAATGAACGGTTTATTTTAAGAAATGCCTGATAAATTACTCTACACAATCAGTAATGAGGGTACTGTCAGCAAGGGAGAATCATTTCCAAAATTTACTTGGCACAAATGAGTGGTTGACTAGCTCACAATCATGTTACGGGGCCTGAGGCCCTGTTTTATTCCATAAATCTGCCTGACCTCTTCAGGGTGAAAATTAGTGATTTTATTGAAAAGGTAGCTGGTCAAACCTGTTTTGTTTGTGCATTTTCTCCTTTTTAAAAGTAGTAACACATTCAAACCACCTATAGAACTGTCCCTATAGCTTCATCTTTTTGGCAGACTGGAGATGCATCTTAAAATTATTGTCATAGGTTGTATATTAAAATTACACATCTTTTCCCTATCTCAAATGACAAGAAACAAAAACATAAAGCCAAGAAGGATACAATGTCTTAAGAAAAGATGAGAGGCCGTGAGTCTCCATCCTGCTTCACTTAGTCTCCTAACATGAGTGTGTTATCTAACAAATCAATTCTCTTTCCTTTTTAGAATATAGTTTCAAAAGTAGAGAGGAATCCCTTGGCACGGATTATCATGTCAATTAGCAACTGAAGCCAGTAATCATTCATCATCTCTTCTAAACATTCCCTGGTAAAAGTCCCTAAATACTCATCATTGCTATGGAATTCATTATATTAAAGCAGGGGGAAAACCTTTCAAAGACATAATTTAAGATTATAGGATTTTTTTTAGAAAGGCCTAAGAAATCATTTGTGCTTCCCTCTCCCACCACTGAAAATTATTTGCAATTGTCCTTCTTTTTTTCTTTTAAACTCTATTGTTGATGCTTTGTCCAGCCTACTTTTACAAGTCCCAAGTGATAGTATTCCAACACTCCCTTGAAGACCACATGACTGGCTAAAATGTTTTTATTAAGATTTTCAGAATATTTCCAATAGGGTTGGTTTACTCTAAGCTAGAATACTAGATCAGAACCTTCTGTGTCCCCTACTAGGATACAAAAATGTTCAATGTGATTTAATCTGCACATAACTTGTGCATCATGTGCCAAGTTCTTCATGTCCAACCATACATTAAATTATGGTTAAACATTCGTATCCAAGTACAACATCGAACGCCATACGAGCGCGCAGGCAGGCTATATGGAGTACAGATGAAAAGATCTCACAAGTCTTGTGAAGTTTCATAGTAAAAAGGTGTATGCACCAACTGCCTCCCGAGGGAACCCCACTTTGCTTGCCAACGCACAGCTGTGGTACTGTCAGCGAGATGTCACATTAGCGACCTTTCCACGGCACAGCCAAGGGCCTAGGGAGCCGGGTAGGTCACCCTGAGCTGCAGGAGAGCACTGCGCAGGCTGCTGGACCTGAACCAACACACTGAACCAGAATACAGGTTCTCTGTGCCACATCCAAATGAACCCATAACTGTGAAATCCAGGGTGGAAGCAAAGGGCAACATAGAGCAGAGTGGGCTAGCAGTCATGGCACTTGAAGGTTTTTGTTCAACCAAGTGGTGAGATGACTGTGAGTGATGAAACCACTCTCTAGCAAGATTTCCAAGGACAGTTTCTCTTTCCTGGGAGAGGGATTTTAGTCATGGTAATCTTCCCAGGCCAAGAAACATACAGGAGTTAAAAGATAGCCTGGCGTTTCAGAAAAGCTGATCTATGCGTAAGCATAACTGTGTGAAACAAAAAGAAAAGCCGTACTCAAAGACTTTGAAGTCTCTCAAGTTTTCTTGCTTTTCCATATTATGCTGGTTCCAGACAGCTGCCTA
Organism: Thinocorus orbignyianus; assembly: GCA_013400375.1. Classification (NCBI taxonomy): domain Eukaryota; kingdom Metazoa; phylum Chordata; class Aves; order Ciconiiformes; family Thinocoridae; genus Thinocorus; species Thinocorus orbignyianus. The sequence goes on along the minus strand of VXBW01003915.1, from coordinate 753,197 downwards.
ATGAAATGCTTGTTTCTCCAGAATGGGGTTCTGAAGGTGACACTTTACTTAACCTGCGTGAAGCACATACCACATTTTTTTCTGCCAGAAAGAGTCCCGAGGACCAACAAAGCAAACCTCCCAGGTCAGACACCTTTCTGGAAGAAAGCTGCATCCCCTTTCTTGGTCTCAGGGGCTGACATCACAAAGGAGAAATGTTTTTCACTTTTGGGGAGTTGTTCTGATGTTGCAAAGGATACAAGGTGAAAGCAGAAACGACTTTCAAGTGCCTCTAGAGATGAGTTTTTACTTTCTCTATTTTTACATTAGACTTGTTTAAGTAGTTTATGGGCACAGAGGACAGGAATGGGGGGAACCACTACGCCATACCAGTGTTGTGTTCTCCTGCAGCTACAGCCATACAGTCACCAATTCTGACCACAGAACTCCTTCAGAAGAGCCTACAGAACAGTTCTGCTGAAACTCAATGAACCAAGAGCCTAAGTTAATGTTGCCTTTTCCATGGCCATATGCATTTTTATTTAACTTTTCCTTCAAGCAAACTAAAACAACTATAGAAAGAAATGAGATTCCGAGTTTCTGTTAGCATCAAGGTTAGGCTAACTTTTGCTTCACTTGGTATTTCTTATTCACTTTGATTTTGATTTTGTGTGGGTACTATCTTCAGGTTTCCCTCTGCCACTAACCGGAGCCTTTTGCTATTGCTGTAAGCAGACTTTTTTGACTGGGCCAGACTTGTTCACTTACACAATGGTATCAAATCATTGCCTTTCTCCACTGGTTTTACTAATTCATTGCACAGTCTGTTGCTTCCCTTTTGCACTGCAGACTTGGTTTAGCTGTGTCAAGGGGAAATTGGAAAGGGAGATGACAGAGGGAATACAAAGACATGCTGCAATGCATTAGTTGAACATGCAAAGAAAGGACCACTCACCTGTACTGTTCTTGTTAACAAGATCTTCATTGTCAACTTGACTCTCCTGTTGCTCTTCACGCACCCAGATTAATGTGACCTGTTCTGTGCTAAACCGTTTCAAATCTCTGGCCAGGTATATTTAGCTTTCAGTCAGCATCTGGTACCCTAAACCTCACAAAATAGGCTTTTAGATATGCCTTAACTCTTGTCACAGTCTTTGCTTGTACATCCTCCAGCACGCCTTACAGCAGCTGCAGCAGTGAGCTTGTGTGACCATTAGGACAGGTTTTCTTATGTCTTTTATGCTTAGCATTTTTACCAGGGCCAATACTCCATGGAGCTATTCAGTCTTCTGCTGCCAGGAGTCTGAGGAGCACCTCAGACTGCTGCTTCTTTGACATATCCAACCAACCGTCTGCCTCATTTCACACAGACCTTTATCAGAGGGGCTGAAGCATATTTCAGGTTTGCTGTAACACCCTCTACACCTTCTAGGACTGCTGTTGAGTCCCCTTCAAGCAAAATCCTATTTTGCATGTACGGCTCATCCCCAGCAGAGTTAAACAGGGTAAACTCCTGTGGCAACTGCCCCTTCAGACTACCACCAAGGATGCAGAAGCTGATTTACTGCCTCCTCCTCAGAGGGCTACCTGAAGTCTACTACTGAAGATGAGGGTTTTGTCCCATAAAATCATGTCTATTGTATTCTGGAAAATACCAGAAGGACATGTCCTGTTCAGCGCGTCTACCACAGGCAGCGATTTTCTTGGGAAGTACCTTATTTTCATACCATACTGGTGAAGTTTTAAAAAGAAATAAACCTGAGCACAAACCCACAGTTTTGTCTAAGTTCCCTCTAGCAGACTTTGGGCAAAAAAGATAGCTGACAGCAATACTTGCTAGTGCTGAAAAGTGAAAAGTCAAATGAGGGAACTACATTTCAGAAAGCGTGGTTCTGTGTTTCCTTTTTTTTTTTCTCCTGTCTTTAAGTAACATTCTGGGCTGCTTGGTTTGCATTATCAATGGTCCTAAAATCCTTCAGGACAAAATAACACTGCTTTAGCTACCTTAGGAAGTCTTTGAAGTGGACCCTGATTTCTGATTATTCTCACTCTTTTACAGACCTCTGATAATTCCAGGGGGGGGAAAAGAAATCATTGTCACTAAAAATGGCCTCCTTTCATTTTGAGTGCTTTCCTAATTGTGCTGACTTTTCCAGGGTTTTGCTGCCATCTCCCTAGATGTCAGTTAACAGAGAACACAGTTTTTCTCAAGTTCTGCATGTCTACAATTCAGTCTCATATTTTGCTTATTACATAGGGACACTGGCTGTCTTTTTTGTCAGATCATTAATTTTTAATAGCTCTGTCACCAGCTTCAAGCCACATGTCTGGGAATCCTTCCCAGATTCAATTTACATTTGCACACCTTTGACGCTGAGCCCAGGTTAAAAGCATTTAACATGCAAAAGGTGCAGTCAGTTCTGTTACATGGTTCACGGACTCATTCACCACAATGTGGGAAAACTCAGCCTTAGCCTCACAGTGATATTAAAGAGATGATAGATTGATTATACAGCCTATTGTCTTGGTGGTGATAAGCAGCAACTTCTTTACAATGACATATTTAGTGGTTTGGCTAAATGAAGATCCTCGGCTTACTCCAAATTTTCCTCAGCATTAATTAGGCATCTGAGTCATCCTCTGAAAGCTTCAATGGTTATAACGATGTCATTTCTTAGCAGAGTTATCAACTCTTTGTCATTACTCTGCCATTACAAGCAAACCCGGATTCTAGTTATCTCACTATATGGGGGCTTATTTCTGCCTTCTACTTGATTTTTGTGTGTCTGGTCCCTTGAAATATGACCTTAATTTTTCTGAAAATGCTTGAGAGAGCCCACAGTGACCACTCTCTCTCCTCTGTCATGCTCAGGAAATTAGAACGTTGCCCACATAACACCTATTGATTTTCAGGATTCTTCTCTATGAATAGATGCAACGGGAATACCTGGTCCTAATCCTGCAGATTAAAATTGCTACTAACCACCTTGGTAGGATTAGGCTGCTGATGGCTTCACCATCCAGCTGTAGTCAGTTGATTAAGAACTGATAGAACAGTTCCAAAAATGAACAGAATAGCTAGCATCCTTATTCTGTATCCTTCTAGGCAATTGATTTCTCTGGACCCATGCAAGGCAGCCAGAAGAAATCTTTCTTTTAACTGTAATCTCTATGTTCTCCATCTCTATGATCACTTTTTATATTTCCTGAGCTGCAACATGCTGGACAGAAAGTCTTGCTACACTTTCTGCTTCTTACATGTTTCTGCAGGAACCAGAGAGTTTTCTTTCTTTCTTTCTTCTGAGTTATTCTCTCAGTACATAGCCTGCATCATGACGCCTGAATTTCTGTTCATATGTCTCTGTCCTGCTTCCCAGTTTCCTTTAGTTTGATGCTGTGAACTTATTCTGCACTAATAACATGGTTTTGATCCTTTTCCTCAACAGGTCAGCTGCCCTTGCCATTTGAAGAAATTTCGCTGTGTCTTTCGACCAGCTTCTCCTGTATGCTGGAATCATTTGTCCTGTATATGTTTCTGTCTCTCATTAAGCAATCTTTTATATCTCCAAAAGTACATGTCGATGCCAGAGTATGTGACTGTAAGGCAGGCATCTATTCCCCTTTCCGTTTCTTGCGTTTAGATAAAAACACAGTCACACTCCTTCTAGGGTCACAGTATATCAAATGCTTTTATCAGCTGCTACAGTGTTTTAGGTATAATTAGTACAACAATGTCTTCCTCATTTCTCTTTTCCATCAGAAGTGCTAGCAGAAATGGTTTGTCATACTTTTCTCATCTCTTACCAGTCCATGCTCAATTCAGTATATATTAGTACTGTTAGGCCTGAGCAAGGGTTTTTTGTATGGAAACTCAGCTTTCTTAGTGAAGTTACTGTCTCATGGCTGTTCATCGCTTTATGACTATGTGTTTCGTCCCTTTAAAGATTTTACTTTATTTGTCTTTCAATAATGCTTTATTCTTGCTGTCAGTCTCATCTGACTCTTGTATCACACTGTTCTTTACTGTATAAGGAGTAATAAAATGACAGAACCCCACATTTCAAAGTCCAGTGGTGCTCTATTGGGAGAATTACCTGGAGAGATCCTTCCATTGTCATTAACAACCCAGCCATACTCACACAAATTAGCTCTTTAATGATTTCTTCAAATCTCTTTTTCCTCTTAAGATTAGTGCTTCTCTGTGCCAGATCCATATCTTGCTGAGCAAGGATATACTTGAGAACGCCAGAAAGTTAAGAATCTAATTAATTCCTCTATACTGGTAAGGTAATAAAAGACTGCATTACACACCGTGCCACCTCACAACTGCTGTCTTTATTCCATGGAGGCTGCCTGCCTGTTCTCTCTTAAGGATGCAAATGTCCCAACCATTTATTTTAAAATAGTTGCTGAGAAAAACGTTTTAATACTTACACAAAGACCTGAAAGCTGAGAGTAAGACCAACTGCAGAAGAACATTTCCCTTGCAACAGTAAGACAGAGTTTGTGCCATTCAGGACCTTGAACACTGCAGCCAGAACCAAGGGGTGAAAGCCAACGCACTATGTTACTGATTGGAGACAGCCCCTAGGACAAGTACAATAAAAGGAGGGAGAGAAAGAAAAAAATCCCCAAAAGATCGCTTTCTTTTTCAGCTATTTGTACATAAGCTATTCTGCCTGCCCTGTAATTTCTATGACCTCCAAGCCTCCCTAGGATTATGAATACCTATTGTTGACTTAATTGGCAGAATAACAAGAAACATCTGCCAAACAAACCCAGTTTCTTAACCTCTTCTGCTCTTGGACACATTATGACTGTAGGGAAAAGAATACTGCATTTTGTCTTCATGAACCAGCCCAGACCAGATGCTTTCATAGTTCAGGGAGCCGTTCCCAGTGTACATCAGAGACCAAATCAACAACAGAGATTTCAGAAAGGTTGTCTTGTTGTCAGGTGCCCATCTCACATATCCCATGGAATACATACGTGATGCTAATGCTAGAATGAAGGGCAGAGTAAAATTGATGAAAAAAAAGGTCTTCTTACTAGTAAATAAGTCTGAAGGGAGCTGGGCGGACTCACAGGAAGATATAAGAAAGATGTAAATGAAGGTGTTTTAAAATTAGAAGAGAATAGAATAGAAAAGGAACAGAACGGAATAGTTGAGTTGAAAAGGATATACAGTAATCATCTAGTCCAACTGCCTTACCACTTCTCCTGGCTGGTGGAGAGCTGGATGTGCTGGTTGTGACTACATGGAGCTGGACTCCAGCAACTCCTAATGGGCAAAACCTCCTTAACACATCTTTCAGGCTCTGCCCCTCATGCTTTCCTGCCATCAAATGTATGAAAGAGTGAAGTTCATGGTCAGGTCTTTTGAATTTAGATTGCAGAAAAGCACCATTCAAGCAACGTAGGTTTCCTTGTCCACATCATATTCTGGATTTCATGGCATCCATGAAGCAGAAAAAGCTTTATCTCATGGTAGAGATCTACAGTCCCCATACTCCCCGCAAGCTGAAGCTCTAACAGAAGAGATATCTCCTACATCAATAAACCCTGCATGAAGAACTACAGAGTAAAAACAGGTAAGACAACATCAGGTGGAGCACCATAAGCTTCTGCTCCAGTTTGGAAACATTGGAGTAGGCAAATGTTCCTGGAGGAATGAGAAGATCACAGGATGACTATGAACCTTCTAGTTCAAAATGACAGTGTCCGAGTGCACCTTGGTTTTTATTATAGGCTGAATGTTACCAGTGGGAGAACACCACTGGTAATTGCACTTTATATCCATTATATCTTAAAAGTTCAGGACAAAATTGCTTTCTCTGCCAGCATGCCTCAGTCATTTCATTTCACAGTTGCAGAATTTAGGCAAGACTGGAAATACGAGACCAGTGGAAGACGCCAACTTATAACCAAAAGTCCGAAGTCTTTCAAAAGCTATATGAGTTCTACACCAATTAGATAGAATCACAGAATGGTTAGAGTTGGAAGGGACCTCAAAGAACATTGAGTTCCAACTCCCCGCCCTGAGCAGGGTCACCTCCCACCAGACCACGTTGCTCAAAGTCCCATCCAGCCTGGCCTTGAACCCCTTCAGGGATGGGGCAGCTACAACTTCTCTGAGCAACCTGTTCCAGTGCCTCACCATCCTCACAGGAAAGAATTTCTTCCTAATATCTAATCTAAATCTCCCCTCTTCCAATTTAAAACCATTACCCCTCATCCTATCACTAGACTTCCTGACAAAGAGTCCCTCTCCAGCTCTCCTGGAGCTCCCTTCAGATACTGGAAGGCTGCTCTAAGGTTTCCCCGGAGCCTTCTCTCCTCCAGGCTGAACAAGCCCCAGCTCCCTCAGCCTGTCTTCATAGTAGAGGTGCTCCAGCCCTCTCATCATCTTTGTGGCTCTCTGCTGGACCCGTTCCAACAGTTTTATCTCCTTTCTAAATTGAGGCCTCCAGAGCTGAACAAAGGACTCTAGGTGGGGTCTCACAAGCGCAGAGTAGAGGGGAGAATCTGCATCCAGAAATAACTCCTGAATTAAGTATAACTACATTCCTGCCTGGATTGGTGGTTTTGGCCCATTGGTATTTCTACTTCAGCAGCTAAAAGCAGCAATGATCTGGAAATCAGATATTATCCCAGTATGATGAGAAAACCAATACGTGGCCCTTCCTCCCCTAAGTGGTGGTTCAAATGCCCTGGTCATTTGGAGTTGGATTTATTTCTTTCTGTAGAACAGGAGGTGGTAATGGTTACACTACTAAAACATAAAAGTAAATTTTAAACTACTAAATACTCTTCAGTCAGAGACATTAAGCACTAGAAGACAGAAATTTCCTAAATTATGATTAAGTTTTCAGTCTTACCTTGTGACTTTTTAAAGTGCCTCTACGAATGGATCCTCTTAATATCTCTGCAATTATCAGACAATATACTACCAAGTGTATCATGAATTGGAATGCTTAAATTTTGTCTTGCATATATTATGTTCCATATTTTACAGTACATTTAAGTTGATTACTGATCATTACTTCTCATTAATTACAGTATATTTAGAAAAATATATGACAAAGCTCATGAAAATAGAACTCAAGACTTCAAAAAAGAGCAGAGCACTTTTACTGAGGACATGCTTTACTGTAAATAAGACAAGATTTGTTTAATTCATTCACCTCCTTGAGTTTAAAAATTATCCACAACTTTCTAAGGCATTTATCTTCAACAATGTAATCACTATGAATCATCAGAGCATGTAAATTCCCTGAATGTACCCAACATTTGAAATCTTATTCAAAAGTTTTTCCTGTCTTTGATATCACAGATAATTACACATAAATATGGCTCAAAGATGAGCAGATAAAAATGCAACATCAAACCAGGGCTTAGCTTTCTTTTCACCTATAATAATTTTCTTCATAAACATTTTGTTAAAAAGAACCCAAAACTTAATAATTTGATCACAAAATATTCAGAGTTTTGAATTTTCTGAATCACTTTTGCTAATTAAAGTACCAAAACTACATGATTCTTCTCTTGCTGCAATTTAACACCAAATAACCTCCATGGGTATCAAGGTTGTTATGTTCTGTAACGGTACATATAGTATATATTCATATGTGATATGCAGGTGTAATATATATTTATGTTGTAGAAGTATATTATCATATTTCATTGGAGCTGGTGCCCAGTATAATATTGGTTTTAAAGAGTCAGATAACACTTAGAATTGTAGTTTCAAAATGCATTCAATGAAGCATTTTGATTCATGTCTGGATACACCTGGGGAAAATATCAATTTCTGAAAATATCTGAAAATTAGAAGCATACACTAAGGCCTCATAATATATCAACTGGCTATAAACTTCTCTCATAAAAAAACACCAAACCCAAAACCAACCAACAACCAACCAAGACCTGAGGACATCTGGCAGAAAAATCTTGAAAGTAAATGCAAATTCACAGAAATCATAAGAGATTGCCACGTAGAGGTTGGTGGTGGGTGATGCTGCTCCAAGTGATGAACCACTCAGGAGTGAGAATCAAAGAGTTATATTAAAGTATTGCTTGCTTTCTTAAAATCAACTGGAAGGAAGGTATCGCCAACTACACACTAAAATAACTAAAATAGATCAGAATAATGACTCTTGGAAGGTGAACAGCTTAATAGCCAGACACCAAGGGTTTTCTACTAAATTCTGAGCCGTTCCTTCAATTTCTCCTGTTTTCCTCCCACTACAGTGTCAGTATTAGAAGTATGTGAAGGATGGGTTAAAAATGTATCTTTCAATCCAGTGTTGCAGCTATACCAAAGTCACACTTCACCTGTGTATTCTCACACTGCTCTTTCTTTTAAAACTGGTGAAAGCTAGAGCATGGTACCTGAACTTATGAAGAGCAAAAGGACACATCAACATTTTCCGATATTTTTTTTCTAATAGGAAATGCAAGCAAAAATGAGGAAAAGAAGGGCAAGTTATTAAACTGTACTTTCAGTTTTGAGATAAAACAACTATTTTAAATCACATAGTGGGAACATTGATTTGTGAGTAGATAGAAAGTCAGGAGTAAAAATCCCCTTTCAGGAATTACAACACTAGAGATAGGAAAGTAGCAAAGGTAAATTCTAAGAACACAAATATCTATGTCCCATCTTTATCTTGTCCAATCACCTAAGTATGAATACATGTAAAAATTAGATTGTTTGCCAAAACAGCCTCCTTTACCAAATTTACTGATCCCTGAAGTGTTCCCCATTCAGAGGCAAAGACTGGATTTTAAAATGTAGGTGTATTCAAATGAAACAACTGAACTGTACACTCTTCAGTTATTCTCCTAAACACCTGCCTTGCACATACAAAATAGTAAGTGACATGTACACCCAATCAAGTATGCAACTCACTACATCATTAAGGAAATATCTGATAGAACTGTATAGAAAGTTATCACCTCTGTGAAGTTTTTTGTTATTGAAAATGAAGATAAGTTTTTTGTTATTGAAAACTCATATCCCAAGAGACAAAACACACATGAAACCATAAAGTTTCTAATCGTTACTTAGTCTTAGACTGAGATTCAACTTGACCTATTATTTTCAAGTTTTCATTGAACCTTAGTCAGAATTTAAACCTAACAAGTACTACAGAGCTCCTGAAATTCAGAATACTGGTTTGACTAACCATTGCTACCAACTAGCAAGGACCAATTTAAGGAGGGGAACTGTCTGCACCAGCTGGTGCTTGCAAGGCCACAGTTCATTGAAGTCTTTTGCTATCACCTCCTTCCTCATCTCATTCCCCATGTCTTTTCATCAGCACGGTCCCTCAGTGCAAGCCTCCTCTTCTTCTCCTTGACACTGTGCTGTTTGCTGCAAACCAACAGTTTCTTGGTCAAAGCTGTTAGATTTACACCTCCCTATGGTGAACTTTGAGCCCAAACAGTGACTACTGTTCTCCAACAGTGTAGTCCTGCGTACTGTATTTTAATTCCTCTGCTATCAGCACAACTCCTTCTGACCCTTGGCACAGCAGACATCATCGGCTTCAACAAGGCCAAGTGCCAGGACCTGCACTTGGGCCACAATAACCCCATGCATCACTACAGGCTTGGGGAAGTGTGGCTGAAGAGCTGCCTGGCAGAAAAGGACCTGGGGGTTGTGGTTGACAAGCGGTTGAAGATGAGCCGGCAGTGTGCCCAGGTGGCCAAGAAGGCCAACAGCATCCTGGCTTGTATAAGAACTACTGTTCCCAGCAGAAGTAGGGAGGGGATTGTCCCCCTGGACTCAGCACTGGTGAGGCCACATCTTGAGTATTGTGTCCAGTTCTCAGCACCTCAACACAAGAGAGATCTGGAGGTGATGGAGCAAGTGCAGAGGAGGGCAACGGAGCTGGTGAAGGGCCTGGAGAAGAAATCTTATCAAGATCAATTGAGGGAGCTGGGATTGTTTGGTTTGAGGAAGAGGAGGCTGAAGGGAGACCTCATCACTCTCTACAACTCCTCAAAAGGACACTGTAGAGAGATTGGTGTTGGTCTCTTTTCACAGGTAATTAGCAACAGAATGAGAGGGAATGGCTTCAAGCTGCAATACGGTAGGTTTAGGCTGAACATTGTTCCCAGAAAGAGTTGTCAGACACTGGAATTGGCTGCCCAGGGAGGTGGTTAAGTCCCCACTCCTGAATGTGTTTTGGGGGATGTGGAGGGGAGAACTTTGTTGAGTGGGGCTGATGGTTGGACTCAATGATCCCAAGGGATTTTTCCAACCTGAATGAGTCTATGATTCTATGATTCAACACAGTACCACACAGCTATGTCACTTCAGCTTGTCACCCTCCTAAGGTTCAGGCAGCCTAGAAGAAGACACAGAATTGTGCTGGGAGCCCAGCAGACCGTTAGTTCCTGGCTGAGGAATGACATCTGAAAACTCACAATTCTCCCTACATGAAACCTGTATTTGAATCATGCCCCTCATTTTTTGCATTTTTAAAAGGTTTTTTTTTCCAGGGAGACAAGTTCACTGACCTTTTCAGGAATCCAGAATGGTTCAAACTAGGTGGCACTGAAAAAACACACTGCATGAACAGTAAAGCTAGGAAGAAATGGCTGCATGGCATCACCAGAAATTAACCTGGCTCTAAAGAAAAAAACGCTATCTCAGCTCCAGCTGAAAATTGTACTACCTGGTTCTCCGAGAAAGAGAAAGCAATTCCCGAATGTAACTCAACAAATTACAGGACAGTTTTCATCACAGATGTACTCACTTGTACAGGAATCTAAATTTCATAGTCAAAGCAATGCAGCCTGAGTTTTTGGTGCTAATCTTGTAGATTCTTCAGAGAATACTACCAAATTGCTATGACTTTATAGAAGCTTGTAGAAGTACGTCTGTGTTCACGGGTTGGGAATGGCAGACTTGTGCAGGCAGTCGTGCTTTCAGTATGTGCCAGTTGGACAAACTTGTGCATGATCAGCTTTGAAATTTTGTTTTCCCCACATATTTTCAAATTGTGCTGCCTCTCGTCACAAATGTGCCTAATTTTATGTTCCTTGTGATGTTTCTAAAAACAGCTTGCAAATAATATTAAAAAGCTTGTTCTAATCTGCAAGCCTCTGCCTCGTTTCATCTCTGCATCCAGTTCAAAACCAATGAAGAACACCCTACTTACACATATATCAATATAAATTTTTTATTGGCCTGCCACAGGCACGATCTCTAAGCAACTTTAATTTAAAGCAATGAACCAACACCAAATTATAAAATTCATTAAGTTATCAATCCCTTTTAAAAGAATAATTATCTGCTTTTTATATGGGTAAACTGTTTTTCTTGCTATGTTCAGTCTAGTTTCAGACAGCCAAAGAAACGGGGATTCTGTGTTTTCTTAGGGGGCTGTTCCTTACCTTAACATACTCTGTGTCAGGAAGATTTTCCTAATCATGTCTCAACCCAATGCCTAATGTTTTCAATAGACCTTGGATTGAGCTAGTTCACAAATCTTCTGTCTTGGTTTAAAGCTTTTGCACACGCTGACAGGACAAGCTAGCTGAAGATGAAAAAAAAAAGTCAAAAAACTTTGTTTAGCAAAACAATATTGGAAAGTTTGGATCAGATTTGATGCATAACATCAGCTAAACAAAAATTAGGGAATAAGAATTTGCTATAATAAAAATCACATCATAAAATATTTGGAAAAACTCTTGGAAATTTCCCACCCTTGCAGAGTCCTAAAAGAGCTCCAGAAGATTTAGCAAAATGGCAGGTGGCAAAAGAGGTGGCAGCAATTTTTGATAGCCTAAATTATTAAAGCAACATTTGGAATAGACAGATCCAAATCACCACACTTGTTTTGAAGCAGGACTTTTCTGAAAGGAAGATCTGTCGTTGAATGCATCAACACTAATAGCCGACAAATTTTCAAATAGGTGAAGACGTTGTTGAATTCAAATTTACTCAATCAAATTGTGCCTTCGTTAATCCCGTTAGACAGATGTTAGACAGATAAGAAGAATCAATACCATTGCTCTCTTTTCTATTCATATTAGGAAAAAAACCCCACCCATATCTGAAAAAAACCCACCTGAAATGCAGGCACTTAAATGTAAGTATATATCTGGAAATAGTCATGCTGACAGTCTTCAAGAATAAATTGGCAAGCAAATTAGACATGAGCTTGAAATGCAGCATGACAGCTAAATAGATCGATGTAATTTTTACTGCATGGGCAGACATATCTATAAATTAGGCAACACTGGTCTTTTTAAAAGAGATTTTGATGCTACACAGGATTAACTTCTGAGCAGAATGTTACTAGAAAGAGCTGTGGGAAGTACGAGTAAAACACAGTACAGTTCACAGTAACTAAGAGAACTTAAACATGCTCTACTTCAGGAGTTACAGATAAAAAAAGTTAAATTTATGTAAATTTACTAACCTAGAACACGTACATGTTATATATACTGGTAGTAAGCTCTTAATCAACTGAACAGTAAAGTTAACTGCATACATCTTATTTTGCCCCTTGTTTCTACCCAGTCCTGTAGCATCAAATTTCACATATCATCATTATTTGTGCTCTGTAGTTACTTGTGAATTCTATTATATCAGTTTTTTCGATGAAGAAGTGAAAAATGTGATTTTCTAGGCTAAGGGACTTGCTCAGGGACAGGCAGGAGGTTTATGATGCACTCTATTCAACTGCAAATTTTCCCTGTAAATACGCAGTACACAGACTGCAATAAAAAAAGACAGTTACAAAGCTACTGCACTTTACCTACACAACAGACCCGAAAAGACCTGGGCAAATTACTCTACATGGTTTGTCAAAAAGCCATCTAGATGTGACTTCTATCATGTAAGTATTTTCATGGGAAGAAAGCAAAAGTAGTTAAAGCTCATGAAAGAAAAAAAATAAATATTGTTGCTCTATAAAACTAGGTAATATTGAATTAGAATCATGGTATGGGCTTTTTAAAAATGAACCTGAATGGTCATTCTAAAAAGAGGCAGATATTTGATGATTTTTTTTGTCTCTTGAAGATTTCTGAATAAGGCAAACTAGTCAAACACACATGAAAGGAGTAAAGGAATGAAATTCTATGGTCAATGCCATAAGATGGCTAACTACATGATCTAACGGCCACTGCTGACCATAAAATTGTTCAGTTTAGGCTCACAGAATATAGTCTGAGTCCAAGGGAGGCAGGGCTCAGGTCAAGACGACACGGCAGAAACACAAATGAGGATTACTATACTCAGTATCCTAGGGATAAAGTAAAATTGTATAAATGTTTAAAACATATTTTTACATTTAATGAAACCAAACTTTTTCAGCTGACAGTGGATTCCTTTTCTTATCCAATAATTATTAAAGATCATAAAGATATACTTAGAATTTATGTGTGTTGAGGCAATTTGGTTGTTTTACAATGTATCCGAGGCATGCAGGCATATCCCTGCAATCACACACCCAGAACTGCGGGAGCACCTGGCTGTGCATGTAGTGGAGTGAGGGTTAAGAAAGCACTTCCTAAGTTATTGTTCCATGCACAGAAAGAAGTCGGAAACACTTAAAAAGAACAACAAAAAAATTGTTTAGAAACCAAGCTGAATTACAGGGCTGTCACCATTGGTAGGAAATTAATGAGTTTATTTGGCTATTCAGTTAATATTTCAATGTTTTTTCCCCCTATGTATCAGAAAGCTGATATACACTCTATAAGAAACCATTATGTCCAGTTTAAAGGAAATCTGAACGTATCTTAAGATACATGGAGGAAAATATAAAAAAAACAGTCTCCACTAAGTAGGCTCAAAATTACCAATCAACACTCAGCCAAACTTCGACCAGCATTTTACTACACTTACTATGCACAGAGTAGGAAAATGTCCCCACTTGTACCCACAGGTCCTTGAAAGAAACATGAGAGGCAAGAAAAAAACAGCCACAACACACAGAAAGACAGAAAATCTAGCGTAAGCCTTCCACTATTTCTTAATTTCCCCCAAAAACTGAAGTTCAGAACAAGGTAAAAGACAGTCGGCTTTTCTTCCTTAAAACATTAACTTTAAAAGTATCAGCAGTAGCACTAAGACCATTCCAGGAGTTATAGCAAACTTTAATAGTACACATTAAAAAAATACTCTGAAAACATGACAAAAGTATGAGAAGGCTTGTTGCTCATGTTTTACTTTAGAAGGAATCTTAAAGATTCCAAATTAAACTATCATTCATTAAAAACATAGGCTAGCCTGTCCTACATAATCCTGGAGCTTATAACATGTTCCGTGCCATTCCCACCATCTCTTTTCTGCTTTTGCCATCAGCGAGAATATATTGTTTATATATTTATTAGGATTTTTTTTAAGTATTTTGAAGATAGCTAAGTGAGCTGTCGTACATCATTTCTGCCGAGTTCCTGTAATGGTCTTGAATTCCTCAAAATTGAAATCAGCTCTGTGAATGTAAAAGACATAAACAGTCAGCCCTGATGACTAAAAAAGGCGAATGAGGTAACAGTAATGCCGGTGAAGCTGTTTGTCTCCAATGTACCATAAATAGTGAACTGAAATTAAAATTTTTCAATCAACATCAGTCATGCACATGCACACACGCACACATGCGCATATGAAAAAAATGCCTGATGAGAAGCAGACAGGATCAGAAGTTCAAGCAGAGGTTCCTACAAAACAGAAAAAAAAAAAAGAAGAAAAAAAAATGTTGGGATTTTTTATGTTGTTGTTGTTGTTCTCATATTGTGGGATCTCCTCGCTGCAGGAAACAGACTTCCTTAATTTCCTGCGAACTTCCCCCATACAGAAGTCACTTTTCTCTCCCACGTACCTAGTCCAACTGAAGCTTCCCCCACTACACTTACATTAAATGATCAAAAAAATATTGTATGTATCCCAAGCAGCCGTATCTGTTCCCTGTGTTGAAATCAAACACATGGAGATCCCACTGTTATTTCTACAACTATAACTGGTCTCCCATATACACGCAGAAAATGAATATGAATACATACATACATAATAAATAGGAATACATATTTAAATTAATACATAACGTTTTCCCAAGGACTTCCTTCCTTTGGAAATCAAAGATCTGAAAAACTGCTAACGATTAATAAGGTGAGGCACAGAGAGGTTAAGAAAGAAATCGGCGGCACAGTAAGGAAGTCTTACTAGATTTCTTGCCTCTTTGTCTTGTTCCTTAAAACCATTCTTCTAAGAGACTGATCACATTTAGTCTCTGTGGAACCTCAACACCATTCAATGAATCATACAGCAGGAAAAGCCTATCATCTCTGAAAAAAAATGTCTTTCCTGATTCAGTAGTATATTTGTAACGCACAGTGACAGGAGAAGACCGGAAAAAGGGACACTTCTCCCAAGTGGGTTGATTAATTAACATAGATTGCCTGAATTCAGTCCAAGAAATCTATGCCAAGGAGGAATCCTATACTGCCTTTCCTAACCGAGGTTGGAGCAGCCTCCTGAACACATTATCTCAAGAGCACAGAAAGAAATCACAAAGCCAGGTATGAAATTGCCCTTTCTGAGCAATAAAGACATCCTTAATGTAGATCATGGGCCAAAGGACTGAAATAGTGTTTATCAACTCAGGAAATGGGGATGAGGAGGACGCGCAATATAAACATTATCAAAACTAAGAATAGTTGTTTTGTCTGGAAGAGGTGTTTCACACTATTTCTACAGTTATATCGTTTCCTGTTTGATGAGAGATGATTCCAAACTGCGGGCTTGTATCCAAATTCCCAACTTGCTAAGGCTTAGAAGGGGTCAGAAATGAGGTTTATTTCACTGAGATTCCTGCTAGTTAATAAATTCTACAAAGATTAGTGTCTTAGGGACAGCTGAATGCACTGCACTCTTTCCTTTAAAAAAAAAAAAAAGATATTACAAACACTCTTTTGACTACAAAAAACAACCAGCAGGTTTAAAAAGTCAACATCAGACACTAGTTAATGCAGAAGAATATTATTATTATTCAGGTTTCCTGAACCATGTACAATAGATGATAATGGAAAAGGTTTGTGCAAGATTGCATTGCACCCATTAACTTTTTCCACAAAATCAGCATCAGTTGGTATCATTTATGCTCCCACACTGCAACTCAAAATAGATTGCTCTGTGGCTCCCACTAACCCACATGCTGCCACTCTTCAGAAAAGTCCACCACTCTTTAACAAAGTAGTTCAAGACTAACCCAGAGACTAGAGCTTCTTGAAATTTTGTCTCTTCACTTAACTGTATTGTCTCTGTGCCATCCAGCATCATCTGCAATCTAGTACTCCATAAAACATCTCTCCCCTATAATTTTTTGCCTTCCAAAGTAATTTCTATGTTCTACATTTCCCATTTTCTTAAACTATGTCATTTCACCTACAAATCTCTATGGAAAGATCTAAGCACAACAGAGCTGAGTGAGAAGATGCTGAGGTTAACCATAGAATAAGAACATAATCCAAGTTGGAAAGGACCTCAGGAGGTCTCCAGTCCAGCTTCTCAATGCTCAAATCAAGGGTCAGGTCTGAGGTCAGATCAGGTTGCTCACAGATTTAGTCGTTTCTTGAAAACCTCCAAGAACCTTCACAACCTCTCTGGGCAACCTGCTCCACTGCCTGTCTGTCGTCATGATGAAGAAGACTTTCCCAATGTCCAGTTTGACATCATCCTCCCACCATACACTGCTGTGAAGAGCCTGGCTCTTGATGTTGATAACCTCCCTGTAGGTTGCTGGGGGGTTACTCCCAGGACCCCCTGAGACTGCCTTTTCCTCAGGCTGAACCAGTCCCTGTTCTTCCGCCTGAGCTGAGAGACAAGTCAGCTCTAGAATACCTTCACAACATGAACATGGTATATGTGAAATATTATCCCAACAAAATCACTCAACTACTACAGAATTTTCTTTAAGCATTTTAAAATGTTTTCTTAAACATTTCTTTTAAACATTAATCTTCATGTTTTTCTTTAAAACAGTCTTATGATCTTCTATACAGTCACTGTTAGTCAGATGTGACGAACTCCCTTTTTCACATTCATTCTTGAATATAAGATATCTTGCTAATAGTGACAGCAGTGTATATGTGCAAAAACATTTTTTAATGAATACTTCATGCAACAGATACCAAAATACAAGGTCTTTAACTTTCCTACCATCAGTATGCATTTTGAAAAGAAAAAATGGACAGGTAGATGTTTTTTATAACATCACTTCTCCCACTGCAATTCCACTAGTACCTTACAATGAGCATACATCATATCTCAGGCTGGGAATTATAAAAAAAGGCAAGGGGGAAAGCACTGACTAGGTGTGGAAAGAATCAAATTCAATAACCATATCAAAAGATATTTAAACAAAGGAGGGGTATGAATCCGAAGTCCAACATCAAAAATGCAGCCTACATTAAAGTCAATGGCAAAATCCCTCAGAATTCCAAAATCCAAGATCAACCAGTGTGGATTCATTCGTATCCACTCTCGAAGTGGAGACATCCCTGGAAAAGGACTACTCCAAACCAATACACTAGAAATAGACGTCAACCATGATACTCAGAGCTGAAATCTGCCAGGATGTTCTCATTCAGTAATTATATGTCACTACACTCACAACTTTACTTGGCAGCCCACATCTGACCTCTGTCAAGAGCCTCAAGTGTAATGTCCAATTCAATGACTAAAAGACACATTAAAATCGGGCTTATAAGTTTAAAAAGTAACAGTCACTCATTTTTATTTGGCATCAGAGTCTCCACAGTCTCTTTAAGAAGAGACATTTTTAGTCTTTTCAGTTTCAACATTCACATTAATACCTTAAGGAACCTTGAACCAGAAACAGAGCTTAGTAAAGTTGTTCTCTTTCAAATACAATATATTCAAATTTTGTCACATTTAAAAAAAGCTGTTACTATTTTAAATAGTCATTGAAAAACAGTTTATCTGCTGGAGGTCTTCCCTGCACACCCTTCCCTGTACTCTTCAGATACACCATTGACAGGGAATATTCAGGTAACTTCCATTATCTACCATCAGCAGTGGCCAAACGCACTTAAGCACTTTAATTTTGGGACAGAGAAATGCACTGTCTTTCAGTGATATTAATAGGTCCATTCTGCTCACACTGAATGAGTGTCCTTCACCCTTTCCTCCCCTGTTTCTCCCTTCTTTATCCTCCATGCCAGCAAAGGAAGGAATTCTCCTTTTCCTGCTCAAATATCCAATAATCATTTCAGCCATCTGCTTCAATACAAGAAACTCTTCATAGAAGCCCATCTAAATGGCAAACCATTACAGATTAAGATGATTTATTTTAGTTTAGTGCAGTGTCACCGGTTTAATAAAATAAAAAATAACTATGGATTTGGGAAGTACTATGGCTTACCTATGTAAAAACTCACTCTCTTGCCAATACATTCTATCGCTGCTGACAGACATTAGAACATTCCTTTCATCTCCTTCCTCATCTTGCAGTTTAACCTATTCCCTTAAGGAGTATTTGCTTTCTCTAAGATAGATTATACGTTGTATGTAACATGAAAAACTTAAGCACTTTCTCTACGATCTGCAAGGTTTTTCTGCCCACTTCTCAAAAAATAATTAAATCAAAGCCCTTATTAGTCTTTTCATTTAGGATAAATAAACCAGGATTACTTTTCTGTTAGAATCTAAAACAAAAGGATTATTATTTCAAGATACATGCATCTAAATTTGAGAAGCATTTTTGAATACAATCAACCAAACATCCACGCCTAGTGGGACCAAATGTGGAATGCAAACTGTGATCAAGAGCAAATATGAAGCATTCACATACACGCACACAAAACACCCCCTCCATTCACGCAGAAAACATGATCTAATATGGGATTGATTTCTTTCAAATAATTCTTTCTGCATCCCAGTGTGATTCCAGGATGTGCAAATTAAGATAAATTTTATGGGTCAAATTCTTCTTACCACTACATGTGCTCAAGTCAACTGAAATTGATGACAACTGGATGCTGTGTCAGAGGGTGGAATTTGGCACCGAAAATCACGATGTAAGGAGAAGATGTTATAAATATAAAAATGACATGGTGCTTTGAATGAGGGAGGAAACAATTCTCAATGTGCCTTGGGAGACAGAAAAGCACAAAGGAGCAGAAAAAGTTGACCCAATAGCTTGTAGATGATCAGATAAGGCTCAGTTGTCAAAACACAGACAACTGATCTGAATGAGAGCTTTCATAGTGCCTCCAGATGAACCTAACTCCATAACTAACTCCAATGGAAGTAAAGCTACACAAGCTCCAATTCCAGACCCTCTTAGAGCTTAAAAGAGGAAAGCCTGGTTTATTACTTCTGTATTGTTTGGGAATCCAAAATAGCTATTTAAGACTTCATCATTGCAGAGCTTCATGTCTAATATATTTAAACAAAATAGTGTGATGAAATGATGAAACCTTCAGTACGAACTTGTCACTTTTTTTTTAATACAGCAGAAATGTCCCTAAAAGAAGCCTGTGTAACTTGCAAAATAGGCCTAAATCAAAAACAGATTCACATATTCGTGTAGATGATTTAGCAGTAATATTTCTAGCAGTGGGAGTTTGCAAATATTATCAAATTCACGTTCATGTTTTATGACAACTGACCGATGAAAACCAGAAGCTATTCTGACACACATTTTAACCCATTTTTCTGCTACCAGAATGAATACGAGCACAAATGCCTTCCTAGTGAAACTTTTGTTCACCTGAGTGAAATGTGAAGATGTGTCGTGTCCTCAGCTGAGTTCCAGAACTACTCAGGATTTCATGTAGCATTTAATTTCAAGCTCCATTTAGAAAAAGGAATTAAACATCTAACCTGGAACAGCTATCCTCCCAGCTGTTGGATGATTCATTTCCATCACAAGTCCATTGTGCAGCACCTAGGAAAAAAAAAAAAAAAAAAAAACAAAACAAAACAAAATGAAACATGTATGTAATAAAAAATATAATCAGTTCCTAAACTCAAGAGGAAAAGACAGATAAATATTACCATGTTCTTTCACAGAAAATCTGAAAACTACAGGGAGCTACAATTATCAGCTATAGAAATGAAAGATGGGCAAACACTGCTAATTGATCACGTAATACATCTACCTATTGACCTTGCATTATGAACATCACTAGCAACCTTGACTATTAATGACAAGTGTTGGTCTAATTATTCTTGAAAATTGCCAGTTAACAAGAAAAATTTCTTACATAGTCTGCATCGTATTCTCTATTTTTATTGTTAGAATTTTTTTTCCTAATACATAATCTAAATATCTTTGCTTTGTACTAAACATCTTTATTCTTGTCTTTTCCCCAACTGGACACCGAAAACCAATCACTAGCATCTTTCTAACATTCTTTTACGTACTGGAAGATTGTAATCACATCCTCCCTTGGTCTGCTCTTTTCTAGACTAAACAAAGCTAATTCCTTTAGCCATTCTTTCCAGGTCAAATTTTGTCAACCTTTTTATCTGTGTAGAATAGCACGCTTAAAAAGTTCTCATTCCTGAACAGGTGGTGTCAAAAGGTCAGGTCAGCGTTCTCTTAGCTTGTGGGGTGAGCCTATTTAGTTGACATTTAGAAATCCAGATATTTCCGATAATAGATGCTGGTGGAATAATGTCTATTCACTGGTCTAATTGTTTGGCGCCGTACCAAATCATTAGTTCTATTTCTCTTTCAGAAGGTTAAGGCCAATTTCGGTAGACATTCAAGTACTGCAACCAGATTTTTTTTTTCCAAATGACAGAACTGGAAAATATAATTACTTCTTTTAACCCATATTTAGAATCTTTTCAGTTATGCCCTTAACCAAACACTACTGAAAGTTGGGCCTCCTTTCTCTGTAACTTACTTACACTTGGCTTTCTTTATGCATTTAATTGATTATTTGTGACCTAAATGTAAGAAAACACACTTATCTGAACTTGAAATAAACAGTACACTTACATGCATAAACACTTCTTTAGACAGCAAATTACAGGCTATAGCTTAAAGTAGCACCATCTGGTTAAAGAAGAACACACAGATTCTCTAGCGGTTATGAAGAGCTCCACAAAATTCATGCCTTCCTTTATTCAGGGTCTCTAAGCTCTTATTCTGGTACGGCAGACATGCTACTTTTTAAAGGTTTCCTTTTGTTAGGCTGAGATTCCATTTCCCTTTACTTTACAGAACGAACTAATTAAAACCTGGGGTATCTTTGAGGATCACCAGTCCAACTGCTATTCCCTTTTAAAAGAATTGCTTAAGATAGTCAAGCTTCCTTTCCATTTTCATGGTAAGTATGGTGTCAATTTTCCCTCCCAGATACATTATTTTCTTGAAAACACAGCATTTGTCATGACTCTTACTACTCTTATTTCCTACGGTCATTAAGCCTGCATCGGTATACTTCATTCCATCTTTTCTTTTGAAGCAAACAACCCCCAAGCAATGAATACTGTCAAAGACTCGGGTTTTTTCCCACATCAGTAACACTGTTTGAAAGAACTGTATAATTTCTTGTTTCATGTGTTCCACTGTTAGGATTCCTGAAAAGAAATTGAAAAAACAACTTCACTGACTCCTCCTCATGTGCACTCTAGAAACCATGAAGGAAACATATATAAGACTACTGCATCCTAGCCCTTGGGAAAATGCAATGCTTACACTCATTATGAAAGACAAGGAAAGTCTGAGAAAAAAGTAAGAGACAGAACTTGAAGGACTTCTCCATTGTCTTGTACTACTCAAACGGTCGTGCCCATTCTGAGGTGGTAGAGCCCTTTATCCTCTTTGTATTCACCTCAGTTCAGCCTAAGGAACTCATGAATGAAGAATGATGATGAAAAGATGATGGCCATCAGCAGATCCATTTTTTAATATTTCTTTTTCCACATGGCTTAGTTTCCAGCTTAGGAATTCTCTGTTACTGTGCTATCTGTTACCACCTAAGACTGTGTGAATAACATTAATGTTATTGGGTAGCATCTTACACTGACTATAAGGAGATCATTGTAAGGGAACCAGAGTCTTCTGTCTTGAAGTAATAACCTTTTCATATCATTTCATTTTATTCCAAATACAGTCATCTGGTAGATTAAAGAAGGAACCTTTCTTGTCTGTTAATTGGTTAATCAAAAGAAAATCTGATGTCACCATTTTGAAATCTTATCTCAACAATTAGTATTAGCAGTGTCCTACTACTTCTTGTGACATGTTCATGTTGTGTTTTTTTTTCTGCTGTTATGTTTTTACATATGAACACTGACACATAGAACTGTAAAGAAGAAGTCTCTCCTACTTGCAAGAAAGAAAATATGATACATGAAATAGCAAAAAAATCTCTGCATTTTACTGAAGTCAGTAGAAGATAAGGTTGCTCTGATTTGTGCCATCTGTTATAATGATTCCTGCACCAGTTTTTGCTATGTAATATTTTTTTTTATTTGTGATTTTTCGCAGTGTGAATTTGAAAAATTATACAGATATTATATATATAATACATAATATATGTAATTATCTACCACTGGTTGCTATAATTCTACTTTGGGATTATTTATTGTATATGCAGACAACATCAGATATGCCCATGTTACAAAAAGAAAATATTTTTTGGTGATAGATAAAAGCAACAGAAGTCACCATATTTAAAATTTGTTTAGTCAATATAGGTTATTACATGACTTTATTGAAACAACAGCAAATAGAACAATTCATATGACTACGCCTTTGGAGAATAAAATAATTTAATTTTAAAATGACTTCAATATTATTTTCCTAATACTATATGCAAGGAAGTTCACATAGAATCTTTTAAGCAAAGATCTTAATATTTTACTTGTGGAATCCAAACCAAGAGTAATTTAATACATTTCATCATATATATTCTCAGTTGTTTCATCATTTCCTGTCAGCTTGTCATGAAAAAAATTATGGAGGATACTTATAACAGTTGCTATGAAGCTCATGGTAATCCAGACATAATAACTTGCATTTTGCTCCTTTCCCTAACGTGGCTAATAACTGCAAGTTAAAAAGTGGTCACAATTTTTGTAACAAGCAGAGTTAAAATCCCTTAGCCACCTGCTTTCACAAGGAGATCAAATATTAACTCTAGTGATTTCTTGTATTCTCACCTTGTTCAAAACATTCTTCAACTGAAACTGCTTTTCTGCATCTACCAGTGAGCATATTCAGTTCAATACTGTCATTTTCTTTCACTATTTGAGTCTCTTTTGAGTCTTACTTAAAAACTAAGGACATATGAGGAAGAACATGAGAATAAAATGAACTTAAAAGAAATATAATTATGATACAAAAGTATATGGCAGCAGAAACAATTTTAAATTTCATCCTCATGTAAAAGACGTGCAGGGCTAACAATCTAGATCCAAATAAGGGCTTTATTTTTGAACACTTGGGGCTTAACACAGTACATACAGTGGTGCAAGGCACGTCTTCAACTTTCACAGATTCTTCAAGGAAAAAAGTGAAACTCGTTTTTTATACGACTGCACTGTTCCTTAAGGTAGTAAGATGCACAAACTGCTAAGGCATATGGTGGGTCTCTTAGGGACTTACGTGTGAGTACCTGTTTACCTACCTGAAAAACAGCTAGAAAAACTATCACCATACAGGATGTGGCTTCAGGATGATTAAAAACAATCTGCTTTTTCATGGATCCCCTACAACTTGTAAGATTATCTGATGCTCGAGGGTGGGTCTCTCAGTTGATTAATACATTAAGAACATATACACACAAAGGTTCTTTTGATAGAAAGGTTATGTAGCAAAGTAACAGAAGTTGTGAAACAGGAACTAATGATGAATATTATTGTAAACAAGCACTAACCTTCCCTGAAGCCTTCAAAAATCAGTGGCTCACATGCTAAGAAAGTAAATACTTCACTGCATTATTGATGGAGCAGCACATATGTCAGGTAGGAGAGCAAGAAACATTGTTTTCTGCCTGTTTTCAAGTAGATAACAGGGTGTTTGGCTCCCTACTAAACATCTGGCAAATAAGGTCATATCATACTATGTAAGTTCATTTCAATTGCAATGTAACTGATAATGCACATAACCAATCACCCAAGACAATGCGGTTTCTCAATGAACTGCCAGCAAGGTTTCAAATGCATTCTAGGTACCACATAAGGTACAATCAGCTTCCAAATTAAAGGAGATGCTGCAATCAGAAACATATCAAACATTGGAGCACCTCTCCTTTGAAGACAGGCTGAGAGAATTGGGGCTGTCCAGCCTGGAGAAGAGAAGACTCCGGGGAGATCTTAGAGCAGCCTTCCAGGGCCTGAAGGGAGCTCCAGGAGAGCTGGAGAGGGACTCTGTAAGGGAATGTAGCAATAGGACAAGGGGTAATGTTTTTAAATTGGAAGAGGGGAGATTTAGATTAGATATTAAGAAGAAATTCTTTGCTGTGAGGGTGGTGAGGCACTGGAACAGGTTGCCCAGGGAAGCTGTGGCTGCCCCATCCCTGGAGGGGTTCAAGGCCAGGCTGGATGGGGCTCTGAGGAACCTGATCTGGTGGGAGGTGTCCCTGCCCATGGCAGGAGGGTTGGAACTGGATGACCTTTAAGGTCCCTTCCAACTCTCGCCATTCTATGATTCTACGTTGTCCGATTCCCCCCTCCACCAAGCTTAGAAAGTTGTACTTAAAGTAGAACCATGCATTCAAAACATGCATTTGTACAGATACCATTTTCTCACAGTTTCTAGAGTTTAGTGAAAAAGATTTTCAGGGTCACAAAGGAAATGATGTAACCATCTTCTCCATGTTTTTGTAGCCACAAAATAGCCGGCTGTTGGTAAACGTAATTACTACTCGTGCCTCCAAACCACATGAAAATAATAATAGTTTTTCCTGTACATGCGGAACATAGAGCGATGGTCATAATCACTCTCCTAAAAATCTAATTGCGCATGTTGTGAATGCAGTGCCATATTGGAATCGCATCCCACATCCTCAAATCACCCCTTTCCAAATAAAAACATGTTAACTCATTTGAAATCTGAAAAGGATGTTCATTGTATCCCTATTCAATGCCGTTCTGCTTGGTCTCGTGTTTTAGAATGATGCTACGCAGCAAAATGCATTTGCTTATTATGTTACCCCTCCACTTCCCCCTCACCCCCCCCTTTTTTTTTTTAATCAGTGCAATAATCCTGGTATTTTGTAGTCCTGTTGCCAAAGGAAGTTGCCTTTTATCACTAATTTTATTCTTCTTTCCAAACAGAGCTTCTAACATAAAGAGTTCACCTGGAGAAGGTAATATCATCTCTCTACTGTATAAGGCACGTAAGTATTGCATTAGTGAATCACATCTATCTCCACTTTACCTGCATCTCCCTGTTTCATGTTTGAACAGTTCTTAATTTAAACAAAAGTAATTTTCTTTACTAATTTTTGAATGAGTGAAATCTTGGTGGGTTTCTTTTGTTTGTGGTTTTTTGTTGGGTTTTTGTTTGTTTGTTTGTTTGTGGTTGCTTGCTAATTTACCTCTCTACTCCCAGTGCCTTATTCTGACACACTGTGCTGTGGTGCTGTGAGTAAATCATAATCCCTTATTACGTACCACATCTGTGATACTAAATGAATACAACAAAGGAAAACCACTGGACCGTCCTTATTCTTCATCTCTGCTTTCTGCTAGCCCGTGTCTTACAGATTGTTTGCTCTGGTAAACTCTTTCTTATCTTTTTGGGTGTGAGGTGATGGCTTTGACAAAGTTCTTCTTCTACCACTGCTTCACAGCTTTTTATACACAGGTTGCAGATAAAAATACTTTTTATTGACATCCCTAGGGATGGGGTTTTAATGCCTGAAGTATATATCTTTGGTTCAAAAAAATCCTGATCCAAGTAACCCTATTCAAATACTTGTTTTTTGACTTGGCTCCTGTGTCTCTTGTTCTACTACAGAACACTTCAACTAGACTCCATGTTGATTCTTTGGATTTAATTTCCTTACTTTTTATTTAGTATCTTTTGCCTAGAGAGGTTTTACATCCTCCGGTCTAGTAGCGGTTCTATAAACTATCTATTGTCTCTTTAATATTGAATTTAAGCTTGAAAGTGGCCATGACTTTAACCCCAAAAAGTCTGCTCTGATACACGGCTTCAGAGGTTCTCACCTGCATTCCTGTGACCTAAGTCTAGAATTGCCATTCTAGAACTGAACGTTCCAAAAAAGCAATCACTTAGAGTGATGACAAATTGCTTCCCTAACACTGTATCCCACCGTGACATTTGACCAGCTGAAGGTAGTTGAAGTCACCCATTATTACTACCTCATTAGGTTTAGTTGACTCTTTGATCTCCTTCAATGTTTTGGACTCAATATCCGTTTCCTGATCAGAAGGCTCAACAGTATAGCCCTAATATTGCTCCCCCAGCTCTATGACCTAATCTGTCCTTCCTGTTCAGTTTATAGCCAGGTATTACACTCTCCTATTGATTTTTGTCATTCCAGTGTTCTTCTGTAATGGCTACGATGTCAAGGTCCTCTTTCTTTGCCAAGAATTTCAAGCCACCTCTATTTTCTCTTAAACGTGTTGGTATACAGATATGTATAGGTTTCGTATGCATTTGGGGAAAACGGGAGTTGGCTACATCATTTGTTATTCAGCTCTTGAGTTTGACACTGTATTAGCTTTCCAGAAATTCTCAGCTGTCCCTTCTTTAGTTTTGCTGCACATTTCATTCTTGTCCCTTACACCTTTTGTGTGACTGACACCATTAGCAGGTGTCTTTAAATGGTGAGAGCCCTCATTTATCAGCTTTTCCTCAACTCCTGTATGAGTAACCACACTCATTAATTTCCTAGACCAGCAATCTATTTTCACTGCAGTTCTAGACAGCTCCATCGACAAAGGTTTTTCCTCCTCCAAGCTCTGCGTAAGTATCCCAACTGAAACACTACTTCTTGTCATCCATTGACTGAAATACCAAAAATATTAAATTATGAAGCCTGCACATGAGACCAATAGCAGTTCAGAAGCGAGCATAAATATAGCATAACTTCACCAGGTTTCCTGGGTAGGTTTCTAGGATTCTTTTAGCGGTTCATAATACCAGCACAGAATATATCCACCACAGTGATCTCCTCTCAGGCAGCCTATGAAAGCCTGTTTGTCAAATTCTGGGCTCACGCTCTTCCTCCCTGAGAATCTACTCAACAAATTGGGTTTTGTGGCCATCATGAACCAGGCAATTCATGTTTTTAGCAAGTCAATTCCCTAACTCATCTTTCGAATTCAATAACTGAAGCAAGATATGACCCAGATAGTCAGCAAGAGGTCTCATATTAATGTATAACTTCCCTTAGCACCTTACTGCTACAAAATAAAAAAATCTTTACTGCTAAATCAGCCACAGTATAATGCACAAAAGAAAGACATTAAATAATCCTAAAAATACTAAACAATGAAAACCATTTGTTGCAGATTAGAAACACCTTTGCTATTGTCTTATCATCGAACACATACTTATTCTGGAGAAAAAGTACCAAATCCAATTTATGCCTCGCAGTCTAAGTAAACATGAGACAGCTGCTAAATACGTCTATATACATCTCAAATGTTTTCATCAGATATACTGGAAAATAATGAGAGGAAAAGAAAGTATTTTTATTCTAATAACAGACCATATTCCAGTAAAGAATCAGTTTTTTAACTTTTGTGGAGAAGCGAGTACTTCAGAGCGGTTTATTAGCACATGGCATAATTAGTATTTATAATGAATAGCAGGGAGAATAGGACAAACATTTTTAACTCAGGCCAAAATATACAAAAATGCAAGGACACAAGTCTATAGTTAACTGCATAAATTCTCTAACTTTCAAGTTTGCAGACCTGACCCTGACTTCAGGGGGCTTTCTGGGTGCTCAAAAATCAGGCCCCTTCCCTCAGGTGCCGAAGTACAGCTCCCGGACAACCTCTTGCACCTGGAAACACAGCAGAGGAAAGAATCTGTCTTTACCGGTTGAAAAACACATATACTTTTCACATGTGTGGGTGAGATCTGAATTGTGATTGTAAAACCACGTTTTTGGTGGGTTTGAATGTGTAAACCCTAAATTCACAGAAATGCCTCAAGCTGAGATGGTTGGCTGTAGAGCTCTTTGGACATCCCAACAGGAAGATGGGGTGTGCCTGGATTCAGAGTACTGGCTCCGGGATCAAAGAGCCCCTCTCCAGCTGCGGCACACCTTTCATGTGGAACACCGGTAACTCCACACTGATCACCTGGAAGGTGCTACAGGAACTGATCGATTTTATTACTGCCACAGAGCTGGAAATGCTGACTGGCTTTGCTTCTTTCAGTCAGAATTGCCAGGAATTTACTGCTAGCAATGGTGTTACAAATAAGTGGGTTTCAGAAGTATTTTTCCTGCTTTAGATTACTGACAATACTACATTCAGCATTTAAATATTATATTTGCAGTTTCTCTGATAAAAAAAGCCTGGACAAACTTAACCACAAATAACTTTAAAAAATACAAGGGAATGTGAAAATGAAGTGTTCTGGATTGTACATAGTTTATATTATTTTGGTGTCAAGAATGTCACGTGAAAAGCTTGAATTTTAATTTATTTCATTGTGACTTATCTCTCATGTTAAACAAAACCAAAATAATTTTCCAGATGCTTTCCTTCGTGGAAGATAGCCTGTAAATGCAAATGAAGGTAAGTGTATTCCTTCAGTGGTAATAAGCTAGTACCACAACACCTGCGAGCACTGTGTACCGTAAGTGGGAGACTGGTGGGAAGGAAATACTGAGAACCTTTCCACTGCTGTTGCTCTCATAATAATTCTGTAGATATTTCATATGCTCATTATACTCAGGTACCATACCTAGTCTTGCCTGCAGAGCTGGTGGTGATGAAAAGAAAATTCTGATGGTTCCTGAGAGGCTTTGTACAACTGAGACTTTTCAGAAATACCTTTTTTTTTTCCCATATGACATTGGAATAAGTCACATACAGTTGCGGTTCTGGATCGAAAAATGTAGAGGTGTTTGTCCAACATGTAGGAGAACTGTCATTTCAAAATGTGCTATCTTTAGCAATATTGAATAATAAGAACACTCCTAATAGTTCTCTTATAGAAATCATGTGTTTTCTCAGATAGGCACATGTGGTATGGGAAGAATACATTTATAGGAGGAAAAGAAGCCTCAAATATTCACAAACTTACTGCTGGGCTAATAGTAAGGAAAGGAACCACTAGCAGAAGCACTGTACCATCGTGATAATATATCATTTGGTTTCTGACGGTCCTCAGGGACCTCACCTGATTCTCCCAGTACAAAGTATGTAATCAGTATAGGTTTTCCAATCTTCCATGCCCCACTGAGTTCCCAAGAGCCTTCTTTTAAGTGCTCCATCCATCTTTCACCTGCCATGTAAGTGTTGCGGTTTATTTATACATCATTCATTGTTTTGCTAGAGCTAGTCTGTCAGCTCAGAGTTCTTACCCCTTCCCAGGCCTGCAAAACTGGTCCATCCACAGAGAAATGCCACTTAACACTGGCATCTGGTACATCCAGATGGGAGGATCTCCCCACAGACCCTCAGCATGCTACTGCAGGTAGGGAGTCACTACACCTCTCCTCATCAGAAAGTAATTCCTGCATATCCTTGCCCTGACCTTTGTAGCCCTTTAGAGGGGGAACTGTGACTGTGGTGTGAAACTATGGCATTTTGATTTAAGTCAAAGTCAAAGGAGCACTGTGGAAAAATACAGGCAGGCTGCACCGGTGAACAGTGCCAGTGCTGTTCAGTTTGAGTGTCGGGTTCTTCTTCCCCAGTGCTTTATGTCCAGAGCAGTCAAAGTAACTTTCATCAACAGAAATTCTGGCATATNTCTAATTATCTTTGTGGCCCTCTGCTGGACCCATTCCAACAGATCTTCCCAGATTTACACTCTACACCATTAATATTAGCCTTTGTAAAACAAAAAGAACTCCTGTCTGTCTGTGCATGCACCAAGGAGTTGGGATTCAAGAGTGCTATTTGCAAGTTGAACATTGAAAAGCATACTTAGATAGAAAATAAGCTCCCACTTTGTATCAGCATCCTCCACTCCTTTCTAGCAGTTCAGTAACAATTTTTATCCACTTTTCCATCATTAACATTTAATTTCATGCATTTTACTACCTGTAACTGTGTGCAAAAAACAATACATGTTTTTAAATACAGTGCTTCCTAAGAAGTTTGCCGAGTTTCCAGATTTTTCTTGAAGTTAATGATCCATTAACCTTTACAATGAAAATACATGACCTAAATTTAGAAAACAACAGAAATATTGCAGTTTTGAGTGCTGAAGTATTGATTTAACAAAAGCCTGCAGTAATGTCACAGGCTATTATAGCAAAACAGTTTACAGGGCTAAGCCTCAATACACTGAATTCCACACAGAATTGCCACAAGTATTACCCCTGAAAACTTACATTCTGGAAGCTACATGCTGAATATATGGCCGATCAGTCCCTTATGACACATTTTCTTCACCTCTGTTCCCTGCACAATAGTTACCAGAAACCTGGAGGGTTTTACAGTGTCTCTACAGAGAGAGAAAGTTTCACACGCTCTCCAGAAGAACAGCTTCTTACCTTTTACAGAGCAGCTGATTAGAGAATGGAACTGGTGAAACACGTTGCGGTAGAAGCTAAAAGGGACCAAAAAAGAAAATACTAAAGGCTGGTTTTTCCCCCTTAAAATTTACCCCAGTTTACATAAACAAAGGCATGAAATAGTTCACCTGGGTAAATTCACATCTTCAAACATTCTGAGCTTTTCTGGAAGTCATACTCAACTTTAACTGCTCAATTTTGTGTTGAGGTTTTCTTCTATCTCTACAGCAGTACCTGCTGTGCAATATTACAGGTTAATACCAGGATGTGACAGCTTTAAAACCAGAAATGGCAGTAATGGAAGGGTATTTTTTAAAAAAAAATTAATTCTAAGTAGATGTTCAATGTAATAGGAAATGCAATTTGTACACATCTACATTCTGAAGCATATCAGGGCCTTCATAACACCATTAATTTGCACCACTTTACTGTATCTGAGTTTATTTGAAGCAGGTTGCACAGCAATTAACATTTGCCAGAAGAAATCTCTCATGTCAAGCCATAAGCACTACTCTGGATATTCCCTTTGTATAAGCCCTTTCATTCTAACTAGTACTATTTAAATAGGCAAAGAATGAAGGGCAATCAAACTATAGAAAATGTACAGAGGTGACCCTGCAACTCCTTAGTATTCTATGCAGGCCACAAGAAGTTTGTCTGCATAATCCCACTCAAGTATCAAAGCAAGTATCTGCCTTACAACTAGATAAGAAAGGTCATTAAAGAATGCTGTAGCAATAAAATTTGAATATGACTGGGCTGGTGAATGAAATCAGCCCATTACTATCACAGTGTGACCAGACTCTGAAGTTATTTTCATTTATCCAGTTGACCACCTGCCATTCAAGACATCAGTTGGGAGATTTTAAAGTTAAAAAATGCTTGGCATTTCACACTGGAAGAAAGAGTACTGTAAGGTTTGATACGTTAACCTAGTTTGAAAACAATATCATTGTGCAATAACGCAGGATACTTTTTAAAGAGAAAGTATTATTTCCTTGTATCTCATAAATATATATATACCTATACCTTAGATACAGTGGGGCACATAAAAGTACAGTTTCTTTGTGTTATAATTAATTGTTCCATACAGCCCTTTGCATGGGTTTTTAATTTGCCTGAACATTTTTTCCCCCACTAGTCTGCTTAACTGAGGTGAACAAAATGCAGAGCTTGAAAGAGATATTCAAAAGACAAGTGGTAAAATGCCTTTTACTCTTTATTGCCTGTTGAGATAAAAATAAGAATGGAAGTAGGCTCTCAGTCCAAAACCTAGAAGAGCATTAGTAACTTTTAGAAGTGTTTCTTTAATATTATGGCTTCCAATTTTGCGTTATATGGGTTTTGTGACAACCAGAATAAAAGAGTACTGAACAATTAATGTGGATCAGAGGTCAAAATAAATTGACTTACAATAAAGGGAAGACCAAGAGAGGTCACTACTTTTCTATGCTAAATAAGTGTCACACAATAGAATAAGAATATAAAAGTTTAATTAGAAGGCACCTACGATGACCATCCAGCCCAACGGTCTGACCAATTCAGGGTTGACCCAATGTTAAGGTATTAAATGCCCCTTAAGCACTAACAGGCATGGGGCATCAACCAACTTTCCAGGAAACATATTCGAGGGTTGACCACCCTCTTAGTGAAGAATTGTTTCCTCATGTCAAGTCCAAACCTCCCCTGACGGCTTTGATCTGAGGGTACCAGGGAGAAGAGCTCAGCACCTCCCTCTCCATTTCCCCTCCTCAGGAAGCTGCAGAGAACAGTGAGGTCGCCCCTCAGCCTCCTTCTCTCCAAACCAGACAAACCCTGAGTCCTCAGGTGCTCCTCAGAAGACATGTCTTCCAGCCCCTCCACCAGCTGTGTTGCCCTTCTCTAGATGCATTCAGGTCATGGGAAAAAATTACCTTTTAAAATATTTAAGCAGTAGCAACAGCAATTAGAGATGAGGACCAAGAAGTCAGTGTGATAACTTGGCATATAAAAACATGAATATTAAACAGGGAAAGCATAAACTAAGCAACATTTTAATCTCCTGCTTAAGTTGTAACTATGTTTTTAGATGGACAGAAATTTTAGAACTACATTAAGTAAAAACATTAGAAAATGCACTGTATAGAACAACCTTGGCTTTTCAGAAGACAAAAAGGATTTTTCAGTGATATGATCCAACTATAGCATCTACGTTCTGTGATTATGTAAAAGCCCAATATCTTAGTATTTCCCATGAGGATCACATCATATCAGAGACCTACTGGAAATCCATTCCTATAAAACATTCAGCTCAATTTTCCCATAAACAGAGATAAATTGTCTGCAGTTCAACATTTTTTCTTATTTCTTCAGAGCTATGTGTACCTATATGCATTTTCTCACTCACCCAATATCATTATTTAGTTAAGATATTTTTTTAAAAAATAAAATTATTCCAGCACACTTTACTGCAATCTTATGTCCAAAGAAACATTTTTTTAGAAGAGCTAAAAAGTTCTGTCTTATTTTTCATGTATTCCTTAGTCTCCTGACGATACTACAGCTGCCAGGACTCAACTGAAACATGACTACCATTCACTGCACTCAGTGAACACTGCACTCATCTTCCAATTACAGGAAACCAGAAATGACCAAAACATGGTTGCCACATAAAATTAACTTACAGTTACTCCCGATAGGGACTCAGTGTGTTAGCGAAGACAAGTCAAAGAAAGGATTTCTCACTGAAAAATGAGCTCACATTGTGAGATTTCTTGCTCTACCATGCATGTATGGGATCATTTTGGAGTTTAACCTCATGACCCACAATCACCTCAACTCCCATTTGATACTTGACTGAGGATCACAGGATGGTAATTAAATTGCCTCGTTATAAGCAAAAGAGAAAAGACACTTCCAGACGACGATTATGGTTCTGATATTTGACTATGATTATTATTACTATGATTACGATACTATTCCACTAACCATGAAGTAGTCTTAGAATAAGAATGTAGCTACCTCAAAATACCTCACTTACACACTCAGTTTTAACTGAGATGTATTCAGGACTCTGTACGTCTGTTCCTTATCCATAAAATGTGGGAAATAACATTTCCACTATTTTTCAGAAGAATAAAAGGCACACGGGACACTGAAAGATACAAGAGTGTGGTACTGGGATAATTTCAGACCAGAGGACGTAAGTCAACTGCCTTCTGATTTACAGCAGCAGAAGCGAGACAGGCTGCCAAAATGAATTTGCGCTATATAATAAAATCCTCAGCGTTGCTGAAATTCACTGTCACTGCTCCCATAGATCCATTGGCACAGATGTTCCTTATCAGTTCCTTCCTTTTTACACATAACAACATATTCAAAGACTTGGAGTCAGTGTGGGTTGAAGGAAAAAGTTGTAATACATTCAGAAAACATGATCTGAATAAGTGACTAAGTGGTAAGTGTATAAGGTATAAAAGGACAGATCAGATGTGTGTATAACCCAGTTTTCCCTTTCAGCACTGACAAATGCTCCATCTTTATTCAAGCCTCTTTGCTTAAAGGCAGCTGACAGTCCTGCATTCTCCCTTAATCCATCAACACATACTTGAAGAGAGAAGAGATACTCCATCTCCAGAACAAATCTGGAGTTTTTTTTCAAGTAGGGCTCATGGAGATAGCTTACTTATGTCTTGTACAAACACATCACTCACGAAGACGACATCAAAGGCGGCAGAGCTGTTGTAAATCTGATGCTTGCTTTTTTATTATTATTATTGCTCAGCCATTCAAGGCAATCAAGACTTCGCTGAACTTCCTGAAGGTAAACCATTCTAAGGTGGGACAATTTTCAGATTTAAGGAACATGGTAAACCCCGCTAACCCCTCCCCAAAGAAAACAAAAAGAAAAAAGTTCCACATATTGATACCCAGATGTGGCTACAAAATATTTAGCTTATATTTACCTTATATTTGATTACTAAACTGTAGGTGCCTGGTTCTGATTGCAGTTTATTATGGAAGAAAAGCAAATGAGGTAGGAATCCAATCCGCTCTCTCAGAGACAGCTCCACAACGTGAATCAAAGCATGGTGAATAGAGATTTGCTTCACAAGCTCTTAAACATTAAAGTAAATGCACCCACAGTTGCTTGGAGGTTTGCTGTAATTAAGTAGGAGTAATTTTACAAAGAGAAGTATGTAATCGGGGACCTGGAAAAGGTGCTGTGTAATGTAACCTGGGGTTGTGTGTTGATCAGCTGCAGAGGGAGCAGATCCTGCTTCCACTGACGCAAACAGGAGTCAGAGCAACACCCAAAATGTGCTGGGCCACTACTGTTCAGCCAGGTTTTGCGTTTTAGCCTGTTAATGATGAATCCCAGATGGACATTTCCAGTTGTCTCCTGGAAAACTGGAGCAGTAAATACATTTTGTTCATTATCATTTACCTATTTAGGTGTAAGTTCTAAGTGGCAAGCAAAAGACATCCTTCAGGCATGCAGAATGTTTTTCTTTCTACTGCTAGCCTAGGTGGTGTTAGACTAATGTGCTTCTGCCATTGAAGCTGGCTGCCTGCACCTTTCCCCCTGAAGTACTCCTACTTTTCTGCTTGCAAAAGCTGTCAGAGTTTGAAACAGGTACTGGCTTCAGAAACAATTGATCTTTCAAATTCAGATTAAAAAAACATGCCTGAAAACATTTTACTGCTTTAAAACCAGCTATTTTATCTTAGAAAATATGTGTAATTACATAATTGAGACTGTAAATAGAGGGAATGCGGAAACCCCTCAAGAGCCTCACCATAGTCCAGTTCTTGTTCTCACAGCAACCTTCTAAGAGGAACCAATTTAAAAGCAAAAAAGGTTCTTTCTTCTTTTCATACCAGCAGAAATGGTACAGTTTCATTTTTCAGATTTACAAAACCATATTGCTTTTAATGGACTATGATCCAGATCTATGTTATTGGTATATTTTGAAACTGGATGTCTATATAGTAAACCACACAATAGTTCATCACCCTCATATTCCTGTGCAGTAATGTGATGTCTTTAGAAGTGTATTTTTCTTCTGTTGTTAATTAATGCCAAGATTTTTTAATGAATGTGAGAACAACGTGAAAACCTTATGTTGAAATTCAACAGTTGTGATCAAATGACAATAGAGATCTTTATGTTCTCCCTTTAACTTTCTAAATCCTCACAAGCATTATAAAAACTCCAACACATGCAAAGACAGAAGTCTAGAAAATACAAAATAAAATTATTAGTAGTAGTGTTATCACAGAAGAAAAAGAATGCAAATAAAGGACAAGCTACATCTCAGAAATTCAGTAGCATAATTCATATTTACTGATTAAAAAAAATAGTTCAAATCAAAAATTTAAATCAAGTTCCCTGTCCTTATTAGCTCTAACTTCCATTTATTGTAATGTTTAATTGAAGTTTCAGAATTTGATATTCTACTTTTTACACTTGTCTTAGTCTTTAAATATCACTAGAGAAACCCTAAATGCTTCACAAACCTCTCCTCTTCTTCTTTGCCCTGACGTGTCAGGGGAAGAATTCTTTTTAATTTTACTTGATGATGATGGAAGAATCTTCCTCCTAACTGCTATTACAGATCTCACAGAAGGTATAGCATTAGGGGTCCCGTCCTCATGGCATGAAGGTCATAGCTAAACTTTCTAGTGGATCCACAGTCCCATTGTAAATTCTGATCATAATGAAAGAGAGACACGAGAGTTGTTTTCTTATCAGGATGTATTGGCAACCTGAGAGGAAAAACTCAACTCCACTATGTTTAAATATACCTCTTGATTAATGGGTCCTAGCAGACACAAAATAGTTTCTGAAATGCTCTTAAAAATTTCTTGAGACTTTTCTTTTTATACATTTAATTGATCTTACTTGTATGCAGAGTTTCAGATATGTAGTTTTATGCACAATGTATTTCAAAGTTGCATTTAGGCCCTGATAAAGGAGTAGTAGAGTCATCATTCTGAGAAGAATAGTAGCTGTTCCCTCAGCAATCTGAGGGGTCAATAAAAGGTCCTTCTGCAGGACAGAAATGATGAGGTCAACTGCCAGTGGTAGCACTCTCTGAGAGACAGGAGGAGAAGATCTGGAGGAAGGGCAGACGTCCCCATGATTCCTGCTTGCTACTGCCCGTTGGTACTCAGTTTTATGCTTTAGCATGCTAAGGTCATCAAGAAAGTCTATGGTTCCAGAAATGCTTTCCTGTTCTTGGAGAAGAAATCTCCAATGACAGAAATCGGGGGGGGGAGGACAGAAAAAAAATATCTGAAATTACTTGGACAATATGCAACGAATAAAGTATTTCTGAAAATGGTGGCATTCAAGTATTCTGTAAGAAAAAGTCCAAAATCAAGACTTCTATTCTTGCCCTAAATCTAAATCAATTAAACTAAAATGAGTAGTTATTAAATCACACTGCTTTGCTTATTTGCTTCTCTACTCAAGCTAATTTCACCATGGAGAAAGCAAATCCTAACGCAATTTTTGAAGCTCCATGAATAGAGAATGTACATACATGCTTTTTAACACTCTCCATTGCCATACACCCATGCCAATTTGCCTGTTATTCAGCTCGTTTAGGAAGGACAGCACTTGTATTAATGAAGCCTAATTAATAACAGCCAGAGTTAACACTACTATTTTAATTCTATGATTTCTTACAAGGTTCTTTAAAGCATTGAGGAGAGATTTGAATGGGGGGACTCGGAAAGGAATGAAAAATGAAGCAGGCACATGGTTTTCATTTGGGGGGAGGGAGTCTGTTATGAAATTTACTTTGCTGCAGGCAATATTGGAGGATTACATAGAAACTGGCTGAACCTTAGCTTTGAGTTTATAAAGAGCATTCACTCTATAAAGTTTCCTTATAGCACCTTTTTACATAATGAGCTTTAACTAAATTCTGTCAGCACGGAAAGTGGTTCATATGGTTTAAGATGTGCCTTACTTCAGGAATTCAGAAGCTTTTCCTTTCAAAGGCAGAGAAGCAGCTTTAAAGGAGGGCTTGAGTCTTGAACTGGTGGAAGTTGTTGTCCCATGTCTCATGATTTCAATTACAGATTTGAACAAATCTGTGGCACAGTGTTGATCTTGTCAGCTACAATGATCTTCTACCTGATTATTCACATGCTATTGTACAAAACTCTCAGTTGCTTCAAAAAGTGTGAAATTTCCTGGTAGTTCTATTACTGGCAAGAAAAGTAGAAAGGAAAAATATATGAGCCAATGTAATTTATATTTCATTTTCTTAATTTTCAGTTTCTTTTCTTGTATTTCTGCTCTGGGCTCAGAACAATTTTATCTATAATGGTTCTTTCTGAAATCTATTTGACTTATGAAGGTGGCTGCCTTTCTTTCCTCTTTTTCGTCCTTCAAGAATTTCCAGCAGGTTCAATCTTGCATAAGCACCTCTGGAAGGTATGAGGAAAAGAACACAAGAATATCCAGTGTCACGATTTATAGAGTCACACTACCCAACCTTTTTTTGATTGTTGTTGTTTTGGGCTAAATTCAACTCCTAATTACTATAAACAGCAATGATTAAAGATATTTTGTACAGCTCTGCTTAGAGAAATACTGGAATATGCTGTTTCAGGCACTACACTGCTACAAAACTTCTGTTGCCATTCTAAGTAGATACAAAAGCTTAAGAGACTTTAATGTTCCACTACGAATGCAAGTAGTTTTACCAGTGCACAATGTTCCTGGGAACTCATAGTAGTTACTCTATTCACAGGTGCAATTGGAACTGAGCTTGTATTTTCAGAACACAAGTTTTAAAATCAGTAGCGTTAAACTATTTTTTTCTAACCAGGAATTGTGGAGATTTTGAAGTCTTCTAGAAGTAAAGGAGGTTTTTAACAATATTACCCTTGTGCAAATAGTTCCTCTCTCAACCCACAGTTCAAGCCAAAAGCATAAAAAGAATAAATTCTGGAGTCAAGTGAAGCATTTGTTTCAATTGGAAACCAAGTGCTGATATTCATGTTCTGATAAAATACAGATGAACTTGGTCTCAAAACGTTACTTAGGGAAGAAAGATCAAAAAAGTTCAAAATGGTCCCATTCTAAATTGCCACAAAGAAATACTGTGCCTGATTTTTCTTCTTCAGATGAATCTTTCTTAAGGTTTACCAAGCAGTTCAGGTTGAAAAATACCATCATCTGAGAAAACAACCATGCATTTGAACTTTACTAAGGACTCTCCTTGTAAGTACTACTCAAATGAAAACACTGAAATACTTCATAAATATTAAGTACTTAATGTCATCTGATTAACCATTCTTTACAAAAGTAAGGAAAGGTTATAATTAGTTAGAATATAGACAAGTGTATAACGCTAAATTGATTCATATTTAATCAATACAGAAGTCAGAACGCAAAAGAAGTTAACACTCTGGACAAAGGAGTTGCAACAATGCAAACAGGTGATAGTGGAAATGGAATCAGCCAAAGAACGTTATAATGACACACGTAGTCTTCTTCTGTTTGTAATTTTGCAGCCAGAATTATTTCCTTGAATCCCACCATAAAATTAACAAAGGTTCTGGCATGCTAACTCAGTAAAGGGGGAAAGAATCAATTTTACAAGTGTAATATAAAATGTGATATTTATACTGTCTTCCGGTAGTAATAAGCACTATCTGAATTTTTGTTGAATGCCAAAGACACTCATGTCTGGCTAGCAGTTGTTGGCTGATTTTGCCGAAAACTGTGTGTCAGGACAAGAATCTCTTTGCTGTAAAACGGTTCATGCAGGAAGGTAGGCAGCCTGCTTCCACATACTGTATGATTGATGCCTCTTCACAGCAACCACATTTTTCATTTTGGACCCCTGCTCTAAGAAGACCTCAAATCTACAACAGAGGGAACATGGGGAAAAGAGTGTATAATCACCTCCTCAAAGTCTCAGTTCCCAAATTCATAAATGAAATAAATGAAAATGAAAACAAGATGAAAATCAATCTCTCAACTAAATTAATATTTGTTTATTTTAAACAAACTAATAACTGTATTTTGCCTTTCTTCCCAAAGATCTCAATATTCTCTGAGTTAGATAAATACAAGCCCCAGAAAAAGCAAGTACTATTTTTCCCAAATATTTCTGTTGGGTTATGAGGAGACAGTGAAATGAAGGGACATGAAAGAGAAAAATGAGCTGCCATATGTGCAGCTTCACAGAAACCCTTGGGAAGAGCTACGGCACCAGCTGACTCGCATCTGCCTCCCAGCAGTCCTCTAACTGAAGTGGTGGGTCAGCATGCAGGGTGGAAAAAGATGAGCCCAACCTCTTCCTGGCTCAACTCCACCTACTGAACTTGAAAGAAGGGAGGTACCAGTCACAAACTCACTCATCCCCTTCTATTCTCCTTTTCTCTGTTGCCCAACCTAGAAAAGTGATGAAGGGAACGCTAATATAATCATCCTGGTAGGGGAGCTGCTTTATACCCTTCAAGAACGCCCCTGGAGTGTATTGCAATCCAGCCTCAACTCCACCCCAGAGGCCACACACGAACTGCGTGGCACAAGCTGGGAAGGACCCCAGGTTTCCTGGTAGAGGAATCTAACTCTTCATTGTAATGCTATCCTTTCTTCTTAATCCCGTATATTATCTGCAGTAACGCAACAGATTCTAATCTATTTCATAGCTCCACTAGCGCTGCATGCCAATCTCTTGCCCATTTGCAGCAGGCTGCCTTGCAGTCCTGAAAACCACTTCAGATGGCACTTATTCAAGCTGTGCTAATCAAAATTAAATATCTTTCAATTAATTATCCCTCTACAACCTGCATTCCAACCCCACTCCATAATTGGCAATTACTTGCACATTCTTCCTCACAAAGCCTGGAGTAAATTGGATAATTTTAGCAATTTTTTTTTTTTTGACGGTTCCTAAATTTAACGTGGGAAACTCTTTGCACCCACTCCTCCTTCCTGTTTTGGTAAAACAAGTTAGTTAGAACTCATATCTTCACAATTAAATTTTCAACAACACATCGGGAAGGCCATTGCCTCAGTTGTTTATTGATCTTATTTATTAGAAAAAGCATGCAGTTATGGCTATGTCTCGCCCTTTATCATACTTTTTCTCATTATTTTAAAATGTACTAAACAATGTATTCAAAATATCATATTTAATCTTAAAATAATATATCAAGGCATCCTCTCCAAATTCTTCCATACCAACATGTTGTAAAGTATTTCCCAGTCCATATTAAACACACATGAGAACATTTGCACTTATGATTAGGAATCGGCTCTTGACATTCTAAACCTGTATTGTTCCCCGATGAACACTCTGGTTCTAATTGCCGTAAGGCCATGACCTGCTGTGTATCCAAGGTCAATTAAAATTAAGTCCTTAAAGCTTTTTCATATGAATTCTAACATGTTTTCTAAGAATTACAGGCTCAAATTTAACCCTCTACTGTTTAAGATTTTTCCAATATGAGTTTCTGGTGATTCCATACAGCTGAGTGTGCTGCATTTTCTATCATTCATTCGCCTGCACAAAACAGCCCTTCTGGCTTATCACCTTCCCCTTCTTCACTCTCTCCTGGAATCACAAGAATGAGAAGCCTTAGAAATCTGGTCAGCCAGCAAGGCCATTCGCTTATTCAGGCCTGCCTGTTTCTCACAGAGCTGTTCATACTGGAGTTTCCCCAGTTTCATTTCAGTCTCCTGTGGCTTCATTCACAGGGTAATGGGTGATATTCAATAGCTCTTTTCTGAGTCTTCAATCTATTTTTTCCCTTTTGAAACCTACTGTCCTGTACCATGACCTGACCACCTCCATGCTGCTTCTGCCCAACGAGTTTTCCATCTCCCATTCCTAGTCATACAACCCAAAATGACAAATAGTGCAGGAGGAAGTAAGACAAAGAAAAAACAAGTAAGGCAAATTATGGAGAAAGAAAGAGACAAAAAACAAAACCAAAGCAAAAACAACTAAAAGACAAATAAGGCACTAGAGAGCCTCTAGATGTCTGACTTCAGATGACATCAAGGGAGAGAGAAAAAACTCCACAACCAGAACTCAGACCAAAATCAGTAAACACAGCTAAGAGGGGACTGCCAGAACTGATATAAATGGCCCAGCTGTGAAATGCACAGGTGATTTGAAAGGAAAACAGTCAGAGGACTGTGGGAATGGGCTCTGAGTCTTGAAGAGAGGCAGCTGGAGCTGAGAGCTGCAGAAAAAGAGAGAATATGTACGGTAGAGCCAGCAGAGAGCAGAGAAAAGGAGGTGGTTTGGACGATACTTGGCAAATAGCGGGACAGTGGCATAATTAAAAAAATTTCCATTGAGCACCCAGGTGGAACAGTCAGCCAGGTGAAGCTCAACTGGAAATGCCATCGACCCCATTTGGCAAACTGGAAGATTGGAACAAAAGAGATGTCTATTATCCTCATGAGATTCAAAGGCAGAAACACTGCCTCAGGTTATAACACAATCTTAGAACAGTGAAGAACATGGAATGGTAATTATTACATGCAGCAGGATTTGGAAAGAGAGGTAATAGCTTTTATTAGCTCAACTGATATAGCTAGGAAAAAAACAGACAAGCTCGCAAGGCCTTTTTTTGACTGTAATTGTTAAATCTTTTAATGAGTTTATGAATATATTAGAACAACCTTATTTCCTGTAATACATCTACTATTTAGAAGAAGGCTCTTAACTTGATGAAAGTGTTGTTTGACTCATCCCCTTTGTAAATTTTGGTTCACCTTGTGGCATCACCAAAGCTGACCAGAAAGTACCAAAGATTTCAATGAAGTCAAAACTTAACTCACAGGCCTGTTGTATTTTTAAACTAAGTTTTCTAATTCTATATGGATTTTTCAGCTCACTCAGAGATTTTCAAAAAACATCTTTTGATTTAAGTATTTCCTGGCCTAATCATCCAGAAAAGCAACCAGAATCACTTTCCACAAAGTGAAATCAAGAGAATAAAGAAGATAAGCAGGAGCACCATATATTTATCAGTGGATTTAACACAGTATTTGACATGTAGGACACTTAAGTACAAGGGATTTAATTAGCTAGTACTTTATTAAGCTAATACCTTAAGTACTAGGATTTATAG
The DNA here is from genome assembly GCA_013400375.1 of Thinocorus orbignyianus. Taxonomy (NCBI): domain Eukaryota; kingdom Metazoa; phylum Chordata; class Aves; order Ciconiiformes; family Thinocoridae; genus Thinocorus; species Thinocorus orbignyianus. The sequence continues at coordinate 710,435 of VXBW01003915.1, read as the reverse complement.
GCCTTTTTAATCTCTAAATTAATAACATGGGAGTAGGTAGAATCTTACTGCACTATCACACTATAAGTTTGTTACAGGTCAGGCTGCAATAACACTCCTGATATACAGGATGTCTGAACATACTCAGGTGGAATGCAGGTGGTTGGTAATAAAACAGAAATAGAAATTTGACAGTTAGTTAGAAAGTTACCAGATGTTTCCAAGCAATAATTAGGAGAAGAAAGGAGAAAGGTGCACCAATGCAGGTAAAAAGAAACACCCATCATCTTTGCCTGAAAGTTTGTGTGGTAAAAAAATTCCTTTTCACATTTTAAAAACAAACAAGACACTATTTGCAGGATACTGCACACAATTTTAGGGAAGGGAATGTAAGAGATGCTTATAAAACAACTGCAGAACTGCAGCACTACAAGGCAACAATTTTTAAGATGGGCAACTGGGATGGAGGGAAGCTAACGGTTCAGTTTGAAATGTGCTGAGTAATGAGGACTTCAGTCGCTTTACATATTCAGCCATGGTAACCACAAGATCAGTAGTGATCAATTCAGTTTTCTTGGCAAATCAGGAATAAAGTGTAATAAAACCTGGGGTTGAAATCTGGGCTAACTTCTGATCACAGTGGTGGAATAACCCACCTAACATTACCTCTGAGCTTACCCACCACTAGCAAAAACCTGCAGCTCTCTGTCCCTAAGTCCCAAATCTGCTCCAAGTGCAACTGGCAAGGGCATGAAGGTTTTACGCAGCAGCTTCACCAAGAAGATCTGTCTAGTTTATAACTATGGTCCCCCAAGCACTTCTGTTCTTTCAATAACCCTGCCTTTATCAGTCTCATCAAAGCTGCTGTCCAACACGAGGTTGCTAGCGACCATAATGAAGTGATGATGCTGTAGATTGCCTTATAGCTAAAGATTTTCCACTGCTAAAGCAGGTGACTGTAATTTCCATCACATCGAGACAATTACTTTTTTAAGAACGGAAGGAACCTTCGCCCTCCCTCCTTTTCCTCTACCCCTCCCAGCTTCGGTTGCACATCATGATCCACAAACTCTCAGAGAATACTTTGCTTGTGTTTCTCAACATAACCAGTACTACAGGAAATTGAACTGCAAGACAGAAAAGTATTTTCTAAAGGAAGATATATTTGAAAAACTAAGCATGGGAATCAGATCACGGAAAACACTGTGAATAAGCTCTTGATTTTGCCCCTTGAACAGAGACATGATACTATGGGTCCTTTTAAAAAAGGTTTTCAGAAACAATTTTGAAAGCATGTAAAAATATTAGGGTTTCATTTAGTAGAAGAAAAAGTAGATAAATTTATTTTAATCTGGGCACATGGCAAATGTCCAGAATACCACACTGTTTTCTTTCTTATGGCAAACAAAACTTACAGAATAATTACCTTTTATATTGTGAACTCCCTATACAAAAACTTGAAAAAGCAAATCAATAACTGAAACAATTTCCCTCAGGAGGAGGAAAATGAAGTTGAACTGTGAAGGCACAGGAAACCAAACTCATGCCAGGTACACAAGTGTTCAGAATATCAGCTATAACTATTGTCCTAACTCCTTCTTTTTCAGTTGACCTCTTGAACCACATCAAGACTTCAAGCATTATAAAGCTGGCTATCCAAGAACGGTTAGAACAAATATGGTGTCATTCACCTGCTCTGTTTCCACATACTAGTCTAAAATAATAGGATATACAACATTAGTGCAGGGGTTCTGTAAGGGCCAAATAATCCTGATTGCAAAATATGAACATTACTGCAAAAACATTTACAGCTTCAATTAACTGCTCTCATTGCCTGATTCTACACCATTTTTCTATACTATATTTTCTTATTAGGCCAAACGCAACATTTACATTGCAGAGCACAGTAACCTGGCAAAATAATGGCATAATACCTTCAGAATCAGTCTACACCAAGCTTTTTTTCTGGAAGTAAACCTCTAGCATGCTTGACTGACATCTAGTTATCACGGAGGTGGGGATAGAATCACTCCTCCCTCAGCTGATGCGAATACGTATCTCCACACATTCTACTGAGTTACTTGCAGAATAATTTACTCTTACATTGCAAACATACATGAAATAGAGAGGTTCTCCCACTTAACTGAACAGAAACCAGGAGCTGCTAAGATTAAGCTAAAACGTGGCTGTAATGCAAGGTTGAGGTGAATGAGCACAAAGCACCTACCCAATATCTAGCAAAAGCGATGGTCTCCAATTAATTAGCAATGCGTGTCAACGAACTTGGGGAAATGGGCCATACCAAGGAAATGGTAGAGTAAGTTATCACAGTACAGGTGTTAGGTGTTAGGTTCCTGAGTAAGTAGGATGTCTTTTAGATGGGCTCCATTCCCACCTGGATGGAAGTCCCAATGAAAATGTTTCTCATTTATTTGGCTGCTAATTTGTGTTTTATGTAAAAAGGGCTCTTCTTCAAGCACTGTATCTTAGACTCTAAATTACTGACTCTGAAGAATGGCTAAGTACATGTGGCTTACAGGAAGATATTAACTGTCCCATATTCTCATTTTTCTGCCCCTTAATATACAAATCCGTGGCATAATTAAATTTAAAAACTGCTGGGAAGATACTGCTGGATATTATCAGGAAATATTATTTTCTGTATGTTAACTGAGTGATTCTTTGCAAACTGACTTAGCTCAGTGTTTCAGTAAAAGTAACTGGAGAATGTGTATACAGTTTACATATTCAAACCTGATTTAGAGAGCTGAGATATCCAAAATGGGGTGCCATAAAGGGGTCTAATTTCCAGAAAGCAGTTCCTCAGACTTTTCTCAGTCTTTTTAAACAGAGTAGCCTACGAATGAGACGCTGAGAATCCTTATTGTACTTCCATGTCTTTCTTAAAGTATTTTTTGATTATTGAGAAATTATAGAGAAATACATATACACATATACTACACACAGCATATGGTTCTGAAGTAACCAAATTCAGCCATTTTGGAAGGGGGATACTCTCCAAGAATACCAATATCATGTAAAATTACAATCTTTAACACTATTCTCAGTAAGGACAAGACTTCTCTTTCCAGATACTAACTAAAAATCCCCAAAAGAAACTCAGCAGCATCTTCCTACCACCTACTGAGTCAACTCTGCTTGAATTTAAAATTGTAACTTCATAAAGTTATGCTTTCAAAACTCTGTAAAATTTTAGATCCTGGAAGTCAATTTCAATGAAGCCAGGTTCTCACTTTCATGTTTACTTAATATTATCATATGCTGCGTTTCAAGAGGGTTGCACTTCTGATATATCTACTGAGATCTGCTTTTCAAATATACTTCACTTGTTAGTGCAGCCATTTGAAGAATATAAGATTAGTACATCCTGGACTGAAATTCTTCTGGGTAGTTTTTGTGCTTGTGTAGTTAGTGAATGCTTGAACAATTTAGGAGGTTTTGCTGCTAAACAGAGCGTATCAGGTCCTCTGACATTAGAATGGAATAAAATGTTTCTTCTTCATGTGGCAACTCTGTTTAATTCATTATGAATCTATTTTAAAAATGACTTGAATCCTGTTTTCCTGGAAAGTGATCAATCAGACTGTGTGACAGATATTAAAACCAACGTTTGCCTACAGGCTGAAATGAAAGCAGAAAGCAGAATGGCTTTGCCTGTACCAAGAGAACATTTAAAAGTTGTTTCGTTTTGTTTTGTTTTTTATTAAGGTGGTAATGTTTGAACAATGGTTGGAGGACATTAATAGCATCTTTTTTACAATGGAACTCCCACAACTCTGAAGATTAAAATCATGTGAAGTATATGTCAAACAGGGACTGCTACAGTAATGAATGCTAAAGCTGAAGCCAGTAAAAATATAACTCTTCAAAACCAGAGTGCTTTTAGAAGGACGATGGACATCAGTAGTGGTATTTTAGAAAATCAGAAATCCATTCATTGATGTACATACGCGAAAGCACAAGAGAGGGAGTCCCACCAGCATATGCCAGAACAAGCCTGTTAGAAGATTCAAACACATTTCCTCACAAAACAGTAAGAAATTTGCTATTGTGTTGAGGTGGATAATGTTCACTGAGCTCTGTTCCCAGCTTTTACTTCTTATTCAAACAGACTTCCACTGAAGGCGATTAAAAAGAACATATGAGAAAATAACTCAGGTGCTGACCTCAGACCTAACCTTTTGGAAAAATGATTCAGGGTCCCTGACTCAGTGTAATGACAAAACATTACTTGAATGGGATCCAAATCTCATTCTTGGTTCTTTCAGTTTTCAGATATGATGATAGCATTTAAAGTGCAATTTTAATCTGCGATGAGTCTTTTTCATACTGTGACACAGTAATATTTTATAATGCTGGCAAAAAAATTAATACAGCTTTTGTATTTGTTCCTAATAGGGTTATTCAATAGCACAATAATAGTAACACAATAATATCATAATTTTGTCATCGTTACTAGCGATGCTATCAATTAAAAACATCTGTGGCCATAAAATACAGATAATGATAGACACAAATTTCCTCGCCTTGAGTTGTCAGCTCTTCATCATGCCAAGTCTCTTCTCCCTTGCACACAGGGTTGGTATTGCACAGTAGCAGTAAGGAAGTGTTAATGTTGTACTAAATAATCACCAGCTGCCAGCATGGGGGCTACCAGATGTAAAGCACCACTAGTACAAGAAGATATAACAAACCAGCTTTTATCAGCTCAATCTGCTTTGGCACATGCAAGATGTGAGAGCAAGATTACAATACCAGTACAATACTGGTCGCTTCAGCACAGCTTTCCACGATCACAGTGAAAATCCCAATTGTCAACTGTTCCACTGATAAGGGAAAGATATGACTGAAGACCCCCTAGATTAAGGACTCATTGTCCATTGGGGTTAAGTGAAACTCGGAGGCAAACTTCCATACTTGTTGGTATTAGTGTGTATGTGAATCAAGCACAAAACTAAACTAAACAGCATCCTAAAAACCAAGGCAAATTTGCAAGTACTGCTATCAGGAATACAGGCTGAAGTAGTTATCAGGTTTTCATTCTCATCCCTAGCAGTTTCTCATCCCTCACAGTTGGAAAAAAAAACAAAACAAAACAATCAGAACCTGCACTTCAACTGCAAATATTATGAAAAGTGCTTATTAAACAAAACTAAAGATGATGCTGCCATAAGAAGAGAACGCATAAAGATAAAAGAAATTTCACTGACACTGAAGGAGATACAGCTGCAGTAGAAGTACCAGCATTCATGAACTTCAATTCCTCATACGTAGACGTCACAGAACCAAAGTAAAATGCAGGAATAGGTTGCATAATTCTTTAACACATGCTTCTTGATAGTAAAATTAACAGGAGAAACTCATATAAGTGGACAGCTAGATAAGTAGCTAAAATACCACATCTCAAAATGTACATTAGTCACTGATAGGCTGGAAAATACAAGGAGATTGCTTATGTGGAGCATGAAAGCTCTGTAACAAAAAGAACCACCTTAGACGGCCATAAGTGCATTGAGCATAGGCAGAAGATGCCAAACTCCTGTTCCTGGGGATACACGTTTATCCTCAGAAAGGAAACCCACCCTGAATACACTGGTTCTAGCCAGCTACCGCCCAGTATTAAATTTCCCACGGGCTAGTCCACAGAGAAGTTAGTCAAAGGCCAAGGACGTTCTCATCTAATGGAAATTAACCTTTTAGACACAGCATAGTCTGGAGTCAAGCCAGGACACACAACTGACACCACCTAGGAGACTGATGAATATTCTCCACCCATAAATGGGCAAAGGACAGACATCCGTTCCCATCATCTTGGACCTCTGCAGTGAAAGTAGTGCTCTAAAATTATTTGAGTCCTTCCTGGAGAGGTACACCCAGTGAGTAGTGATAAGAAACTGTACCTCCACCATTGGACTCCTCAAACTGTGTGGGCAATTGTAGAAGCCATGGAAACGACATTTATCCCAAATATCATGCAGTTCACACACTCTTGCCTGACACCCCCACCCCGCTCTACCCCTACTCTGTTTGGACTGTGAGTTCCATGGCTACTTGATGATCGACACCCCTTTGTTTATCCAGCACCTAGAATAATCAAGGACATTGTTGGCAGTCTTTTGCATAACTCAACAAATACTCTTACTAACAACAGTATTTATGGGGTTTCAAAAGCATCAATTCTCCCTGGGTTTATTTTCAATAGCCACATGGAACAGCAAGCTAAAACAGTACTGAATCAAATCCCAGCAATATGCAGCAACACCCAACTTTATCAGTTCCACATCCATCATACAGCCACTGCCAAACAGACCAGCTCCCAGATGAGCCACAGCAAGTACACTGGAAGAAAAGCAGGGAAACAATTATTCAGGAGTCTGTAGCCACTTTACCATTTCTGTGCATGTCAACGGTTAGTCAATGAGTACTGGAAGAGTACACTTTGCTTAAGTTGATCTCTTGCTTTCATCAGAACCACCGGCAACATACTGTCAGCTTGGTTTAGTTAGAATCACAGAATCACAGAACTGTCAGTTGTAAGGAACCTCTAGAGATCACCCAGTCCAACTTCCCTACCACATTGCCCAGACCACATCACTCAGGACTGCATTCAGATGGGGCTTGAAGGTCTCCAGAGAAGGGGACTCCACACCCTCCCTGGGCAACCTCTTCTAGTCACCCTCACCAAAAAAAAAGTTTATTCTCATATTCCAGTGGAATTTCCCATGTACCANCGAACCTGTATCAGTGCCTGGCATTCTTCCTCCGGCGCAGGACCCTACACTTGCTCTTATTGAACCTCCTGAGGTTCTTCTCTGCTCAGTTCTCCAGCCTGTCGAGGTCACACTGGATGGCGGCACAGCCCCCTGCATTGTTAGCCAGTCCTCTCAGTTTGGTGTCATCAGCAAACTTGCTGACTTGATGACTCCCCTCCTCCAGGTCATTGACGAATGATGACAACATCAGGGCCCTTTAAATCCTCAGCGCAATTAACAGCAAGACAATCTATCTGGACACAGATAGTTCAGAAACTCAGAAATCCCAGTTGATGTAGACCATCGGTGTATCTCCTCAGAATCACAGCTGTTATACCATATTCCCACTTAATTTCAAATCAAGTACAGATCTCATTTTTTTATATTCAAGTCATTTGATGGCCTGGGTCGCTTTAGCATTTTCTTTACAAGAATGTACTTCTGTTGCATATCTACGTGCATATACATATAAAAACATAGTTATACATATTCCATCCTGATTATATAGCACTACATTATTCTTTCCAGATACCACAGGTATCTGGAAAGATACCTGCCTGTTAGTACAAGGCACATGAAGGAGAAGAGCCCAGCAAAATGATGTATATAAAAGAAAATACAGGCAGTGACAGGATTTTTCTCTATAGTATAAAAGGATAGTATTCTACTAGTGTATTGTAAGATTTCATTTGAGTTTTGATCCACTAATTTACATGCATTTCTTTAACCTGTATTTAATCCCTAAATTAGAAAAGATCACACAGCTATTTCAAAGCAATATAATACCATGTATATTTTAGGTGACTTTTAAGTACACTTTTGGATTTTTCAAAATCTTAATTGGGTCTAGATTTGCAGCAGCCTCTCCTTCATCAGTTATTTCCAGGAAACACCTCAGTGCATAAGCTTATTTCTAAAGACTTTCTTTCTGACTGGATGACCATGAAAACACAAGGGTAAGAGTGAGAAATAGCTTGTCCTTTCCAAATGCAAAACACAAAACCCGAGGAACATGGGCAATAGATACGTAATATCTGTGCTATACTACGTAAACTTCAACTGATCAATTTGGAACAGCTGTTGATGAAAGCTAAAACAATGGAAAGTGTTTGGTGTGTTAATATGATACATGATATTTAGAAAAAGAGCAATAGCACTATTCAAAGCAAGTGGAGGTAAAACCCCCTAATATTACAGAGTCTATACAGACCTTATATTGCCTGAACATTGAAATGTTACGCAGATCACTTTGGCATTGTTCGTTTGCAATGAGTTTTACTTTCAGAACATACTGGAAAGAATAATGACTAAACATCATAAGCACTAACATTAGGAGTTGTTGTGGCTGAATTTTTTTGAGCATTACATACACGTGTTTATAGTGAGAGCACTCCCAAACACTTCAGGTGAATTTAGCAAATATTTAAATTCAGCTGGTTTGTTTGTTTTTTTTCTGCTTGAAAGAACATTTAAACATTTATTTTAGAAAGATGACTTCTATAAATAAAGCATACGTATTAGAATTTTATAACATCTGGAAACACCTCCTGAGAACAATACCTGACAGGAGGAGCTGCAATGCTGTCAGAGCTGGATGAACTTGTATGGGAATTTGGGAATTACTGGAGAACGTATCTTACAGATTATATTATATATATATATATAAATATTCTGACATCATGAATACAGCATGAGCTGTATGAGTTCCTGAGGGATTTGGGCAGGTAGAAAGGTAATCGTACATGTGATATTGTTTGTTTGTAGTCCTCTGGAATTGCAAAGGAAGGAAGAAAAGGGACAGGCTTTAAACAGACATAATGTCTTGATCACCCGCCTATGGACCTCTGGTGCAGTTGCTAGGAGTAAAGGTAAATGGTCAAGACTTTCAGAAAAGAAAAGAAAAAACCTGAAAGAATTGTGCAGCCTCTTAAAAAGACTATCTTACAGCCATTTAAGACATTTACTGGAATTTCTGCCATGACTCTATCAATCAGTGTCTATGCCTAACTTCACAGCTTTCCACCTTAGGGTCCATACAACTTGTAAGCAACAGAGTTGTAAGTAAAAAGTGGCATTTTCTTTTTTTTTAGCGTGTTGTATAATGACAGACAAGTAAGAGGAGAAGGAGAAACAGAATTTTCAAAAGAAAGCTAAAGAAAAAAAAAAAGGACAGAGAACTAATGCATCCACATCTCAAGTCTAGATGCAAAGAGTTTTTATGTAATTGCTGTGCAGTGAGGGTACAGTCCTTTTCTTTGCCAAACACAAGCAGTCAACCTGTGTCACAAATGTGGTGACAGGTAAGACAGAATTGCATTCCTCCCACAGGGATACTCCAAAATGGTTGCTTCTGAAACCGTACCTGAATGTATTCCATGCGGTTGTGAAGGGAAGTAAATGAAAACGTAACAAGAAAAAACTATTGAGCAGCAATAACGGCTGGTTACCACAGCTGCTTCAAACAGTAAACAGTTTTGGTCAATAAACTTCAGGTTGATCCAAATCAAAGGAAGCCAAAAGGCCTAAGTAAGTGACTGTCCCTTGATTACTCTTCCCTGGGTGGACATTCTCAGGTTGAAACACATTTGTTTATTTTGTCTCTCTGTAACAGAAAATTCAATCCATCATGGGCCTCTACCCGTCCTGTTTCCAGTCCTCACAGTATCTGGTAAGCTATTGGGAGGAATACTTTTTACCCGCTCAAGAAAATCATCCTTTAAAAAGTCAGTGTGATTAATAAGACCTTAATGGACTCAGCTCAGCATCTTGTCTGCTCAAATGTCACCTTTTGTGGTGTTTGGCGGTTCTCTTTTCCTGAAGGACACAGAAGGCGACAGTCTTGATCAGACAAGAGACGCCCAAGTGCCCTTGCTGGCACATAAACCCAGACACTAACAATTTTCAACTATACAAGAGAGCCAAAAAAACTGGTTTTATCCTTTCTGGAAGAATGTGTAACTCTAGCCTTTCAGTGTTTGTGATGTTACATTTGGCTAAACACCATTAATTTGAAATGACTGTACTTGTTGCATGTTGGGTGATTAAACATACTAGTGTCAAAAGCAAATCTGGGGAGTGCTGCACAGAAAGGTTTCCTTCCTCCTGATGAAACTGGATCTTCATTAACCCTTCATAAAAGTAAGGAGGACTTTTTATATGAATGTTTGGGCCAAGTGAAAATGTCTTATTTCTTAGAACGTGCATACATTAAGACGTCATTCTGCTTGATGGTTCAGGCTTCAACTTGATCTGATCTCCTGTCTGTCATTTAGGAAAACGCAGACAACTACCAGCATTTCTTAGATCACAACTATCTTGCAAAGGGCAGTATATACACACATGCCTCACAAAAATAGCATGGCCGAACTTCACTGAAAATGGAAGGTTTTCATTCAAAACTCAGGTTTGTAGGATTTAATGGCATCGTTATTTTAATACACACAATTTTGAAGGGAAAGCAAGTCCACTACCAGCAAAGGTGAAGGCCAAGAATAGTCAAAATGCAGGATGGTATATAAGTCAAGAGGATGAAACGGATATATTGGTCTTCGGGCTTTATCCATATTATTCTGAAGTCAGTGAAAAAAACAAACCAGAAAGATCAGAAGTGATGAATGATAGTGAATATGACAGCACCATTTTATGGCAAATTTCAAGGTTTCATTACATTCTTTTATTTCATACTGGAATGCACACAAAATCTTCTGTGTATTTTTGTCGAAATTATATTGTGCTCCCTTTCAGATTAAAACTCGAGCTTTGTATTTAAAAAAAAAAATAAAATAAAGACAAGCTTCTCTCTGTGTAACCTCAATGAGGGGTTAAAAAAGAGGGGTTAAAAGCTATACAGCTTTTTTTTTTTTTTAATGTTGATAAAGAAGTTGTATGGCCAAAAGATCCAGATTCAGATTCCCCTTCTGCCTTATTTAAAACATAATGTTCAATCTCCAAAACATAAGTCAAGGTGAAAGGGTTACATTGACTGCCAAAACTGAGGGTCAAAGGGCCCAGCTTTAGTGCTCCAATTAAAATAGGACTTATAAGGGAGAGCAGACATAAAAGATTGTGCCTGTTTATGGTTGCAACTACTCTAGAAAATTTTATATTCTTATTCCAGTGATAATTTACATTCATGTAATTTACATGCTCATTTACATTCATGATGGGATTGAGATTCACAGAGTTCCCTTGTTTATAACTTCACCTCTGTTAGGGGTGGCCATGTGTCTTCTGTACATAGTACAATTCTGACACTGTAATTGTCAGCTACTGAATAAATGAAAAAAAGCTTAAATTTTAACATTTAAAAAAACCTCTATGTAAGGGACATTTTTGGCAAACCAATGGGGTCTCCTCAACAAGGGCAGATGCTCATAGCCTGTTCCATTTAAATTATTTATAATGCACATAAAAAGAGTGCTGCATTAATAAAAATAGTTTGGTAAAATACAGAATAAACTAATTAAAAATGTTATCAGGGAGACAGACAATGAAGAACACAGAGAGATGCATTATCAAGTTTACTTTTATACTTCTGTTTGCAAAATCTGTATCAAACTGTAGAACCAAAGCAACTGGTATAAATGGGTGAAGTTCTTTCTAAGTGGAATCTTTCAATTTCTCAGTTGTATCTTCGTGTGTGGACAAGAGACTACACTGGAAAAAAAAGAATATATAATAATACAATAAACAGAAAGATGGCCAAAAGGGAGTTATTCCACTGAATTAACCAGATGGGTTTCCATGCCAAGCTATGCTGCTTTTGACTTTCCTTCACTCAACAGTAAGAGATCAAATATAATGCTTCCTTTTTTCTATAGCTATCCCAAAAGTGCAGAAGTATAAAGTTATTAATGAAACAATTTAAACATAAAATTAAACACTGGAACTGCAGTTTAGTATGGTGACCATATGCACTTATCCTTGAAAACACAAAGCAAAAATATTAATTTCCTTCTCCTGCTGGAAAACTTTTGATTGCTGACATAAGCGACTATTGCTGTTAAGTGGTAAATTACAGTGACTATTGTTTAAATATGGAAAGCTACAGATGCAACAAACAACAGATGGAAGAAAACTGACAGAATCTGCAGATTTAAACCTAAAATTTTAAAGGTTTGTTTCTTTGGGGGAGGGTTAATTTTTATTTTCTTTATTTCTTACAGTTCCACAGGCAGGTTACATGAGATTTTAGTAAAGGAGACTAAATCCTTGTCACAGAATTTATAGAACAGAAAGAAACAATTTCTTGTCTGATTCCATAAGGTTGGTAATTACTGCACCGGGCAACCAAAAGTCTTTGCTCGACAGTGTCCTTTTTCTGACACGGGGGGATGGAGTGTTCTGTCATGCAAGGATTTCATCTTTATTACAGGCCAAGGGGTTGTGCCAGTAGGAATATCATTTTTTAAAGCTAGCTTTTCTGCTGAGATTCCTATGCAATTTTCTTTTTTTTCTTTTTTCCTCCATTTCTGACACTTTACATAGAAGCCAATCTTCTCTTTTGCAAGAGAGCAGAGTTCTTGGAAAGACCATATAACTCTTTCACTAGGAAATCTCTGTTTCCAGGCTGACTAGAGACATAAAACAGATATAAGGAATTAAGTATTCATCCAACTACCCCAGGCCTTCTCTCCCTTTAGACAGCATTAGGTTTTCTGGGTACACCACTTGCCATTCAGTGCACATCTAAGGCTTCGGCTCCAACAATGAGGCCTATGCTAGCTGTAGCTGGATTTTCAATCATTCAGTATACTGAAGTGAACAAAACCAAGAAAAAAACACAGCATGGAATGATGGAATATGTATTAAAGCAGTTCATGGCCTCCACCAAATTCCCCATTTACAATGAGTTTTAAAGAAAACTTCAATTTTGGTCTCAGCACCATGGAATAAAAATAGCTTATTTTTTCCCCTCCTGGTTGCCAAATGTGAATAAAACAAATCCTATATAAAAATCACATTTCAACATCACTGTTCTTCCTGCTGATCCTTTCATGGAAGCTTATTTCAAAGAATTTTTGTCATATCTATCATGTCATAAATACTCCAACTATTCAGTAACAGTGCTCTAAAATTGTGACCTTGGGGTTTTGGGGGTCTTTTTTTTTCCTTATCTACGTAAAATACCTATCAATTATCTATTTCTACCCAAATACCCTAAATTTTGGGGTTTAATTCAGTTGAAGAAGTCAGTACTGCTACCATATGAAAAACATAGGTCACATTTCATTTGGTTAAATGAGCCATTCACAAAGCTAAAAGCTGCCAGTGGAGGACTAGATGCGTCTGCTTTAAAGAACCTGCTTGCTTTGCCGTTAATGCCAAGTGAAGACAGAAAATATTCTGTTTACATTGTGACCTCATAATGAGAACTTTTTTTCATAATAAAGTTATCATTTAAGGATCATAGGGAGAAAGTGAAGGTTCTTAACTATTTGGATAAATTCTATGCCAAGTCAGTAAATATTTTTTATTCAATTTACCTGTCAAGAGGAGAAAGAAGAAAGCTGATATCAAAAATCCAAAGCCTGCCAATATCTGTGTTGGGCTACTTTAAGGCCATGTTTCTAAGGCCTTTTCCCTTGTATTTCTGGGTAAATGAAAAGAGTTTTCCAATGGGTGAGAAAGTGAACAGAGCTGTCACACAGTTCTCTGAAAAAAAAAAAAAAAA